>CM064505.1:36467528-36518976 GCA_032716605.1 Paralithodes platypus
GACCAGACGTGATCCAGGCGTCATTCCTCCTTCACTGACATATCAAGTAAACCAAAATCCTTAATACATCAACGAATGGGAAGGGGACGGTCGGGAGGGCCCCAGTCGTCAAAGATTACGGGGCCACTACTAAGTATTAGGTTTTCCTAATCTCCTTACAGGAGTCAAACCTATAATTTATTAGTGGCCCCTCCATCATTGACGAACATGCCTGATATCTAAGACTGGAGGGGGGGACATTCGTAATCATATCATAACTCTAGAAAAGCAGATAATAAAAACAACCACATAGTATTCTTACTTTGAAAAATGTATTTAATACGGCGTACGCCGGAAATATACAAGAAAAAAGGGGGTTCAGGCAGGTGCGTGCTTCAAAGAAGCCTGCCTGACAAAAATAGGTAACCCTGAAGATTCTGAACACAGATCTGTAGTTACAAAAGGCACCCCACTCAACGAGTGGTGACAAATAATAAGTTATAAGTTTATAAGTGCACATCATAAACCCCAAATTACATGTGGAGATCAATTGCTAATGAACTCCATTGAACTAATGTTACATTGCTTTCGCAGCTAAAACTACTATAACAACACTGTTGTTTTGTACTAAACTTAGTACTAGCACAAATTCTCTCAGAGAAATTTTCATATCACATTTCCACCTTAAATTGTATCACAGTTCTCATACTCCGGCGGGGTCTAGGGTGTCCTATGTCAACTGACTGCACCCCCCCCCCCCCCCTTTCGTGAAAATAAACATAAGTGACTACAGGGCCACCTAGACCCTCTGCCTTAAAGCTATACATGGTAAGGAAGGTTTGTCTAGAGCAACTGACAAGTATCTAGAGAGAAACGTATGATTAGACGCCCACAACTGTGTGGACGCAATATCTTCAACTGAAAAGTTTTTCAGGAAACGTAAAGAGGCCGCCCACTTGCGTAAATAGTGGGCCCTACCCACAACGCCGGGATTACTCTCTTTAATGACTTCTACCAGAAGACAGGCTAATCGCCGTTTAAGTAAGCGTTTACCCGTACTCGCTACCCATAAAGCACCTTGGGGTTTATGAGGAGCTATTCTTAAATATTTGGTTAGAGCTTGCACTGGACATAAATTATGATGCACCTTTCCCCTTTTTAACGCCGGCACCGTGAATTCAGAAAACACGTGTGCACTATGCTCATTCTTGGCTACAAACGCCGGGGAGGGTGCAATGGAAATGGAATCATTACGTCTACCAAACCTAAGACAATTAGGTGTGTTGCTCATCGCCGCCAGCTCAGACACTCTGTTTCCGGTGGCCAAAGCCAAAAGGAAAACTGCTTTCTTTAAGATTAAAGCAAAGTCTGCAGTATTTTGATACAGACGGGAATGAAAGTAAAGACAAAGCTTTGTCCAGAGACCAAGTAGGCATGAGCTGACGGGGAGGTGGGCGGAGTTTAAAACACGCTCTCATAAATCCTGTTTCCTCCGCCACCGGTATGGATAGACCTGTAAGGTCGAAAAAGGGCACTCTAATCGCAGTTAAGTGATTCTTCAGAGTAACCACAGATAAACGTTTCTGCTCAAACAGATAGTTCAAGTAATTAAAAACCAATGCCACTGAGGTTACAGTTTGTACCGTTCTAACAATCCAAGAAGTAAAAGCTTTCCAATGAGATTGATTTTGTCGCTTAGTAGACTGAGTATATTGATTGAGCAATTTATTGGTCACATCCCTACCGTATGGTGCTAGCCACTTGGCCTCCTGAATGTCCATAATGCAAAAGTCAGCGAGGTCTCTAGGTTGCCCATCGTGTCTAAGTGGAAGTACCTGACCGGGAAGCGATACCGGGTCCGGGCACCACATTATTAATGCTGCTGGCACCACACCTGCGCCGGCCACAGGGGCGCGATTAGCGGAGACTAAGCCTCGATAAACTCGTAGTTTGTTCACTACGTGGCACATTAGTGACGCATCTGGCGGTGGAAACAGATAGATGGAGCTCCATCTGTTCCAGTCTGTCACTAGGGCGTCTGGCCCCCCTGCCGGCGTTATCGTCGGCGGGTGAGGTATAGAGGGAGCTTGTGAGTCTCCTCGGACGCAAAAAAGATCCACTTGTGGATGGGAGAGCTCCGCAATCATTAGGTCGAAAATGGGTTGCTTGAGCTCCCATTCTACTGTCGTGCTCTGTCTCCGGGACAGAGCGTCTGCCCAGACGTTCGCTACGCCTGGGAGATAAGATGCGTGAAGATAAATATCTAGACTGGTGGCTAGGACAAAAATCTCTTCCGACACGAGTAGCAACTTCCTTGACCTCGTTGACCCTTGTTTCTGAATACAGTGAACTGCATTCAGATTGTCCATTCTGAAGGCCACTGACTTGCCCCGTAACGCCGAGCCGTGAGCCTGAAGGAAATACAATGGGACTAGTAACTCTTTGACATTTATGTGAGCGATTTCTAAGTGGGACCAAAGTCCCTGACCCTGGTGCCCCTGATTTGACTGAAATCCCCACCCTAATGGTGCCTGACGCATCCGTGTCTACCCATACCGTTGGAGGAGGAGAGGTCCATGACATGATTGAGTGCAATGTTTCCCTCTTCGCCCAGACCGCTAGTAAGGTGTGGATTAATTTTGGTATGGGCCATAATTTTCCCGCCGGTAAGATGGGAAATATTGTTTCCCTCCAATATTAATCGTTTTACTTTCAACCGGCCCAACTTGACAGTTAGCTGAATCCAGTTGAGAGAGCCGACCAGAGACTCCCAGACTCTTCGTGTCGTAGTCAGACTGTGAAGAAACATGAACAGTTTCCTGCGAAACCTGTTGCGATTGTCCACACTCTGACTCAGAGTGAGAGCGGCGGTGTCCCAGACCAGCCCTATCCACTGAATTACTCTTGAGGGAACAAGGTTTGACTTTACCAGATTTACCTTGAAGCCTAGAGTTTTGACATGATTTAAAATGATATTGACATGTTTTATGCATAATTGTTGTGTCCTCTGCCACCACCAGCCAGTCGTCTAAGATTACCACAACACTCTGATTCCCTGTTTTAACAATGGCATCAGGGCTTGGCTGACTAATTTTGTGAATAATCGAGGTGCTAGGTTCAAACCGAACGGCATCCTTTGAAAAACAAAATTTTGTTGCCTGATCCTCAAGGCCAGAAACCTTTGAAATCTTTTGTTGACCGACACGTGCCAATAGGCGTCTGTCAGGTCTAGGGAACACATCCAGCCACCCGGCGGAAGTGTTAGCCTGATTTGATGAACTGTTAACATTCTGAAAGACTCGTTGTAAATGTGAAGATTCAGATACGACAGGTCTACGACCGGCCTCATCTGAACACTGTCCCGTTTGGGAACCAAAAACAGTTTTGACGTGAATACAGGGTAATCTGGGGGTACCGGGATGATGACATTCTTGGCAATCATCTCCTGGACCAGCAGCTCCACCTCTAATGAAACACAATTTGCCGTTGTCGGCTGACGTAAGCGAGGTCGCCGGAGCCACTGCCAAGTGATGCCTTTGCGTGCCACCATCCGTGCCCATGTTTTTAACGGCCATGCTTGGTGACACGTTCGGAACGACCCAGTTAGCAGACAAGGGTTCGCCGGTTGTACTTCCCTCGGTTCCTCCGGCTCTAAGGTAGGCACTGGGAGTGAGAAAGACTTTAGTTTTTTGATGGTGGTTTTGGTGGTGTTGGCCGCTTCGCCGGCTGGCTGGTGTGGGCCGAAGACTGGCCCTGACCCGGCTTAAACTGGCCGCGTCCCCTCTGTCCTGAAAACCCTCTCTGTCTATGCCTGAACTGACCCAGGGGGGATTGGGAGGACTTAGGCGGAAGAAACGGCTTAGAACCCCTGGCTGAGCTTTAGTAGGAGGCTTAGGTTTGGGGAAGTTAAATGCGGGTTTCTTAGCCTGTGCGGGACTGTGCTTCACGGCCTGTGCCATGTTAAACACTGTTCGCCATACATCAGGGGACATTAAAGAAGGTGTAAGTACTGGGGACATAACCACCTGGTTAGCAATGCGATCAGGCAGCTTGCGAACTAATGACATTCTAAGATCCTGTCGTGCTCGCACCGCCTCAAGTAAGGCTGTGCGTATGTCACCTAAGGATTGAATTGACGACTGAAGAATCAGACGCCGGGATAATTCAACTGATCTGCGAGCATCCGCGTCTGCGATTGCCTGAGTAGACCTGAGTAAAGACTTAGCCACCTGTTGAGAAACTATGTACTGTGAAAACAGGCGGAAAGCTTTTCCCCTAAGCCTAAATTCTCTGTCTAGGTGAGAAGGGGTAGGGGTAATGAATGGTTCCTTTAGTTCACAAAGATTAATCTTAGGGGCAGCTAAAAAGGAAAATAAAGCTGACGGAACTCCGCCGGCAGAACCTACCGGCATTGAGAACCATGAATGTGTATCCTGAGGGATCTGGTGGGAAGATTTAGAAGTGAAAGTGGTTGCAAAGTTCTGAGCCTCTACCTCCCAATCCACCCAAGGTCCTGGTCCTAACTGTCCCACCTTCAACACTGGATTAGCTGTCTCGTCTGTGACGGTCTGTAAATCTAGTTCAGGAGTAATAGCCAACAGAGCCTTAATATCATTAAACCCATCCAGCTTAGACCAGTCTGAAAAAAGTTTTGAAGCTGAGGCAGGGGGTAAAGCAGGCTTAGATGCATAAACAAAATAATCCTGATAATAATAACTAGGTATAGCCTTGATATTTACATCCAAAACCTTACCCAAGGCATCCAATGCCCTTAATTTCTTAGACTTATTTCCCTGGATAAACCACTCACTTGGTACCGGGAGTTCCCCTGACAAGGTAGGCTGGGCAAGCTCTGGCTTAGAGGGGTTCAAAGGGACCCATGACTCGTCTGGCCCATAAAGCAGGGGCATAGCTACCTTTCTAAGAGGCGCTTTGTCTAGAGGGGGTGGATTAACATCCGTAATGACCCTGACATTTGACGTAGTGAATGCCGCCGTAGCTGGCTTAGAGCTCCCTGCCGGTGACAAAGTAGGAGGGTTAGGAATCTTAGATAAATCGATTGACGTTATCAGAGGCCGTACCGCAGAACCTGTCAAGGGAGCCCCCAAGTCCATTGTGGGGTTTTCTCGTTGTTGATTAAAGAATTTTGATAGAGCATGAGTAAGTAACCCATCAATTTCTTGTGCTGTAACAAACTGGTTAGGTGCAGAACTTTCAGGTGAATTAGTATTATCATGGGCGGCGTCCAGGCCTGAGCCTGACCCTTGTCCTTCCCTATCTGAAATTAATGACACTTCATCTTGTCCCTCCCGATCCTCCTGAGAAGACCCCGCCGAGGCAGGGGCACCTTGTTTCCAAGATAAATCAGGGATAGAGGATGGGGCCGCCGCGTCCCTGTGGACCTCGGCTACTGTGTGACTCGTATGAGTCGGACGTGGATGGACAGACCCTGCCTGAGCAAAACGCCAAACACCTAGGCTCTGGCCTACACTCTCTTGAGAGTCTGAAACATTCTCAATTATTGAATATCCTGAACTCTCCATTTCTAGGGTTAAAATATCAATAGGTAAATCTTGTTTAGGGACAGGCGCTTCACTATACTCTGAGGCTGTAACAGAAACATTGTCAGGTGTAGAGGTACGATGAGATGCACTAGACTTAGAAGAATGTCGAGAGGACTTCTGATGGGAATCCTTTTTGGAGGATTTATGGCTACGGTGTGACCGCGAACTGGACCTAGGTTTGGACGGATCACCACCATGGTCCCTGGGGGAAGCTTCAGTCTTGCACTTCTTACTAGCCGGGGAAGAGGCCCGACTTGAAGACCGTTGTCTGAGGGGAGACCTTGACCTCGATCTCGCCTGCGACGAGGAGGTGGCTGCCGGGGGAGTAGGCTCTCTCGGGCGTTTAAACGTCTCCACAGACGATACAGAATCCTGGCTAGTCTCTGTCGGCTTAAAACCCCTTACTCTAGAGGTACGTTTAGGGGGAGGGTGCTCTGACAGCAACTTATCCCAAAGTGGGACGTTGTCACATTGAAGTGACTTATGTGCGACAATGGTAGTGTAGGCCGACATTTGTTGTCTGACCTCTCTCAACGCTACCGCCGCGGTCTTGTCATTGTCACACAGGACTTTATTAGTTAATTGGGAGCAAAAAGAACAATTACTTGTAACCCAGAGACCCCTTGAACGGTCTAGACATCTAACACACCTTATGCAAAGGGTATGTGCAAAAATGGGGATACCCGCGCAAGTAGGGGTAATGCACAGGGCAAAAACTGGGGTGACATTAGCCATGACAGAGACTGGTGAGAGGAACTACCGCCGGGTCTGTATTGGTCCGCCGGAGCTCAGCTCTGGAAAAATAAAGAAAATTTCCAGGAATTAATGCTCATAAGGTTAACCCAAGTGTTCGCATACAAGTGTTAATATCCCGCCGGGTAACGGGATGCAAAGACACAGCTAACACATCCCGCCACGCGGCTGGGTATAAAGAGGCTAAACAAGTCTTCTTAGCTAAGAACATGAAGAATACCCTCTGATATAATGGTCCAGTATGGCACTTATAGTCTGTAGGAGGTGGTGACTGTCTCAAGATTCAATTTTGTAACAAAGCCCCCCCTCATAAAGACGCCGGCCCTTGAAATATTTTAGTAGAATAGCCCAGGGCAGGAAAATACGAGATCTGATTTTTTAACGAATTGTCCCAAACGATCGTCGTAAAAATAGAAGGCGGCGATACTGAAAGTATCACCCAATTAAGGTTAATCGAAATTGAATTTGTTTATAAATTCCTTAGTTCCTAAACTTAGGGACACCCGCCGGGTGTGGAAATCGATTTGGTTAAACCTCACTGATCCTTCAAATGCCGTAAGAGTAAAGGCGGCGATACACAGAGTATCACTCACATGGATTGGTTAACTATAAGAGACCTAAGTCGTTTATATCCCACCCTGCTAAGGTGTACCCGCCGGGTGAGAAGTCTAAAAGTTAACCCCACAAGTTCCTGACCCCACTACTTTGTAAAAGATCGCCGGGGAGGAACGCCTAAACAACAGCTAGGTTTTCCCCGTGGTTTGTTAAACCAGGTAGAAAAACCTATAAAAAACAAGTGTTCTCACGAACATCGTTTCTTTATATATAACTAAATATATATGTAAGGATGGGTACAGCCATCCCGCCGGGAAATAAAGGAGGCCTGAAACCAGGCACCCACAGATACGCAGTCCTGGAGAGCCACAGACACCTCCCCCGCCGGGGAACCAGCCAGTGTTAACAACCACGTGTGGCCTAACACTGCTCATCGGTCAGGTTTTTTTCACGGTGAAACCGAGAAAAACCCGCCGGAAGGCAAACCCCACCCTGAACAGACACCATCTGAACAATACGACCCGAGGAGAGACACGCACGACTAACCAAGGTCACAACATAATCCGTGGAATTAGCCAATACACAACTAAACCAGGAAACAAATATAGTCCGAGGAATTAGCCAATACACAACTAAAACCCGGATACACATGACACAGTAGGGCATATTTATAAAATAAATAATAACACTAGACATGTGGCAAAGCTACGAGCGGCTGGCTAGGCCTAGGTAGACGGCAAGAAATAGTTGAAATATAAACACACACTGGAATATCACAACAGGAACCACCGCCAACACACCACCGAAGCGAAAAACTTCCCAACCCCGGGAAGCCTGACACGGACCCAGAAAAAACTTCACTAAGTGAAGAAAAATACGCTGGGAACGTCAGCAAACATACAGCTTACCTCATCAGAAGGATAAAAGGCAGCAATAATTAACGCGTAATGAAAGCCGCCTGCATCACCAACTAAACCAAACTGTGAAAAGTTCACGTGTCCACAACAGGACCACGAGGGTACATCCGAAATAGATGCCCCATACAAACGACCCAAAATACATTGCACTGCGGGCAACCAGCCCAGGACACTCCTGCTACGCCTATCCTAACCTTACTCGATACATCCCAGAGTAAACAAATGAGAAAAAACTCACTAGGGACGCCACGAATGCGGAACCAGCGGAGCCTGAAAGGAACGTCCGGGCAGGCTGAGCGCAGAGCAAAGAAGGAGGAATGACGCCGGATCAGCGTCTGGTCAGAAATCCACACAAGTACATCCACGATATGATGGAAAGCTTATTGGATAGTTATTCTTATTTTCTTTTTGTTTTTATTTTTACGAAGTTTTTTCGTAGTGAGAACCCAATTCATAATGACTGAAGCCATGAGTGAGGTCGCGTGCGCTCATGATGAAGGCTCCTCAGTTTTTAAATGCTCTGCGCGGTAGATTCAAAACTACGGCGGATTAGTGTTTGAAGAGGATGCCTTATGTAATAGGCATGTTCGTCAATGATGGAGGGGCCACTAATAAATCTAGGCCTTTTGAAATATATTATTGATTTTTTCTAGTGGATTGTGAGCTGATCCTCTTATGGAGTTTTTTTCCTCGCCTGGTTAACTTCAGGGTTGATCTCTTTCCTTGGAACTTGACCATGAGAGAATTGCATTTGTGGCTGGGATTGTATCAACACTGTTTGGGAGTAAATTGTTTATTTTAATAAATGTTATGTATGTAATCCTACATTCGTATTATATAAACTTGCTTTGTTCATTGTGTATTAAAAAATTATCCTAATATTCCCGTCCACAACTGTACATTGGCCATGTGTCCCGCATGAGGAAGGTGGCCCACAAAAGCATTAAAGATTAAGCACCATGGGAGTAAGCGCTGTATTAGAATAAAGGGGCCCCTGCCGAATGATAAGTCAGAAATAGAGAAATTTGAGTGCGTAGTGTGCAAAGGCGAGCTTGTGTTAAGTGATGATCCTGTGGCTGTGAATTTTGGAAATGAGTCTTTGGAGCTGGTGAACAAGTTTTGTTACCTAGGAGATACCATCTCTGCCGGTGGTGGGGCCGAGGCTGCCACTGTTGCTAGAATTAGGTGTGGCTGGGGGAAGTTCAGAGAATTTATGCCAATCCTGACCATGAAAAGAATGCCTCCCCCTGAAGGAAAGTGTATGCCTCATGTGTTAGAAGTGCAATGACGTATGCCTCAGAAACATGGGCCGTTAAAGTAGAGGATGTCAACAGAATGGAGCATAATGAGATGAGAATGGTGAGATGGATGTGTGGGGCCAGGCTACAGGATAGAATAACAAATGTTGAGCTGAGGAGACGTTTAGGTATAAAGAGTATTAGGGAGGTAATGCGTACAAGTAGACTGGGATGGTATGGACATGTGGAGAGAATGGATGAACAAAATTGGGTGAAAAAATGCAGGTCTGTGATTGTGGAGGGAGCTGCACCAAGGGGTGGACCGAGGAAGACCTGGGATCGGACTATACGCGCCGATATCAAATCCAAGAACTTGACAAGTGAAGCAGCCCTTAACAGGGTTGCCTGGAATGCCGCCATTAGGACAAGAGACTGAAACTGCACTTATGTGTGGAACACTCAGTCTTAAAATTTTATGTATGTATGTATGTACTGGTATACCCCTTACCAAATATAATTGCTGAGGACAGGACACCAGAGCCAATCAAGCTCATTCAAAAATGACTGTAATCTCAAACCTTAGTGGTATGACAATTACAGTACTGTACTTTCAAACAGCAGTTGTTGGTCAGTATTTAATATTAATAATGACATTAAGAAGATTGTAAAATTCATTTTAATTATAATTTAAATATGCAATATAATTTGTCTCCTACCAGTACCATTAGTTTCGATGCCAACCCCAGTACAAAAGAACAAAACAAAATTACTAGAATTTTTTTGCTACTAATCTATAATAGTGTCAGAAATATAACACTATAATTAACTATGCCTTAAAACTATCATAGGTTATATTGTATATACTGTACAGTGGGCCCCACAAGGGTGCGGTTACCTTAGTCCGAGACATGCGCGCACCCTTGTAAAATGCACCCTTGGATCTTAACCCTCCAGCCCCGGGGGCTATAGCTTACGACTGTGCTCCGGTACCGGGTGTTTTGACGATCTTTGGCCTATGTTAACTACTCTGTAAGTCAATGAATATGTCATGTAATGTTGTGAATAAAAAAGAATAATGTTCCACAAACCTTCCTCTGTCGAATGGCGTTGAGTAGAGGTCTCTAGCCCCTCTGGTTGCATAATGGTGAGCGCGGGAAGACGAGTGCTTTTCGGCGGAAAATTCTTCCCGCGTTCGGACGCGTCGCCCCGGCCATGGCTACGACGCACCTAGCCGCTCGCCGCGCCAAAGTATTTATCTCCCTTAGACGATTTTAGTGTTTGATATTGAGAATGTGATGTTTATTTGATATTTTCTAGTTATTTTGAGGCCAATTATATAAAATATGTTTATTAGGGTATCACTGTCACTGATATTGCTAATTTTCACTCGATACCGTACATTTTATTAGTAATTGAGGTAGCTTATTGTTGTATTAGGCACTGATTATTCGTTATCACAGGTGTTTATTATACTTTGGCCATCAAATATTAGGTCTTGTGTCACTTTCACTTTGACAAATATGCTTTAGAGAGTGTCACTGTCACTGATAATGCTCATTTTCACTCGATACCGTACATTTTATTAGTAATTGAGGTAGGTTATTGTTGTATTAGGCACTGATTATTCGTTATCACAGGTGTTTATTATACTTTGGCCATCAAATATTAGGTCTTGTGTCACTTTCACTTTGACAAATATGCTTTAGAGAGTGTCACTGTCACTGATAATGCTCATTTTCACTCGATACCGTACATTTTATTAGTAATTGAGGTAGGTTATTGTTGTATTAGGCACTGATTATTCGTTATCACAGGTGTTTATTATACTTTGGCCATCAAATATTAGGTCTTGTGTCACTTTCACTTAGTTATATGATTTGTAAACGTTTTATATACAATTTATTGTCTTTTTTCACTGATTTATATATTTCTATAGGTTCTAATCATATGAATGTCACTTGGTATATACATATGTGTCACTTTCACATATTATGGTGTAATTGTATTTGTATCAATGTTCTCATAATACATGACTTTTGTATTACAATACATTGGTTTTCTTCCACTTTTTGCCTATATATAATTATAGTGTACATATTGTAATTTTATTTGGCAATTTCAGTATGATTATTAGAACTCCAGCTTGGATTGGTAATCAAAGAAGCAATCTACAGCACAGAGTGCCACCTTGCACTCCACACACTCCAGGGTTGACTTTTTACCTGACCTCGGCTTCACCCTGCTGTTGTAGCAGACATGGCACCGCTTCTGCTGTGTTCTTCCGGATTCATTCTGAGGCAGGGAACCAAGCCTGTGCCTAATCAAGTATTGAGCAGACTGCAAGCGGTCAATAACGGCGGGCCCAGGATATGCCACTGCCCTCTGTGGCATAGCATACTTCTCCAGGAGCTCCGTCAACACCTGCTTTTGGAACCTCCGCAGGCTATTGAACTTCATGGGTGTGTTCACATTCCGAAGCTTGTATATGTTGTAGGCATTCAGAACTGACATGTCCACCATATGCAGAAAGAACTTTTTGTACCATCTGCACGAGGTACGCAGGCAGTCAATGAAGCCTATCTGCATGTCGGACTTGTCCACCAGCCTCATGTTGATGTTGTAGTCCAGGACAGCATCGGGCTTGGTCACCCTGGCCTGGGTGCGGCGATCCACCTTGCCAGTCTCCACCATTTCCCCCTTGTGGATGGTGGTCAGGAGGTTGACCTTCCGCTGGTCGTGCCAGTGGATAGCCAGAATGGGCCCCGACTTCTTCTTGAACACATCACCTTTTTTGGTCTTTGGAGGGAAAGGTGGCATGCCCTTCCTTTTCCCTCGTACTGTGCCTACAGTCCCCGTCTTGCGCTCATGCAGGTACTGTGAGAGAGTGGGGGACGTGTAATAATTGTCCGTGTAGAGGACGTGATTCTTATGAAAGTAGCGGTCCATCATGGCTTGCACCACTGCTCCGCCAAAGCCAATGAGGGGGTCCACAAGCAAGTCCCCTTCCTTCCCGCTGTAGACCAGGAAGTCCAGGACATAGCCAGTTTGGCAGTCGCACAGCACAAAGAATTTTATGCCAAAGCGATGTCTTTTTGAGGGGATGTACTGCCGGAAGCTGAGTTTTCCCCGGAACAGCACAAGAGACTCGTCAATGACGACCTTGCGGAAGGGCTTGAAGTAGGAGGTGAAGCGTTCTCGCATCATCTCATACAACGTCCTAATCTTCCACAGCTTGTCTGGGAGGTGGACGTCAAGGTTGGTGACAAGATGGAGCGCTGCGAGGATATCAAGGTACCGGTCGCGAGACGTATATTTCCCGAAGGCAGGGGTGGATATCAGATCATTGGTGATCCAATAGTCAGGCAACCTATGCTTCTTGACATGAGGCATTAGCATGGTGAGTGCCAGGAACACCATGAACTCTTTATGAGTCACTGGGGTCCACTGCCTCATGTGGCCCTTGGTCACCTTTCCCAAAAAGTGGACCTGGAATTGGTGCTGCTTATTTGTCTCTTTGACAACATAGCCTACCACCTCCTCATCAAGAAGGCCTCAAACAGTTCGTGTGGTGGAGCATTGGGGCCTGCAGGAAAATTGGGGGTAACGCCTGAACCCTCCAGTACCTCATCAAAAGCTGGCACATCAGGGTTGTATGCATCCTCATCAACTACGTCTTGCCACTGAAAAACTTAGAATGGGTCTTGTCTACGCTGACGAGGAGCTCCAGCTGGTGGCCCAGCACGCCCACGGCCAACTCGGGAGGCGCGCGCCCTAGGGCGGCCAGGGCGGCGGCCAGGGCGGTGGGCAGCACGACGGGCAGCACGACGCCGGGCCAAGCGGATGGGTCGAGGGTCGTCGATGTCCATATAGTCATCGTCAGAGTGGTCATCTTGCCCTGACGGTGGACCTATGTAATCATGGCCAGAGTCTTGAGAGAGGTGCCCTTCATCATCAGTGGCCCCCACATAATCTGGCGGGGAACCAGTGATGCGTGGGCGGCGTGCGGGTGGGCGAGGTGGGGAAGGAGTGGCAGGTGAGGCTGTGTCCCTCCGAGGTCCCGGGCTCCTTGGCCTGCGACGAGTGACAGAAAGCAATGTTTCACTGTCACTAGGCCCAGGTATTGGTGATGCGAGCTCAAAGACTTCTTCAGGAAGACATGTTGAAGGCGGGAGAGGTGGGGAGGACCGTGGGGAAAGTTGCGGGGACGTATGGCTGGGGCCGGCCGGGGTGGACGCCGCGGGAGCCTCGAACAAAACTCTCTTACTTTTCTTAATTTTCTTGGTATATTTCCTACCTTTCCCCTTTTCGGCAGCAGTATGTCTCCTGTCGGGGGACCTAGGAGGCAAATAGGCCGAAAGTGTGGGGTCCTCAACCCTTGGCAATGGTGGGGGTGGTGGGGAAGAATGCGGGGCATCCGGGTCATCTTGGGTGGCGTGGGTAGATAAGGGAGACAATGGCGGACGAGAAGGGTCACCACGCTGACCCTCACTCACAGCCTCATCCTCACCAAGTAGTTTTGCTTGTTCCCTAGCTGCCGCGGCCGCCTTCTCAAGTATTTTCTGCTTATACAAATGTAGCTTGAAAGGCGATTTACCTGGGGAAGGGCTTGGCGTCGTGTCACTTAAGCGAAATTTGGTGAGTGACCTTGAACTCTCCCACTCGCTCACTCTCTCAAGTTCACTGTCTTTAGGTAAACCAGCTTCCTCAACAACTGGTACATCACCTTCATCACTCTCATCACTGTCATGTTCTCTCGCAAATCCCAGGAATTGCTCTTCTTTATCACTCTCATGGCCATAATCACTCGACTTATAATTACTGGAGTCGTCACTGACTTCATCATCAACATTATGCTTGGCATCAGCTCGCTCATAAAGTCTCAATGTCGTCTCAATACCTCCGGGAGATAACACATTTAGGCGATGGCGTCGGGGTAAGGCGCGACGAACAAGCAAGGGCGTCGTAGGAAGCACGGTATCGGACACAGCGGAATCACTATTTGGCGTACTGTCCATGATGGCGTCGGGGTAGATACTGTTGCTGTGGCGTAGTTTACGCCTGGTGGCGCCACCTACCGTCCCACGATACCGAAAATGTACGCGCGGCATTCGAAAGCACGCATGCAAGCAATGGGCGTTCAAGAGCCCTTCCGGGTTGCGCGGGCCGAGGTTGTTATGGGCGTTCAAGAGCCCATCCGGGTTGGAGGGGTTAAGAACCTATGGGAAATTCACTATGTAGTCCGGGGACTCTTCAAACTTACCCTTTTTTCGCCCAATAACCCCTGAAAAACATGAACTAAGGAAAGAATACCTGTACACCAAAATGTCTACCCACATTTGCCTGTTTCTCACCTCTAGCCAACATGTCTAGTAACTGTTTTTTCTGTTCTAAAGCAAGAACTTTCATTTTTGTTTTGGTGGGTAACACGATCGCCCTGGGCGGTGGGTTAGGGGCAGCAGGTGGCTGGGGTGGTGGAGGGGCTGGAGGGTCCATTGTTCACAAAGAATGCGGAAGAGAATTGCAAGGCTGCGTCAGGGTACGCTTACACACGAGTCAATGAGTCATCCCGCGCGCTCTGACGTCACAAACATGGCCGCCCGACAAATGCGCATCCAGTTCCGCACGCTTTGCTTTTTTCGCACCCTTGGATTATAAGCACCGCACGGACATCTGCCGCACGGTTGGAGAATCGCACCCTTTTATTGCGCACCCTTGCTGGGCCGACTGTACTGTATTATTTATGACAAGTCTAGAAAGGATAGCTGGGCTATCAATCTTCCCCCTAAAACAAACCAGAGAATCAAAATAATTGCATTGGAATGCAGAGTTGTTTCATTCGTGTCCACCCCCTTGGGGATCAAAGCTTCTGTCAATACATAGATAGATATAAATCATGACCCTCTAACTTCTCATGACTCGATTAGGGTTTGCGTGATGAAGCTGATGTATCGACCATTTGATAATCAGCAAATAAGTTTGGAAATACAGATATATAGCCTGTTTGCTCCAGTCTTCCCTGAATTACAAAAGGCTAGGAGTTACCATTTATAGACTCATCATAATGAATGGACTGTAGTAAAATAGTAGTATTAAGCCTGTTATTTCTTGTTTTCCCTACACAGACTCACCAGACAAGAACTCCAAGCCACCTGCTGATCTTAGTCTCACCCCGGACCAGAAGGACCGCATGAAGGACAATAAACTCAAGGTTGTATAGGCTGTTCCTCCTGGGTCACAAATTTGCATATGTATACTGTATTGATATAATATTCATCGTTCACTTTATATACCGGTACGGTACTTTTCTCTATGCAACTGTTTGTATTTTTCCTATGTCACAGTTTTTGTGCAGTTACCAGTATTGTTAACTTTATATATACAAGTTAGAGCGGGTGTTAGTGGATGGGATCTAGGTCCCAAATGAAGGCGTATGGTAGGATATTGATAAACAGAGTGAGAAGAGTGACAGAGGGATTGGAGGGTGAGGAACAAGGTGGCTGATAGGATATTGATAGATAGAGTGACAGAGGGATTGGTGGGATAGATAATGTTTATAAATCATGTCCTTCCTCCAATATTTTAGCTTTGGATATCTCTCTAGAAAAAACGTGTAAATAAATTTAATAAAACCTTGGTTCACATTGCAGTAACACATCGCTTATCCAAAATTCGTATATCTGAAATTCTCAGTTAACCGCAAATAGTCATCTGAAATTTCAAACTCCCTCCGGGTGAACTACTATACCATGCCTGGTATTCTGCCATTAGTACAAGAGACTGAATTTTGTTGTTGTTTAAAGTATGATGTAATGCCCTCCTTCAATCTTGAGACTTTTTATGACATACTGTATAGATCTACTTATGTGACCAGTACAGTACTTTATATGTAATATATTACTGGGTATGCAGAGATTTAGATACTCCTAATTTCATAACTATAGTATCAGATAGTCATTATGTTGTTGTTGTTGTTCCCTAAGCTGCCTGGCCGAACAGCCCCGAGTCCCTGAGGAAGGCCATGGCCACGATCGGGCTTTCCCACAGAGCTCTCATTGAGTGTAGGTTGTGTTGTTGGCGTAAGTGGTTGTGTGAAATGCAGTCTTCTATGATGTGTTTAATGGTATGGGGTGCTGTGTTACATCCCGGGCAGGCGTCGACAACGGAGTCATCCAGTCTCTTCTGATAGCTCAGGAGAGCTGGATGGTGTCCGCATCTCAGCCTGGCCAGGTGGACTCTGTCCTCGCGAGGGAGGGAGGATTCGGAAGGATGGATTTCGGGAGGTCGTGCATGCAGCTGCGTGTTGTCTGTGAGTGAGTGGATGGATTGGCGAGAGATATGAGTATGGATGTGCTTCTGGAAGTTAGTTCGGGGTGGGCAGGGAGGGAGAGAGGACAATAATTGTGTGTGATACCGTTTGCTGGGTGTTGTTTTGATATTTCTTGGTGTCTGTGGGTGTGTTGCCATGTAGTTTAGTGGGTGGTCTTGGTTCGTGGAGGCTGCTCCCAGGAATTGAGTGCCTCTCATGTCCAGATGGTCTTTGACTTTGAGGATTTTGGTTTCTTGATGTAGATGATCTGTGGGTGCAGTAGCTGTGCAGCCTGTAATGATCTTCAGGGCTTTGTTTTGAATAGTCTGTAAGGTCTTATGATGTGTTTCAGCTAGGTTAGAAGCCCAGGCTGGGCTTGCGTATTCCATTACTGATCTTATGTATTGTTTATATACTGTGGTGGTAGTTTCTTTGTTGTGTCCAAATTTTGTGTGAGCAAGTGACCTGAGGGCGTTAAGTCTGGGTGTCAGTTTCTTTTTAATGTTTGTGGTGTGCTGTTTGAATGTCATATGAGTATCATATGTTACTCCTAGGATTTTGGGTGTGTGTGTATGTGTTAGGGGTGTGTTGTTTATGGTGAGTTGAGGGATGTATTCGTGTTCACCTGTCCAGTGTGAGCAGGGTTGCGGTGGATTTGGCTGGGGCTAGGTTAAGTCTGTTTGTAGTGCACCAGCCATGTAGTGTGTTGAGATAGGGTTGAAGGAGATCTGTTGCTCTTCTTGGGTCATGGTGTGTGCATGTGAGTGTTATGTCATCTGCATAGGAGGCTAAGTTTATTTGGGGAGTATTGGGTGGGGGCACGGGTCCTTGGAGTGGCTTCGGTCGCGCCGGGAATTTCCACTTTCATTATGTTGTTGTTGTTGTTGTTCCCTAAGCTGCCTGGCCGAACAGCCCCGAGTCCCTGAGAAAGGCCATGGCCACGATCGGGCTTTCCCACAGAGCTCTCATTGAGTGTAGATTGTGTTGTTGGCGTAAGTGGTTGTGTGAAATGCAGTCTTCTATGATGTGTTTAATGGTATGGGGTGCTGTGTTACATCCCGGGCAGGCGTCGACAACGGAGTCATCCAGTCTCTTCTGATAGCTCAGGAGAGCTGGATGGTGTCCGCATCTCAGCCTGGCCAGGTGGACTCTATCCTCGCGAGGAAGGGAGGATTTGGAAGGATGGATTTCGGGAGGTCGTGCATGCAGCTGCGTGTTGTCCGTGAGTGAGTGGATGGATCGGTGAGAGATATGAGTATGGATGTGCTTCTGGAAGTTGGTTCGGGGTGGGCAGGGAGGGAGAGAGGACAATAATTGTGTGTGATACCGTGTGCTGGGTGTTGTATTGATATTTCTTGGTGTCTGTGGGTGTGTTGCCATGTAGTTTAGTGGGTGGTCTTGGTTCGTGGAGGCTGCTGCCAGGAATTGAGTGCCTCTCATGTCCAGATGGTCTTTGACTTTGAGGATTTTGGTTTCTTGATGTAGGTGATCTGTGGGTGCAGTAGCTGTGCAGCCTGTAATGATCTTCAGGGCTTTGTTTTGAATAGTCTGTAAGGTCTTATGATGTGTCATTATAATGTAACTTACTGTACAATAGTGCAAAATCAACATAAGCTATTGTACAGTAAATCCATTTATTAGAATTTTTGTCAAAATTAGTAAATGTATTCACACCATTCTATATCATACCATTATATATTTATTAGATCTTACTAATATGTTATGTAACTACAGGCGGAGATCAAACTCCAGTGCCGGACAACCCCAGCCCTGCATGATAACGTCGGGTACAGCTGGTATGAAGCCCTCCGACCACAGTTCTCCAAACCTTACTTTAAAAAGGTTGGTAATTCAGAGCCTTGGTGGTACTATCATTATACTGTACTTGAATTCACAGGAGAAAAGAAATTCCCGCAACCGTCTTCCAAACTGTCTGATTTAGGGCATTCTTGTAGTGAATTGCTATATGTTATACTGTACTGTACAATGATGCTAAAGGCAACAGACTTCATATGTTATACAATGATGCTAAAGACAACAAACTTCATTGTAAAACACAACACAAACCTAAATGTAACATAAGTATTAGAGTCATGATGAATTATATGGTTGTGGCCGAGCGGAGGCAACGAAACAGTGGTGGAGTAAGGGGAGGAAGGATGAGTGTGTTAGATAATATATCATGTATCTCCCATATATAGCAATGTTGTTATGTCACATGTGCATATTTTTGCAGCATTAGGCACATGTGAACAATGAGCACCCTGAAACTAGGTGTAAGAGAACATTATTATAGAGAATATACAAAAATAATGTTAAGGGAGGGACTCCAAGTTGTTGACCTGTTGACCTATATTTTTTTTAATTTTGATGGAGGAAGAAGAGGAAGAACCCATGGATGAAGAAAGGGGAACTGAAGCTCGTATGAAGGATATAGCAAAAGTGATTGAGCTGGGAGAAAATATGAAAAGTGCTATGTTGGAGATTGGCCTGGGTCATGGGAGATCAGACGCAGTTGAAATGGATCGCATTTTGAAGAACTATCGCGACATATATGTGGTCCACATCAACAACTTGAAACAGGCAAGCATCACCTCGCTCTTGCAGGCCAGACCTGCCGCACGTAGACCTGCCTCACCTAGACCTGCCTCACCTCAACCAGGACCCTCAGGGGTATCTGGACGTAGGCCTGCTACAGTTATGATTGAGTCAGACTCAGATCCCGACTCCATCCCTGACTTCAATCCTGCCTCACCTCAACCAGGACCCTCAGGGGTATCTGGACGTAGGAGGCCTGCTACAGCTAGGATTGAGTCCGTCTCCGATCCCGACTCCGATCCCGACTCCATCCCTGACTTCAATCCTGACCGCACCGACGAGATAGAGGAACGAGAAATGATTGCATCGGTCCTTGCAAATGTCACTGACCTGGCAAGACAGACTGAGGAGTCGGAGTTCTGCATGGATGTCATACCAATGACAGATGGTGGGGGTGTAGAGCCAAGTTCCCCCCACTAACTTCAACCAAATAAGGCATGGGGGCAGCCTCGGACCCTAAGTAAGACCAACATCCCAACCTCCACGCATACATAAACCATCCAAAGTGAGTGTAATACCCCTATTCTATCTAATATCTAATCACATTTCTATACTGTACAGGTATTCTTTTTTTAGTTCATGTTTTTCAGGGGTTATTGGGCGAAAAAAGGGTAAGTTTGAAGAGTGCCTGGACTACATAGTGAATTTCCCATAGGTTCTTAAGCTCCAAGGGTGCGTTTTCCAAGGGTGCGCGCATGTCTCGGACTAAGGTAACCGCACCCTTGCGGGGACCACTGTATTGAAATACAGAATAGTGTGCTTGTGTAGTATAGTGTTATGACTTGAGAGAGTGTTCGTGAGAGCTAGCTGGATTACTCTCAGTGTAGGTGAGGCACAAAGGAATTCAGACCAAGCAAATGAAAGTGGAGTTTCAGCGACTCCTTATCACATGCCGATAGCTTCTCCTTTCTATAGCCTTGTTTTTTTGTTGGTGCCTACAATCTCCCCCTGTGAGCAATTAAATAAATAATGATACAGTGCTTCTTCCCTATAGCTGAGCACTTTCTTGGATAATGAACAAGGTAATGAATAACATTTTCTGTATTATATGGCATGTGTAAGCGAATAATAATAGATATTCCCAGTAGTCAAGTACAGTAGGGTCCCGCATAAAACGTGTTCAGATAAAACGAGTCTCGATTAAAACGAGCGACCTAAAATATTCATATTTAATTTTCGATAAGAACTAATGTGATCACATAAAACGAGTCCGCCGCCAAAGAGGGGCAAATCCGAGGAGTTTTCAATTAGCGCGCCGGAATATCGTACAAAGCGTGATTGGCCGTGACGTAGGTGCGCATTGTGACGTCACTGGCGTTTGAGTCCTTGACGGGGAGGGTGGAGGGAGCCAGTCGGCCATATTTTTTGCCTCAGTGACCCTTCCGCGCGTTCGCTTCTGACGGGAACATACGTTTTGGGTGAACTATACCTGTGTCGGACCACCAAAATGCCGCGACGCGAGTCAGGGAAGCGGAAGTCGATCACGTATGATGTCAAAAAGGAAGTGATCGATAGAAAACAGAAAGGAGAGGGAAATACAGCCATTGGACGTGCATTAGGGCTAAGTGAATCTTCGGTGAGGACAATTTGGAGAGGTAAAGAAGACATTTTGAAGGCCATTAAAGCCTATGGAACATCTAAGTTGGACACAAGGAAAAGAGCCCCCGATGAGAAAGTGATCCACATGGAACGGTATCTGAGTGTGTGGTTAACTAGGAAGGAAAGTGAAGGGGTGGCATTAGACAAAAAAAAAATCATGGAAATGGCAAAACCGTTTTACCATACAATTTGCCAGAAGGAGAGTTGTCCCCTTGGTGCTTTCAAGGCATCCACTGGTTGGCTATACAGGTTTCTTGGGCGAAAAGAGATAAGGAACATCAAGTTTACAGGTGAATCTGCATCAGCAGACACAGTTGCAGCTGATACTTATCCAGCTGTACTCAAAAATATTATAGAAGGTGGGTATAGTCCTGACTGTATCTATAACATGGATGAGGCTGGGGTCCAATATAAGAAAATGCCTAAATCCACCTTTTTGTCCAAGTCAATGAAGCAAGCTAGGGGGAGGAAAGTCGACAAAAGCCGTTTCACAGTGCTTTTTTGCTGCAACTTGACCGGTACCAACAAAATGAAACCTTTGATTGTCCACACTGCTGCACACCCAAGATGTTACACTCACCTTTCTAACATGGCACAGGCTCCAGTTTATTGGATGAAGACAGCAAATGGGTGGATGAACTCCTACACTTCTGCGGAATGGCTTCTTAAGATGTTTGTCCCCGATGCTAAGTGGAAATGTCAGCAGCTGGGTATTCCATTTAAGGTGTTCCTGACAATGGACAACTGCCCGGCCCATCCTTTGCACCTCATAGATATGCATCCTAATGTTAAAGTAGTTTTTCTCCCTCCCAACACCACTTCAGTTATGCAGCCCCTTGATCAAGAAGTTATATCAAACGTTAAAACATTTTATCAGATGAGAGTGTATGCTCGTATGCGAAGTGAGACAGAAACTGGTGAGGAAATCCAACAAATTCTCGATGAAGTTAGTGACCAGGATGAAGACCATGAAGAAGCAGCCCCTCCCATCCCACAAGCAGACCCTCCCATCCCACAAGCAGATCCTCCCATCCCACAAGCAGACCCTCCCATCCCACAAACAGACCCTCCCATCCCACAAGCAGCCCCTCACAGCCCACAAGCTGAAGATCCAGACGATCCAGCTGCCCAGCCTGCTCAGCCTGCCGCCCAGCCTGCCGCTCAGCCTGCAGACCCTTACCTGCTAGCACCCAACCCACATGCCATAACAATTAGGCAATTTTGGAGACAATTTACCATCAAGGATGCTATTGATAATCTCCTCTTGGCATGGAATGATATTAATTTTGCAACGATTCAGAGGTCGTGGAAGAAACTGACTCCACACCTGGTGACCAGAACGGGAGGTGCTCAGCGACTCGTGGACAGTGTAGCCCTACCAGTGGAGGTGGCAAGGCAGGTCCCAGGGTTTGATGAAGTGACAGCAGAGGAAATATTAGAGATTAATGCTGAAGGTAATGAACAGTTACCTGACGGGATTGTAGCAGAAATAAACATTGAGGACGAGCTAGGGGAAAACAGGCAGCCAGCTGAGGTTCGAGTGCAAAGGGAAGGGACCATTTCAAATCAGGGGCTGAGCAGACTTTTGGCTGGGGCTGTGTCCATAAAAGAGCTTTTTCTTGAGTTTGAACCCAACACTTTTAAAAGGGAGGAATTCTGTCAACAGTTGAAATTTCTCTTTTGTGGCTACACAGACCAACACAACCAGAGAGTTAATGAGCGAAGGCAGACCCTCATGACTTGGTACATTCTCCCTGCCCCTGCCGACGAGCCCCAGCCTGGCCCATCAAACGAGCCCCAGCTTGGCCCATCAAACGAGCACCAGCCTGGCCCTTCAAATGACGAGTTTGAGGGCTTTATGAGGGACGTGCAGGAGATGTCTGGCACACGTTCACTCGCCACCCTCAGAGCTCTGGGTCACATGGCGTCGTCTTCCGACGGCGATGAGTGACTTCCCAGATGCCTCGGAACCCCTCGCCCCCTGTACATAATCCCCATTAGATTTAAGGTAAGCTACAATATGCCTATTTTATAATTTTTATTTATAACTTATCACTTATATATGTTTTGGTATGCATTAAACAAACAAAAAACACAGGAAAAAGTGACCCATCGACCAATATCCATTTTTCCCATAGGTTATGTGTTTCACATAAAGCGTGTTCACATAAAACGACCTCGTTTATCGACCAATTTATCGTTTTATGTGAGACCCTACTGTACTAGTACTTTTTATGAGCATTATCGAGGCAATAGGTATAATACGGTACAGTAAGTCGGGGGTAATTCCGCCGTGACGCCATTAACTCCAATTCAAATGCTCATAGCTCTGAAAATAACAATTGCATTGATTCAGCTGCTGTTGGTCTTAGGTTGTAGAGGAATACCGACCTAACAAGGTTAAATGAGGTTTAGATCCATTGTGCAAAAAAGTAGCTTTTGAGAAATAGCGCGATTGTTAGAGCACTCACCTGCAAACCGTGAGGATGAGGGTTTGAGTCTCGGGCCAGCCAGTGTGCTATTTGGCAGATGCCAGTGCTGTGGTGGACTAGTAATCTGTGGCAACTGTTCACTGAAGTCCCTGATACATCAGAGCAACCACCCTAACCCGGCTATTGAGCAGGGAGTGCATGGTGGTAAACAACGTACCGGTACCACGTGGTAATTGTTTTGACGGTTGTGCCGATACGAATGGCGATTAGTTGGCACATAATCAAAGCAAGGCACCACATCCTCCTGGGTAAACCACTTGATGTAGAAACTTATGGTTTTCACCATTCTCCTAGTAGATGTCTGTAATCCTGTCTATTTCAGAGAACAATCAAGCGGAAATTATTGCATCCGCCGACTCGGCAATATTTTAGAAGGCACGTAATTAAAATGTAAAACTTGCAAACTAAACAAACCAAAATTGGGACAAGGACAATATAAAGTCAAATTAAATTATCAAAATTGCTATGTGGAAACAACGCTTACTAAAATGAAAATTATTAAATAAAAGAACACAATCCACCACATAGGGTGTACATTACTACATGAGCAAGTTAATCTGTTTCCCAAGCAAACTAATCGCACATATAACAACGCACTATCGTCACGTTAAAGGAAGTAGTCAAGTTTGGGAAGTCCGGGACGTTCTGGCAAATTTGACTAAACTCTGCATGAATAAAGAAACTAAATGTTAAATGTCAAAATATTATTTAAAATCAAATCTGCAACATGACAAGACATCAACAATAGTACAAAATAAAAATATTGATAAGATAACTATACTATTAAAAAATAATATAATATATAAAATGCAGTACAGCACTCACTAACGATAGTGCTATCGGGTAGGTACCTGTAAGCATAGCATGCCTCAAGTGACCCCTATCAATAACTACCCTACAAATAACCTACATTTATAGCACAAATAAACTAAGGAAATCGCAAAAGTAAGCAATTGATACTATCGACAATGAATACATATAATATAAAGACAAATAATTGCAAAATATGAAGTAACAACCGATTTAAACAAAGAGTACTCTTTTAACAAGAACAATAAATTTAAAAAATCATCAATATTAATATTAATAATAGAAAAAGAAAAAGATAAACAATAAATACAGACAAAACATTAAATACAGACAAAAAGTAAGCAGAGGTTATACAAGAAACTTCAAGTTAAAAATGCTTGATTAAAATTATTGATGTCAAATTTTAGAATGCAGTCACAATAATTGACCCTAAAAAGATTAAATTTATGGAACAATTTACTTGCCTCAAAACCTCTGTCCACTAAGAGTCTGTATAGTAACCTAGCTCTAGCCCAAAATTCATCTACTTTAGTGCAGATTTTACAAAATCTTATTAATTGGGAATAAAAACAATTATAAGTTATTTTACTATCGATATTACTACTAGGGAAAGGAAAGTTTATTACGTTAAAATTAAAATCATCAACTTTGTGATATACTTTAAGTATGCACTGTTCATTAACAATCTCTAGATTTATATCAAGAAAATTTTAAACTTTATAATTTACGTTACATTGTGTGAGGGGAATAGAATTAGGGTAAATAAGTTTAGCAACTTGATTAAAATTTAACAAATTGCAAACAAGAATATCATCAATATATCTACTATTATTACTTAACAGTTTAGCAAGTGCTAATTTTTCTGGGATTTTATTTTTCTTGCTACTGTCAACTAAGTCTTTTATATATTTAAATTCTAAAGCAAGCAAGAATATGTCTGCAATTAAAGGGCTAGCATTTCCACCCATAGGAATTCCTAATATTTGTTTGAAAATGTACGGTCCGAATCTAACATAAGTATTGAAAAGGAGGAATTTAAGGGCATCTTTAAGTTTAGTTCTATCAAAATATACAGAACTAGTGGGAGTAGAGCTAAGTGATGCATTATTAAAATATGTATAAACATTTATGAAATAATCGAAGTTAGTCACCATGGGCGAACCACTTGACATAGTGACTACTGGTTTTCACCATTCTCCAGAGGAACATTTGAACTTGATATAGCAATTTAGTGGATGTCTGTAACCCTTTCCATTTCGGACAACGATCAAGTGGATATGATTGCGGTAAAATTACCCCGCCCGCCGGAGTAATTTCACCGCAAGAACAACATTCTAAAATCTCTGTGGCGTGACCTAACATTATTTTTTAACAAAATAAATTATGGTGTCTGTAGCAGAAGGGCTGAATATATACTGTAGATAGAAGCAGTTTGAATTTTGCAAAAATAATCGTGTGCGGCAAAATTACCTCAACTTACCCTACATGGTGTACATAAACGAATACCATAATCATAATTTGCTACCATCAGCTAAGTACTTTCTTGAAGAATGAGCTAGGGAAATATAATAGTGAACTGTCATATACAGCCTTATGATATGTAAGTTAATGATAGTACTTTCTTGGAGCATAAACATGGTACAGTAATATATAGGTGTTCTAAATTATATGGCATATGCTATGTAAATTGAGTAAGATACTTTGTCTTTCTTACAAGCATGAGTGAAATAATATTGCAGGAATATAGGTATTATGTTAAATGTATGCAAGTTGATAATCCTCATTGTTACCAACAGCTGAGCACCTTCTTGGAGCAGGAGCGAGGGAAGAGTACCATCTACCCCCCAGCTGACCAAGTGTACTCCTGGACCCACCACTGTCCCCTGGAGGATGTGTCTGTGGTTATACTGGGCCAGGACCCTTACCACGGGCCCAAGCAGGCCCACGGTCTCTGCTTCAGTGTCACTCCCGGCGTACGTGCTCCTCCTAGGTATTGATTAACTTTTTATCTGTAAGGCTGCATTATTGGTTTTCTTTGCCATTCTCTCTGCAGAACCAATTTATTTTATCCATCTATCTGTAGGCTATTTATATTATTTCCTACTTCTATAATCTATTGTATTTACCTTCATAGCATACAAACTTACTTAACGTACCTATTATCCGAGCCACCACTGTCCCTTGGAAGATGTGTCTATGGTCATACTGGGCCAGGACACTTACCACACGGACCCAAACATGCCCACAGTCTCTGCTTCAGTGTCACACCCAGGGTATCTGCTCTTTCGTATTGCTGGCTTTTCTGTAGGGCTATGTTGCTTATTCTTCTTTGTATTCTCTCTACAGTAGCTACCGGATATTTAACTGTACAGTATTTCTATTCCTACTGTAACAAAGGTTATTTTTCAACTTGGCCACAGTCCCCATATCTCCTCCCTCCTTTCTGACACACACATATGCAAGGTAAATATACCCACATTCTACCACTTAAGCTTTTATTCAATATTATAAGGTGAATATATCTTCTTGTTATAACTTGGATGTGTGTGTTCGGACATGAGACCGGAACCGCACTTTGTGTGGAGCACTCAGTCTTTTGCTTTATGTATGTATGTACCGGTATGCATAAATATACTGTACTATGTGATATGCTATTTGTCTGATATTGGGGTATAAAAGTTGTCATTGTCAGATTTGGTGTGGATTGCTTGCCGACTCACCAGTCCTTATTGTATTTTTCCCATAAGCAGTTAACTTCGCATCTCGGTTATTCAAATCTCTCAATGAGTTTTCGGTCTGTTACTATCATGGTGGGAAGAACTTTTGTATATACATATATTTTGATTACAATGCTCAAACTTACTCACCTTCCAGCTTGATGAACATATAGGCCTACAAGGAGTTGTCTACAGATACCGATATTCGTAGCTTCAGACAGATTTATGACTCCCTTTTTTCCCATTATGCTAATACAGTATATAATGTGTGATCCCTCTGCATTTATCACTTTGCTAATGTGACTACCTGTATGAGGATTAATTGATTTGTGTTTTCAAGTCTTATTACAGTACTGGACTCAAAACTGACTTGCCTTCCAGCTTGGTGAACATGTACAAGGAACTAACAACGGATATCACTGGTTTCACCACTCCCCCACATGGATACCTTCTGGGATGGGCTAAGCAGGGTAAGCATCTGTAAAATATAGTTGATAATTCTGGAAGTACAGTAAAAGTCTGTTAATCCGACGACCGATGATTCGAATCTCCCAATAGTCCGAATTTTTCAATTTGAGGCCAAATCCGAATTCACCCGATGGTCCGAATTTCAAGAAGTCCCATAGTCCCCTTTTTGAGGCATTAGTCCACTCAAATGACACATAATGGAGCACACACATATCATATGTTCATGAATTCACTTTAAAAGTTTACCATTGTCATTGTAGCCTATTACCTACTTCAAAACATTCAGATTAATGGTCAAAGGAAGCTACTGATATAAATGTAAATGCCTTCTTCTTCCACATCGTCTGCTAGAGAGTTTGTTTTGCTCTTGAACGCATCCTTGGGACGCTCCGATGCGCTACTGGCTTGCACCGCATTTTCTGCAAGCGCATTCAGTCTTGAGCTTGAAAACGCACCTTTGGACGTTCCGATACGCTACTATTTATAGTTCAGTGATCGGAGCGTCCCAAGGGTGCTTTCAAGACAACAAGACAAGCAAAAATACTTTAATTGAGCTGACATTTCTATCATTTGGGAATAGTGGACTAAGAAACAGGTGTGAAAATTCACAGCCCATTTGCTCAAGCCCCCTTTTAAGTTACAAAGAAGTTATTGATCAAGATGACTGCCGGGTATAGTGAGAGGAAAGATGTCGGTAGAGTACAAAGGAGTACAAAGGAAATCAAGCAACAACATATCTAGTGACCCTTCTAGGTTGCTTGTCCTCCAAAACACTGAGGATCAAGTGTCCAAACAGTGGTTTAGAGTGGGTAAGGGAACATTGGAAAGGGAATTACTGCCCTGGAACTAATGTCCGTGGCAGGATTAGGAAGTTAGTAGAGGACAGATGGGTTAGTAACTGAGGGGGGGATAAAATAAAGTTATTCATTTACAAACGCAGTCAGTCGCGGGTTTGTTGCGAGATATTTGTCTAGGCGGAGTTTAAATGAATCAACGGTGATGCAGTCTATAACGTTTCAGGGAAGCCCATTCCACAAGTTGACAACCCGGATGAAGAAGAAATTCTTAGATTCGTGTGAGTTAAAAGATTTACCAATAATTTTGCAACCGTTTCCCTGCGTGTAATTAGATTGGTCGATAGTGAAGTACTTACTACAGTTCATATTGTCGATGCCTTTGATGATTTTGAACACTTGAATTGAGTCACCTCTTAATCTGCGCTGGGTTAAAGGAAATAGATTTAATTCTCTAAGACACTCTTCGTATGGTTTGTTCTTTAGGTAGGTATCATTTGGTAACTCTACGTTGAACTCGTTCTAGCTTGTTTATATCTTTTGGTAATAAGGGCACCAGGATTGAACGCAGTATTCCAGAGGGCGGACTAAGGAATTGTAAAGGGTTAGGATAACTTCTTTGCATTTATGCTCAAATGACCTGCCTATAAAGCCAATTATTTGGTCTCCCTTCTTAAACAACTTCTGAACATGTTGACTTGGTTTATGTTACTCGATATTGTTACTCCCAGATCGGTTTCTCTGTTTACATTCTTAAGCTGAGTGCCATTCATCGAATAGTTTGCTTTCTCATTTAGGTATCCGATATGTAGTACTTTACATTTATCCGCATTGAAACTCATTTGCCAAATTTGGGCCCAACATGACAATTTATCTAGATTGTGTTGCATATCGTCAACTTGTTCTTTTGAGAGTACGCTATTTGCAATTTTTGTATCGTCAGCAAATTTTGAGATTGTACAGGCGAGACCCTCATCTATGTCGTTGATGTAAATTAGAAAGAGAATTGGTCCTAGTACCGATGCCTGGGGTACCCCGCTACTTACATTGGTCCATTTAGATGCCTTACCGTTTATGACTACTCTTTGCTTTCTGTCGCTGAGCCAATTTTCTATCCATTTCAACACACCGTCTTGTATTCCATGCGCTTTTAGTTTTAGCAGTAAACGTTTGTGGGGAACTTTGTCAAAGGCCTTTTGAAAATCAAGGTATATGTTGAGTATCTTTAAGTATGTTATTTTCCTCTAAGTGATTTACGAGTCTGTCTCGTATGACCGTTTCTAGCATTTTACATACAACTGAGGTTAAGCTAATTGGACGATAGTTACTGGGTAGGGATTTGCTGCCTTTTTTTAATATCGCTGTTACGTTGGCTAGCTTCCACTGATCGGGCATAGTTCCAGACTGCAAGGATTTATTGAATAGTAATGTTAGTGGTTTAGAGAGCTCATCCTTAGCTTCCTTTAGAACTCTAGGCGAGATTGTATCAGGTCCAGGCGTTTTATTACCTTGAGTTTATCTAAACAATTCAATACTTCTCTCTCTGTAACGGTGATATTGCTTAGAACATCTGAATTATCAATCTGAATCAGCGATGGTGTAGGGATATCACTGAGGTCTTCTGTTGTAAAAACTGATGCAAAGAAGGTATTGAGGGCATTACTCATTTGTACTTCGTCTTTGGTGTATTCTCCATTTTCATCGACTAACGGTCCAACAGTTGAAGTAACTACTTTTTTCTTTCTGATATAACTATAGAATTCTTTCGGGTTTGTTTTTCTTTGATTCGCAATATGTAACTCTAAGGTCTTTTTACTTTGCTTAATTAACTTTTTGGCTTTGCGTCGTAGTTCTACAAATTTCAGCCGTTCTCGTCATTTTGTGAGGATTTTAATCTATTAGCAAATTTTTTAGCAAGCAGGCAGTTTGAAATATCTTTATTCCACCATTTGGGCTTATTATTATGGCCTGGACGCCGTATTTTCGATGGTATGCAGTCTTGCACTGCTTTTAGGTAAGTGGCTTCGAATAACTTCCAAGATGTCGTTATTGTGAATTAAAAAGCTCCAGTCAGTTTCTTTAACATAGCTCTAAGTTTATGGAAGTTTGCTTTCTTGAAATTAGGGACTTTTTCGATGCTACTATTTGGTTCGTTACTAGTAAAGTTTAAAGTGAAAGTTATCGTACGATGGTCGCTGTTACTGAATTCATCACCAACATTCAAATTCTCTATTAATTCTTCTTTTGTTGCAAGTACAATGTCAAGAACGTTATTACCACGGGTCGGCGTTCGAACAAATTGATAAAGCGAACTCTCTTGCAAGTTCGTATACAAGTCATGTCTGGAGTGTGAAGTAAGAGTATCGCCCCACTTGGTCACAGGTACATTAAAGTCGCCAAAAATTACGGTATCTTGTGAGTTACTTACATCTGCAATTTGTTCGTAAATTTCTCGGTCAGTTTGCACTGATTGAGCTGGAGGTCTGTATATTAATGCAAGTATTATTTTTGTACCTTATTATTCTTTATTAGCACAAAAGATGCGTCGACGTTCACAATTTGAGGTTTTGACAAGAGGGTAGGGTTAAGACTTTCTTTGATATAAAGTAAGACGCCACCTCCATTTCGATTTATTCGGCTTTTCTCAAACATTACATAACCGGGAAGTGAATACTCTGCTAAAAGTCTCTATCTTCTGTATTGAGCCAAGATTCTGTTATGCCAATCACATCATAATTTTCTGTAAACACTAGCTCCTCTAAATCTGAAAATTTATTGCGTATGCTACGAGCGTTTGCATAGAAAACCTTTAAATTTGTTATTTTAGAACTCCCGGAACACTCTTTAATAATATTTTTGGTTCTTGTCGGATCTACATTTATGTTCATGGCTGTCCTCGGTCCTCGCTGTCTTCGGTCCTTATCGCTGGTGATCCTCGGTTGCCTCTGTTTTTTTCTTGGCGTTGGATGATTTATGTCACTGCTGCTTCTTCTCGGATGGCGTTTTTTTTTATCCATGGCTGCGGACTGCTTCGTGTAGGAGACGACCCATGCGTGCTGAACCCTGTATAGATGAGTGCCATCCTTGCGGAACAGAGTAGGCTGGTTGTAGAAGTTGTCCCAGAGGTTGATGAATTCAACTTCTTCCCTCAGACACAAATATTTTAGTCGGCTATTTGTGCTGAAGGCCTTGTCGTAGAGGCAGAGGGTAGAGATTAGCCGTAGATTAGGAGGAACTTAGAGAAAATACCAATACATTCCCTGGATGTGTAGGAGGATTTGTTTATCATTTTCTTAGATCCAAGAATGTGAGTAGAATATTGTGAGACTTTCTTTATTCTGTAAACTGTACAGATATGAAATTTGTTGAGTTTTTAAAGCTAACATGTATAAAGTGCAAATAACTTATAAGAAGCATGTCAATTCATGGTAGCCACAATGTTATACTGTTTTTTTGCATGTGTAAATGAATTTGTGTTTTTGTTTTTGTGTGTTCATTGTTTTTTGTTGTGTTTTCCCTATTCGGGCTCTGTCTTGAGTCGGCCACCCCCAGTAACAAAAAAAAATGGGGAATGGGCCTGAGCAAATCGATAGATATATAGATAGATAGTATATTTCATAAAATATCATGATCTTCTGGATGACCTAGATGTGTGTGAATTTGTATTTTTGTTTTGTGTGCATTATTTTCTGTTGTGTTGTCCCTATTCGGGCTGTCTTGAGTCCCCCCCCCCCCCCCCCCCCCCCCCCCCCAATAAAAAAAGGAAAAGTGGGAATTGGGCCTGGGTATATATTGATAGATAGATAGATCATGATTATTCAAACAAGTACAGTATCATCTTTGTCTTTCAGGTCTTTCATAAATGGCACAGGTATTGTATTGCATACACACTGTACTGTATTTTTATGGTTTTGATGATTTTTTTTATAAACTGTGTTAATATTATTCAACTAATTAATATATCAATTGCATTCTATAGTCTAGTTCTACATTTGTTGTTTTGTTAACGCCTTACGAGCGGGCCCATAAGGAATTTCTACTACCCGCCAAGCGGGTGGTTTTATCCTAAATGGCCTTGTTTCCGTGCTTTTTTTCATGCATAAACAAGAGCCAAAGCGTAATACAATTATGTATCCCTGAAAAGGGCGTTAATTCAGCTTTCCAATGACACCAGAACCATCCTCCTACGACCACGTGTTCTCTTGCAACGATCGTGCAAGACTAAGGAAAAATCCCTAAAATACGGTAATTTCTTGACATAATACCGTGTAGTGAGGGAGGGAGGGTGGATGTGTGTGGAGTAAACTTCAGTAGGCCCGCGGGACCCGTGGCGAACGGTCAGAGCCCGACCTACGCTCCGCCCACTGCTCGTCTCTATCTCAGAGGCAATATTGCTCCAAAATTGCACACAGACTAAAGTCGGGCCCCGCTCTTTGGGCAGGTGTTCTCTATACGGACTTAAGTCGGGCCCCGCTAATAAGGAGTTAATGGTGCATTGTTCAGTACATACATACATACATACATAACATTTTAAGACTGAGTGTTCCACACATAAGTGCAGTTTCAGTCTCTTGTCCTAATGGCGGCGTTCCAGGCAACCCTGTTAAGGGCTGCTTCACTTGTCAAGTTCTTGGATTTGAGATCGGCGCGTATAGTCCGATCCCAGGTCTTCCTCGGTCCACCCCTTGGTGCAGCTCCCTCCACAATCACAGACCTGCATTTTTTCACCCAATTTTGTTCATCCATTCTCTCCACATGTCCATACCATCCCAGTCTACTTGTACGCATCACCTCGCTAATACTCTTTATACCTAAACGTCTCCTCAGCTCAACATTTGTTATTCTATCCTGTAGCCTGGCCCCACACATCCATCTCACCATTCTCATCTCATTACGCTCCATTCTGTTGACATCCTCTACTTTAACGGCCCATGTTTCTGAGGCATACGTCATTGCACTTCTAACACATGAGGCATACACCTTTCCCTTCAGGGGGAGAGGCATTCTTTTCATGGTCAGGATTGGCATCAATTCTCTGAACTTCCCCCAGCCACACCTAATTCTAGCAACAGTGGCAGCCTCGGCCCCACCACCGGCAGAGATGGTATCTCCTAGGTAACAAAACTTGTTCACCAGCTCCAAAGACTCATTTCCAAAATTCACAGCCACAGGATCATCACTTAACACAAGCTCGCCTTTGCACACTACGCACTCAAATTTCTCTATTTCTGACTTATCCTTCGGCAGGGGCCCCTTTATTCTACTACAGCGCTTACTCCCATGGTGTACCCAACATCGACAGATGCTACATTGAATTGAGTTAACGCCCACTCCCTTTCCACACACTGCACATGGGTATGCACCGCTCTTTTCCACATTGCCTCGTCTCAGACTACAATGCATAACCTTGGTTTTGTTAATATTGACTCTTAAACCCTTGCTCGCCATGCCCTCTCTCCACTTTCTGAATTTGGCCTCAGCATCCTGCATACTGTCAGCTATTAGGACTAAATCGTCTGCATAAAACAGTTCCAACGGGAGTCCGCCTCTAAAAACTCTAGACAGCGCCTCCAAGACCATAATAAAGAGGAGGGGGCTTAACACTGAACCCTGATGGACTCCAACACGGACTGCGAATTCATCACTCAGTACACCTTTCACCCTCACCGAACTTCGCGAATCCTCATACATCTTCATTATCACACGCACCAGCCACTCTTCCACACCAAGTTTCCTCATAGCCCACTGTACAACATCTCTAGGTACCCTATCAAAGGCCTTCTCCAGGTCCACAAACACAAAGTAAAGATCCCTGCCTTTTAGTAGTATCTTTCCTGTATCTGCCTGACTATGAAGATAGCATCGGTTGTACCACGTCCTGGCATAAAACCAAACTGCATATCATCAATAGAGATGCTTTGCCTGATCAAACCCTCAAGGACTCTCTCACAGACCTTCATGATTTGGTCAAGCATTTTCAGGCCCCTATAATTTCCTCTATCCAGCGCATCCCCTTTTCCTTTGTATATATTTACTATTACACTTTTGAGCCAATCCTCTGGGATTTTCTCATCTTTAATAATGGTGTTTATCAACTCAGTGACTAAGTTTACACCCATCTCCCCTGAGGCTTTTATCATCTCAGCGACAATGTCGGAGCAACCTGGAGCTTTACCGTCCTTCATTTTATTGATTGCGTCGCTCACTACAGCTGGTGCTATCAAAGGAGGGGGCCCAGATATTGGTTTTTTCGATACTAAGCTGTTCCTTATCCCATTCAAACTCTACATTTAGCAATCGTTCATAGTGTACCTTCCATGCTTCTCTGATTTCATTTTCTGCATACACAATCTTCCCATTATCATCTCTAACACACTGTTCACCTATAATATCCCTACTGTCATTTTTAACTCGCCTAGCTAGGTTGAAGATCCCATTGGGATTGTCAGTGTTACACACTTGTTCGAGGACCAGGTCCTTAATGCGATTTTTAGCATTGTAAATAACTCTTTTGGCAGTTCGTTTAGCTGCCTGGTATTCCTCCCTGCTGCCTCCTTTCTTCCATGCTTTGAAGCATCTCCTTTTCTCTTTCACAGCATGTTCTACCTCATCGTTCCACCACCAAGAGGTCTTATTCCTGGGGTGACCCTTTGTTTTCCCACAGACTTTGTCAGTGGCAGCGATAAGGCTATGCTTAAGAAAGTTTGGCTATTTACATCGTTAGGCCTAGCTTCCTTATTTCTATTCATTTCCTCCAGTTCATTATGAAACCTATCCCTAACTTCCTTGTCCTTCAGCAGCCACACTTTCCTTTTGGGTATGTAAACCTTCTTGCGCTTAGGATCTCTGTATAATCTCATGTCGCACACAAGTAGCTTATGCTGGGGGATACATTCTTCGCTCGGGATGACCTTTACATCTCGAACTAGTTTCCAGTCTTTCCTGTTAACCAAGAAGTAATCTATCTGGCTACTGGAGACCCCAGAGTTATATGTGATCAGGTGGCTCTGTCTTTTCTTGAACTTTGTGTTACACACAACCATGTTGAGTGCAACGCAGGACTCCAATATATTCGCCTTCTAGATTTCTCCTTCCGTAACCAATTCCTCCATGTACCCCCTCGTATCCATCTGCAGATGCTCCCACGTGACCATTGAGGTCCCCCCCCACGATAGTTATTTCGTTCTCCGAGAGGCCTGAAATGACACTGACGGTGTCATTCCAGAAGTCCTCTTTTATCTCTTTCTGTAAACCAGCCTGTGGGGCATATGCAGATATCACATTCAGAATTCTTTCACCAACTTTCAACTTCAAAACAATCAGCCTTTCACTAACTCTCGTAATCTGAAGCACACTTTCCGCCAGCTCTTCAGCCACCAGAACACCCACTCCAGTACACTCATATGTGTGAATATCATCTTGAACTAACTGCCCATGTATTACTACTATTGGCCAGCCCTATAAGAGTTTTTTCTGAAACTCAGTGGTCTGGTTAAAATATTGTAAAACAAATAATAAGAATTACTACCATACAACATTACAAATTTTGTAGTTTGGTGGGTGCCCAACCCCAAAAGGGGTTGAAATAGGGGAGCTATGCCCCCGCCAAAGGTGGCTTTCTAGGGCCTTTCCTAGCTGATGCTGAGAGGATTGGGTTCTAGTCATGTGGTGATGGGCTGGTCGATCAGAGTGAGAACTGAGCGATCTCTGCCATACCCATAGCTTACTCTGACTGTTCCTTTTACTTATATATTTCTAGATCTCGAGTGACGGCGTCTCTTCCGTAGATTGACCTCCCAATCTACCAAGATTGGAAGCCAAAGCGTCACATTTTTCCTTTGCCCCTCCACTTTCTCTTCATAATTGCAGAGGGGCACAGGGCCCTAGGTGTGGCTTTGGTTTCGCGGGCGTTTCCGCACCCTCCTCAGCTCCCCGCCATGGAGTGGCTTCGGTCACCCAGGCTTTATTGTGGTCAGCAGGGAGGGTTCTGTGGGGGTGCTCGGTTATGGCCTTGGCCTTGCTCGGGGCCTTGGGGCTGTTCGGCCTTCAAAAGGTATCAAAAGGTAAGGCCTTGGGGCTGTTCGGCCAGGCAGCTTGGGGAACAACAACAACAACAACAACAACAAATTTTGTAGTTGTTGTATTTATATTGTTACGGCCCTACAATGCTGAACCCAAGAGATTAAAATTCAAGCAAGGGCAACTAGCATGCTGTTGCATTCAGAAGGTCAAAAAGGGTTAATGTCTCAGATAATCACAAATCAATGAAGAAGGATTATATTAAACACTTCTAATTTTCTTATTAATTATAATTACTATTAACTAGGGAAAACGAACAAGTTGATAGGCATGACAATTCAGTTAAACACGGCAAAGAATAATAACAGGCTAAGCGCCGAGTGAAGGCTTCGAGTAAATGCACTCGTTACAAGGAATGAACACTACACAAAAAGGACATTTGAAGACAACGGTTAATCAACGCCTAGCACGCCGAGCAGTAAACTGGAACACACTCAATTACAGACCGATGTATGATAGCATATGATATCACTAGACAACACGCTCGGACAACGTGTGCACTCAAGAACACTAATCAGTGTTCGTTACACAATACCCAACACACAATAAAGCTCAGAGCCCCTCACAACACTGGGGCTCGTTACACATACACAATAATGCACCAATGCTGTCTCATCTCCCCTTCAAAGGACAAAACAGTACACTCTACCTACTTGTCTCAACACACAAGCCAGCAGACAACACATCACGCATGTCCAGGGGTGTACCCAGACCAGCGTGAATAGGGGCACTTTCCCACCTCTGCCTCGTCGGGCTCTCCAACAGGTACTAACTCTCAACTCTTCCCTCCCTATACACATCCCTTCCCAAGCTCTATTTTCGGCAAGAACCTGGTGTCACACTAGTCTATACAGCAGTCACACAGAATCAGATAAAGGCCTCCTATCGTGGGAAACGTAGATCTTCCCACGCCTACATGCCCCACGTGTGTAGGGGTCCCAGGCCTACACACCACGTGCATAGACTCCCACGGGTGGTGCTTGCGACACCTGGACACCAGCCGCTATCGGTGTAGATTAAGGTGGGTCACCTGTCTCTCTCCTCCCTCCGTCTCTGCTACCACGCTGCTCCCTTACAATATATACAGTATATAGCTTCTGTTTCCTGTGAATGGAGAATCCCTTCTTTGTTGATAGAGACAGTAGCTCCCTAAACTTCATTCACCATATTTAACTTGCAATGGACTAGCTTAGGAATTTTCACTTGCACTATTGAATGTATTGATATCACCCAGCCTAGGTACTCGAGCTTGTCTACACCTCCGATTACATCACCAGTATCAACTTTTTATGACTGGATGAACTGTCTTATCTGTATGAATATATTAAAATCTTAATAAACACGTATATCAATATATTTAGCTAGCTGACAGTTAGCTACTTCCCATAGTTTATATAAATACTTTGGCCTAGTCATAGCTTAAAAGAAAGAGTTTGCAGTCCTCCAGTCTCTGTTTATTGGAGGGTTCATAGATTCTACAGCTAACTGGTTTCAAGACTGCTTCATCCACAGAGTGTGGGGTTTCAGTCCTTTTACTGTAGTACAATAAAGTGTTGCCACAACACTGCCCCATTATGTCATCATTGTGGCTGATGTTGATATAGCGCTAACAGTGCCTCTGCAAGACTTAAACAAGTCTCCCCTGCAGCACTTCACCGCCTGCAGTATTTGCACCACACCAGCTTTAACTGTGCTACAACAAGGCAGTAACAAGAAATTACTGTAACTGCTACAGAGACTGAAACTGTACGTATGTGTGGATCACTCGGTCTTAAAATGTTATGTATGTAGAGACTACAGTAATTTTTTACTTGAAACTATGTGAAACGATGAACATGTAATAGCAGGAGAGATTACCAGTAACAGAAAATTAAAAAAATATAAATTAACTGTAAGCTTAGGTACTGTGCATGAACTCTAACAGATCTGTTCTCATCTTGATCCTTCTCCCTCAATCCCCTCACTTCATGCTAACTGAGAACAACCTTCTTTCCCTATTGAACGAAACTTATCTATGCTCTACTCACCAGGTTTTTTGCGTTTGTCGTGTTATCAGGTATTTTGATATAGTTTTGGTTGGCTGTATTTACAGTATGTTATGTCATTGTGTTATTAGAAGGGTTTTCATTTCTATCTATTCTTACGGGCTTTACTACATACTGTATTAACCCCCCATACTGCCTATTTCGGTAGAAATAATTTTCTGATATTTTAATTTTATTTAATTTATCGTGTATCGTCCCAGTTTTAGTTTGTTTATTTTGCAAGTTTCACATTATAACTTCCCTTTTCCATTTATCCTATCCTACGATTGCATGCAGAATGCTTGCAGTGGTTTGGTTAAACTATATTCATACTACTACAGTACTGTATTTGAATGCTCATGATTCCTTGAAATTTAACTTGCAATTTATTATCTGCTCTCTATTTATATCCTTGATTACTGTATATATATTTCATATTAGGTGTCTTCTTAATTTTTACTAATACAGTATATTATTATGTGTTTTACACCAACCAACTTCACATCTAAGCTCAATTAATGAAATCAACAAATACATGTGGCACTCTGAGGACGCGAACCCAGGATACTCTCATCGAAATTCCGCGCACTATGCATTACGCTATCAAGACAGTTCTTACTACACTGTCCCCTTCTCATTCTACTCGAGTCGGCCACCCCTAGCTATAGCCTAGTGTATCTGCTTGAGTATATACATACATGCATACATACATCGTTATTTATGTTATGTCATAAAAAAAAATCTATATTTTGTTTGTTATGTTATCAAGTATTTTCTGTATTTATAATTTGTTATTATGTTATATCCTCAGGTGTTCTACTACTCAATGCCTGCCTGACGGTGAGGGCCCACACCGCCAACTCCCACAAGGACCAGGGGTGGGAGCAGTTCACGGATGAGGTTATCAAGGCCGTGTCCCTGCGAAACAAGGGCGTGGTCTTCCTCTTGTGGGGGGCCTATGCTCAGAAGAAGGCGGCTGTGGTTGATAAGGTAGGAGACGTATATATTATTATTCTGTTTCTTCTAATTCTCTTTCTTATACGTTTGCTTCTTTTATTCCTTCTTTTGCATCTTCTGCTTCTTTTAGTTATGCTTTTGCCTCTTCTATTGCTTTTATTTGTGCATGTTGCACTTCTACTGCTGTTTTTGCTTTTCTTTTACTCCTTTTGCGAGTCTGTCTCTCAGTGAAATATTGCGTGGTGTTTCTACTGTAAGGGGCGTACTGTATTCACAGAAGAAGGCCACCGTGGTCGATAAGGTAGGGGACGTTCATTTGTATTCTTCTACTACCGTAAAACCGGGTCGCTTCGGACTTAGGTCGTAGCTTCGGACATTGGCGATAATAAGTAATTAGCCATTGTCATTATATTAATTAAAATGTAAAACTTGCAAACTAAACAAACCAAAATTGGGACAAGGACAATATATAGTCAAATTAAATTATCAAAATCGCTATGTGGAAACAACGCTTACTAAAATGAAAATTATTAAATAAAGGAACACAATCCACCACATAGGGTGTACATTACTACATGAGCAAGTTAATCTGTTTCCCAAGCAAACTAGTCGCACATATAACAGCGCACTATCGTCACGTTAAAGGAATTAGTCAAGTTTGGGAAGTCCGGGACGTTCTGGTAAATTTTACTAAACTCTGCATGAATAAAGAAACTAATTTGCAATAATAACAATAATAATAACAATAATAACAATAGTACAAAATACAAATATTGATAAGATATCTATACTATTACAAAATAATATATAAAATACAGTACAGCACTCACTAACGATAGTGCTATCGGGTAGGTACCTGTAAGCATAGCATGCCTCAAGTGACCCCTATCAATAACTACCCTACAAATAACCTACATTTATCGCACAAATAAACTAAGGAAATCGCAAAAGCAAGCAATTGATACTATCGACAATGAATACATATAATATAAAGACAAATAATTGCAAAATATGAAGTAACAACAGATTTAAACAAAGAGTACTCTTTTAACAAGAACAATCAATTTAAAAAATCATCAATATTAATATTAATAATAGAAAAAGAAAAAGATAAACAATAAATACAGTCCGTTTAGAGAAATGGCAAAGGAAGAGCATGTAAAAGTCCTAGGGAACTGACATTAGTAAATGTACACACAAAAAATATTATATATTTGACGAAAATTTGTACATTTTTCGCTACCCTGCCAAACTTCTATCACCCTGAAGAAATTTGTTTGTATGAATGATGTTGTGACGATATAATTATGTAGTAAAATTACCAGAGACAACATCCACCAAAGGAAATTTGTTACATTTGTATAACGCTCTAGCTAGAACACTTAACCTATTGTGTTTTCCACAAAAAAAAATGGTAACTTCGGACATGGAACAAACAAATCGTTTGTTATTATTTGCCCTATGGAAATAATTCATAATACTTGTCCATCATTAAAATGGTGGTTAAAGATCAAATAATAATTCTCGGAGTCCAAAAACCCATAAAAATATGATAATATGCTAACCGATTTATGTATTTAGGATAATTCTGGATATATATATATATATATAATATATATATATATATATCCAGAATTATCCTAAATACATAAATCGGTTAGCATATCATATTTTTATGGGTTTTTGGACTCCGAGAATTATTATTTGATCTTTAATTTATATATACTGTATATTATACAGTATATATAAATTAGGAGAGGCATATATCTTGTCCAAAAAAATTATTATCTGCCGTAAGAAACACCAACACATACGTTATACCTATAAAAATGCTCCAGTTCACAAAAATGTATATGCAGTGATAGAGTATACATACCTATATACAGTATTTTCACTAGGCCTAGTTAATTTTCGAGTTATTGATTTGACAGCATTGGTTATTTTTCCTACTCAATATTTTCTAAGAGTGAGTTCAATGCCTAACGAGAACAGATCCAAAAAGAATATTTGTTAAACATCCTATATAACCCCCTCCTATACTAATTATACAGGCCTAAAAGTATTGACTGTGCATTTTCCAGTAAGACATCGGACAGGAATAAGCAGCAATAATAAAATATTCATATAAAATAGTAGGAGCCGAAAAATTAATGAAATAAAACCACGAACGTACGTCCGAAGTTCCCCTCCGCTTGTCCGAAGCTATCCCAGCTTTCTTGGCAATAATTTTCCATAAGAAATCACTGTATGTCCGATGTTATCCATACATTACTAGATCATTACTATCATTACAATCATTACTAGATTGGTTCCAAGTCTCAGAGAACTGCCATATGAAGGGAGGCTAGACAAATTAAATCTACCGAGTCTAAAAGAGAGGAGAGAGAGGGGAGACATGATAATGATGTACAAATGCACCCGGGGGCTGGAGAGGCTGGATAGGGAGGATATATTAATTATGGATACAGGAATAACTAGAGGCCACAGCTACAAAGTAAAAAGACCTACAGTACCTGCAAGAACGATATCAGGAAGTTTAGCTTCCCCTATAGATGTATTGACAAATGGAATGGGCTGGAGGAGGAGGTGGTAGGGGCAAGGAACATCCATATTTTCAAGAAAAAATTGGATAAAAGTAGACTGAGAGACGGGACAACACGAGCTTAGCTCAACTCCTGTAAACTACAATTAGGTAAATACATGTCCGAAGTCAGCCACTTTTCAAGATGACTTCGGACACCATTTAGAATAAGGATAGCTCTCTTATTATGGGGGATAATTTTAGGAGGCTTCCTGGATTACCGCGCACTATCACCACACCTCACTTGACCTAGTTATATCTCTATAATGTGTTTACAGTCAGGAGATATCGTTCAAAAACCTTGAAAAATTTCCGAAGTTACACGGTTTTACGGTAGTACTTGTACAGTACAGTCAGGCCTGCCAATACACGAGTTTTCAATCCGCGAAATCGCTAATACACGAGCAGGGGTACAAAATAAATATTACCAAAAACTTTCAAAATACGAAGACGTACTTACAATATGCAAATCGAGCGCCGAAATACGGGCATTTCCGCCGTGTTTGCCTAATGTGCGTGGTCGGCGTTGCGGGATACGCCAGTCTTGCATCTACCTCGGAGCGGAACGGAAGGTTACTCATTTATCAAGCCACGAAAAAACAAGCTTATAACCCTCAAGATTAAGTTATATTTAGTTGTTATAGTTATAGATGTTATATTTTCTCATTATTTTGATGATTATGTCCACCATTTTAAGCAATTGAAGGGGAGAAATAGGCCAACAAAAAATTCATTCCCGAAGTCGGTGCCGCCCATAAGCAATTATTCCCATTAGAAGTATTATTTCCAATACGCGAATTTTCAATCCACGAGGCCTCGTGCCGCCCATAAACTCGTGTATTGGCAGGCCTGACTGTATATACATACATAAATTTAATCCTTCGAACTCGGCCGTCCTCTTATACTCCACACCAAACTTTCACTGCAGAACTCAGTGTGTCCTCTTATACTCCCGCGTTCTAAATGTTCACAACACAACAATCAGACGACATAGGAATGTCCAGTCAACGCCAGGAACAAGACAACGATAAATAAACCTTTTTACCATTAAGAATTATCTTTCTACCTATTACCATTGCTAAGCTTAAATATTAAGGCCATAAGGCCCCATATGGGCTGATTCTGGGGGTATGGAGCATAAGAGGACAGCCGAATTGGAGGGGTTGAAGATTGAATGCTCCACACAGAGTGTGGTTCTGGTCTCACGTCCTGATGGCGATGCTCATGGCAGCCCTGTTCAGAGCTGCCTCACTTGTCGGTTGCTTTTTTTATTCAAGATCAGACTGTAAGGTCTGATCTCATGTCTTTCTTGGTCTGCCACTTGGTGCAGCTCCCTCCACGTACTGGTAGTCGTTCCCTAGGCTGCCTGACCGAGCAGTCCCGGCTCGGCATGCACCCAGAGCAGGCATTTTTTTTTTTTTTTTTTTTTTTTTAACCCTTCTTGCCCGGGCAGCATTTCTAAATGTTGACAGTCCTTCCCTCTGGCCAAAAAAAGTATGTAAACATAGGCCTATTTTTGTTAATTTAATAGCTAGAGAATTCAAACAAATTTCAAAATGTAGCCCTTACTTGTATCTGTATATTGCCATTAAGTAGAGCTCTCTAGGTTAACTGGTTCAGGTGTGATGACAATTTCTGTGGAGAGAGTTTTGCCACATATTTTGCCATATGTGTTAGAATCGGACACTTTGTAAGATATATTTTCGCAATAACTAGCAATGGCGGACAAGTACGGACTGTTAAACGATGTAGTTGAGGCTTGGTGGCGCTATGATCGACCATGTAAAATTTACCAGAACGTCCCGGACTTCCCAAACTTGACTAATTCCTTTAACGTGACGATAGTGCGTTGTTATATGTGCGATTAGTTTGCTTGGGAAACAGATTAACTTGCTCATGTAGTAATGTACACCCTATGTGGTGGATTGTGTTCTTTTATTTAATAATTTTCATTTTAGTAAGCATTGTTTCCACATAGCGATTTTGATAATTTAATTTGACTTTATATTGTCCTTGTCCCAATTTTGGTTTGTTTAGTTTGCAAGTTTTACATTTTAATTAATGTAAACAAACCTTTCGCCGCGCGGCTTTCAAACATACAGATTTTAAAATGCTGCCCGGGCACCGCCCCTTCACAAGTTGCAACATTTTAAAATACTGCCCGGGCAAGAGGGGTTAAACTTGCTCCAACTCTGTACAAAAGGGTTAACCCTCTAAGGCTCCAATGCCCGATTCATGTATTCGTGAAGTGTCCCTAAATGCACGAATATGCTATGAGCATATTGGCGACTTCAAAAATTCGGTAAAATTAAGCGAAATTCGCGATTTGAGTAGAATTCTAGTAGAGAAATAGGGCGGATATTTCTTACAGTTTCTTACAGTAGATCCTCTGGAAAAAGGCAAACTAGGCCTGTGTATCCAGCTCGGTACCAGTACTTGCACTGCTGCGGTCGTTCACGGTGTTGGCGGCGGCGGTAGCAGACGCAACATTTTTACTATTCTGTATTTTTGTTTTATAATCAAACTTCAAATCTTGTCTTCCCCATGCTTTATCAAGATTGCTTTCAAACTCCCTTATTGATTCGGAATCGACTACATACTGGGGCAGTGTGTTCCACTCATTTACCACTCTATCACAAAATGAGTTCTTTGCCTTCTCAAGCCTATTTCTTTCTTTGTAAATTTTCTTAGAGTGTCCTCTCGTTCTTGTTCCCTCCCGCATCAAGAAGATACCTTCACACACATCCTCATCGTACTTTCCTGACACTATCTTAAAAGTCTCTATCATATCCCCTCTCTTTCTCCTATATGCCAGTGTCGGAAGCCCCAGTGTCCTCAACCTCTGCTCATAGCCCGCATTCTTCAACGTTGGTACCAGCTTGCTAGCTCTCCTCTGCACTTTCTCCACTGCTTCTATATCCTTTACCATATATGGAGCCCACACCTGGTTCGCATATTCCAGGTGCGGCCTAACCAGCGCTGTATAGAGATTCCTGAAGATTTGTTCGTCAAGTGACACAAATGTCCTCCTTATCAGCCCTACAATTCTATTGGCTTTGTTTATCTTTTCCGCTAAATGTTCTGAGAAATTTAACTTATTGTCTATCACTACTCCTATATCCTTTTCTGCATTCACTTCCTCCATCGCTTCATACATACTGTATCCTACCTTGTCTATCTTGCTTGTCCCAATCCGCATGTACTTGCATTTTTTTGGATGAAAAGGCATTAACCAATGCTCAGACCATCCCTTCATGCCCTCCACATCTCCTTGAAGCAAACCCACATCTTCCTTACTCCTCACTCTTCTATACAGCTTAGTGTCATCCGCATACAGGTATACCTCACTTACATTAGTTATAACTTCAGGTAAGTCGTTGATAAATATAACGAACAGCAGTGGTCCCAACACAGATCCCTGAGGTACCACACTTGTAATTTCCCTCCACCCCGAGCCTATTCCATTCACCAGTACCCTCTGTCTCCGATCTTTCAGGAAGGCTTCTATCCATTTCACACATTTCTCCCCTATATTATAGCTTCTAACTTTCTCTATTAACCTTTTATGTGGGACCTTATCGAAGGCCTTCATAAAATCGCAATATACCACGTCTATTACATCACCATCTTCTAGAATTTGCATCCAATCATCTACCACCTTAATTAGCTGTAGTACCGTCGACCTCCCCGGCAAGAATCCGAACTGTCTCCCACTGAAAAGTTGGTTTGACTTCATATGATCCATTATTCCTTCTCTAATTACTGTTTCCATTAGTTTACACACAACACTTGTCAACTGACTGGTCTATAATTCCCTGGGTCATTTCTCTTTCCCTTCTTAAATATAGCTGTTATGTTCGCCTCTCTCCAGTCCATCGGGATTTGTCCTGTATTAAACGATACCTCAAATAAAATTTTCAATGGCTCTACTAACATCTCACCTCCTTCCTTTATGATTCTTGGGTGTATCCCATCCGGTCCCGGTGACTTACTTCTGTTCATTTTTTCTATAGCCCTTCGTATTCTAGCATGGGAAAACTATTAGTTCTAGTGCCGGTGCCTGTTTGATGGGAATAGTAGGCACTGCATCATCCGACTCCACTGTTAGTACCCCCCCAAAGTATTTCCCCAGCACCTCTGATTTCTCCTTATCAGTCTCCGCTCTACTCCCATCATTCAACCCCCCTACTAGCTCTGGGATCCCTACTCTTCTTGTTAACTTTTCCTGAATGTACTTCCAGAATATTTTTGGATTATCCTTCACATTTCTAGCAATCTCTCTCTCCCTCTCCTTCACCCCCATCCTTGTTTCCCCCCTTATTTTATTATTTATTTGTCTGCGTTCCAGATCCACTTCTTTAGCCTCTATACTAGACCCCCTGTTCTTTTTTAAAATTTTTAATCTTTCCCACAATCGTTTCTTTCTTCTAATCAATGTCCAAAGTTTTCTTTTCATTGGCAATTCTGGGTTTGTTCTTTTCCTCAATTTTGTTTTATCCTTATATTCCCTTACTGGTACACTTTTGGATACAGCATTCTCCAGTTTGACTCTAATTTTCCTCCACATTCCTTCAGCGTCTTCACCGTTCAAGTATTCCCCCCAGTCAATGTCCAAACACAGTCTCAGCAGCTCATAATCTGCTCTATCATACATGTATATTTTTCTATTGCTTCTATTATCCCTCTCTGATTTAATGTTACAAGTAAAGCTTATACAGGCATGGTCACTACGACCTATAGGGCTATCCACATTAACATGTTCCACTATATCCTCTTCATTGCTAAAACTCAAATCAAGTACACTCCCCTGCATCCCATCTCTATATCTTGTCATCTGTATCATATGTGTAATAAAGGCAAACATTTTGTTACATTTGGCAACACTTCTCTCAGTCAACATTCCACTCCCGAGAGGTTGAAAGAGCTAGACTTTCTCATTCTGTGTTCATCAGTGAGGCCGGAGTGTCGCTCTCAATCCATTTAAGGATGACGGATTACTCGGCTGGACTAAGGGTATGTGTATCTATCTAATAGGTTCGAATCCTGGGAGGATCACATGCTTTCATTAATTTCATTTGGGGCTTTATTGGTGTAAAGAACGATGTTCAAAATAATACTATATGATAGGGTTATATATCTTTGGATAACAATGTTCAAATTATTACTATATGATGGGGTTATATTTCTTTGGATACTTTCTTTTTACTACATACGGTTCTGCCATTATATTCATATAAAAAACTAGTGTTGATAAACAAAATCTGTTTAAATTTTTGGAAAGAGCGTGAATAATAATACTCATGTCTGATTTAAAAATCCTATATCGTCGCTGAAAGTTCGTAGATATGATGGTGCAAATTTAAATGATGTTGCAAATAAATTTTTTAGTCAGATCGATATTTTTGTTTTTTGGATTTGGATGATGGAATATGGTGCAGTAAACTCCCTCTCAATCAAAATTCAAATATCCAAAAAAATTAGTTAAAATGTAAAACTTGCAAACTAAACAAACCAAATTTGGGACAAGGACAATATAAAGTCAAATTAAATTATCAAAATCGCTATGTGGAAACAACAAAATCAGTTAACCAAAGGTTTTGCTATCTGTTATTTTCATTAGTTTTCACTTATTTAAGCCTCTCTGGGTGCCTCTCCTCAGACCCGGAAGGGCTCTGAGGCACCCATAAAAAATGCACCCCGAGCTACCCAGTAGGTGTCTGAGGCACCCATGAGCTGAAAGCCTGTAAGCTTGGTGTGCGAGGCGTCCGTCCGACGCATGTAAACAACAGACGGCTGGACCGACGCCGCGCATCTCCGACCACAAGAAGGAGTGCGTCGCTTGTTCGTGTGTGCCTGTATGTTATTGTTAAGTATCGAAAAGTAGTGTAAAGTGGCTATTTTTGCCATAAAGTTATCTCCAATGAAATCATCATCACAACTGAACCAGTTGACTTAGAGAGCTCTACTTAACGCCATTCTACAGGTACGAAATACATCTACGCTTGGGGATGTGCAGGAATGCGGAAGCAAGCAAAATAACAAAGATGCGGTAGCCTAGGCGTAGAAGTTTTTCGGCCAAAACCACCGGGTTTCGGGGAAATTATATAATATAATAGCCGGGGCTGGAGGGTTAATTGCATGAATTTAACTCCTCTGAAGTAGACATAGCTTGAATTAGATGATAATTTGAAGCTAAAATAGCCTAGAAATGGTTTTAAATGCATTGAAAACAGTATATTTGGTTATTTGAACACACATTTAGCTCTATAAAGAGGGACTCGCTTATCCAAAATTTAATAAAGCTCATGATTTTTTGGATAAAAGGGATTTTACTGTAGATTGGGTTTTCTTCTGTCTAGGCCTATTGAGATATAATAAATTGCTTTAAATGACTGACTGGGGACAGAGGTGCCGTTTGTTTCGTGGCCACCCCTTCGGGGATCACGGCGTGCGGCAATAGATAGATAGATAGAAATGTAATTCTTGTGGCGGAAAATCAATATAGATTGAATGTTTTGGTTACGCATGCATAATTTTTTCTCTCTTTCTACCGATTTGGAAAATAATCATATAACATCAGCTGTTGATGATAAATATATTCTGATGACCTATTTGGAATGAGCTTAAAATCACCTCTCTTTCATATACTGTAATTCGTTTTTATTGCTTTGCATATAACAAAATTTGACACGGAAAAACAATTAAATATTTCATATACTGTATTGCCATTTTCAATGTGATAATTTTATCTTGTGGGATTTTGTTACGGTTTTATGTTAGCATGGGTCTTGCTCTTATCTTTGGATATATAATACATTGCATGTAGAGAGATTATTGTGGTTTAAAACCGAGTGATAACATACGTGTATCGTCTTGCGGTAGTGCAACTGGTGCTTGAGAGTGAACGGTAGTAGTAATATGTTTCCAAGATACTTAACTGGGTAAAGTGGAAAAGACATGTGTGAACGAACGAACCCGTTCTGGCCTGTACGGAGACACCAAGCTCTCACCCCCAGCTGTCTGTGGCCTTGATAGTCATGAGAAGTAGTGTAGGAGTCTTTGGAATGGAAGAGCGTGCTTAGGGCATTGATTGTTGAGTGGATAAAGAGAAGTACTGGTGCTTTGACGTGGTACGGTCATGTTCAGAGAATGGATAAGGACAGAATGCCAAGAAAGATGCATGGTAGTCAGGTGAGTGGTGCAGCTGGTAGTGGAACACCACCTATGGTATGGGAAAAGAAGGCGAGACATTTTATTGAAAACAAAAACAAATTCAACATAGTGAAAGGGGCATTGTGGCACGGGCATAGGAAGCATGCCTTGTCAAAGTAGCCTGGAGGCATTTCTGTCATGGCCATCCTTTAGTGGGGGTTTCCCAGGAGGAAACATGGCATTGGAGATCTTGATGAATGATGAGAAGTAGAGGTGTATTTGAGTGTTTTCAAGTGCCGCTTGAGCAAGTAATTTTCATGATTTTTCGTGTTTTCAACTCATTCTTGGTCTGTGAAACATAAAGGTTAAGGAAGAAAAAAAAAAATTATGGAAGAAAGTTCGTATTCTGGCCTATACAAAGACACCAAAATCTTGTTCCCAGCTGGTCTGTGGCCTTGACAGTGAGGAGTGGATGTGTAGGTATTTTGTGCGGAATTCCAGGGTCGAGCCATGAGGGCTTGCACTAGCATGCACTCGCTCCAATAATTAGTGGATTATTGAGCTGAGGCGACTAGGGAAGCTCTATGGCCCCTAGTAACCCTGGAAATGTGAAAATGCTTCGTCTGTTGTTGTCGTTGTTGTTCACTAAGCTGCCTGGCCGAACAGCCCCGAGTCCCTGAGGAAGGCCATGGCCACGATCGGGCTTTCCCACAGAGCTCTCTTTGAGTGTAGATTGTGTTGTTGGTGTAAGTGGTTGTGTGAAATGCAGTCTTCTATGATGTGTTTAATGGTATGGGGTGCTGTGTTACATCCCGGGCAGGCGTCGACAACGGAGTCATCCAGTCTCTTCTGGTAGCTCAGGAGAGCTGGATGGTGTCCGCATCTCAGCCTGGCCAGGTGGACTCTGTCCTCGCGAGGAAGGGAGGATTCGGAAGGATGGATTTCGGGAGGTCGTGCATGCAGCTGCGTGTTGTCTGTGAGTGAGTGGATGGATCGGTGAGAGATATGAGTATGGATGTGCTTCTGGAAGTTGGTTCGGGGTGGGCAGGGAGGGGAGAGGACAATAATTGTGTGTGATACCGTGTGCTGGGTGTTGTTTTGATATTTCTTGGTGTCTGTGGGTGTGTTGCCATGTAGTTAGTGGGTGGTCTTGGTTCGTGGAGGCTGCTGCCAGGAATTGAGTGCCTCTCATGTCCAGATGGTCTTTGACTTTGAGGATTTTGGTTTCTTGATGTAGGTGATCTGTGGGTGCAGTAGCTGTGCAGCCTGTAATGATCTTCAGGGCTTTGTTTTGAATAGTCTGTATGGTCTTATGATGTGTTTCAGCTAGGTTAGAAGCCCAGGCTGGGCTTGCGTATTCCATCACTGATCTTATGTATTGTTTATATACTGTGGTGGTAGTTTCTTTGTTGTGTCCAAATTTTGTGTGAGCAAGTGACCTGAGGGCGTTACGTCTGGGTGTCAGTTTCTTTTTAATGTTTGTGGTGTGCTGTTTGAATGTCATATGAGTATCATATGTTACTCCTAAGATTTTGGGTGTGTGTGTATGTGTTAGGGGTGTGTTGTTTATGGTGAGTTGAGGGATGTATTCGTGTTCTCCTGTCCAACTTGTGAGTGGGTTGCGGTGGATTTGGCTGGGGCTAGATTAAGTCTGTTTGTAGTGCACCAGCCATGTAGTGTGTTGAGATAGGGTTGAAGGAGATCTGTTGCTCTTTTTGGGTCATGGTGTGTGCATGTGAGTGTTATGTCATCTGCATAGGAGGCTAAGTTTATTTGGGGCGTATTGGGTGTAGTTATATCGTGCATGTACAGATTGAAGAGGGCGGGCGATAGGACGGATCCTTGTGGGACTCCGTTTGGAAAGTTTCTGATTTTAGATGACTGACCGGCAAAAGATACGTGTGCACATCTGCCTGCTAGGAAGTTGGCCAGCCACCTTTTTGTGTTGTTGTGCATGTTTGTGTTGTAGATTTTGTTTGTTAGGTTGTGGCGGGGGATGGCATCGAAGGCTTTACTAATGTCGAGTGTGGCTAATAGTGATCTGTGTGGTGGTCTAGCTGAGTTGATGCCCGTCGAAAGCTCTTTGTGTAAGGTCTGTGAGAAGGGTGTTTGTGGAGTGCAGTGGCCTAAAGCCATGTTGTGTTGGAGCTAGGGGTAGGTCAGGTGTAATTAGTTGTAATACTAGGCGTTCCATGACTTTGGAGGGGGAGCAAAGGAGTGTGATTGAGCGGTGCGAGGAGGGTAGCGTGGGGTCTTATTGGGTTTGGGGAATGTGATGATGATACCATGCTTCCAAATGTCTGGTATTGTGTTGTGTGAATAGCTGTAGTTTGATATGTTAGTGAGTGTTAGTGATGCCTTGTGGTCCCAGGTGTCTGAGGTGTATGTTGCTTATGTTGTCTAGGCCACAGGCGGGTGAGTGCTTGAGATTGTTGATGATATGCTTTGTCTGGTGATTGGTGAAGGGTGTATAGTCAGGGTCTGTGGGGAATTGTCTCTTACGTCGGATGACACGTCGGTCGTCTTTGTGAGGTTTTAGGTGGCTGACATGTGAGAAGTGCTTGATGAGAGTGTTTGCTTGTTGTTTACATGAAGGAGTAGAGTCTGTTGTTGTGATTGCAGCATGTGATTGTGTTGTGTTGCTGTTGGAAAGTGTGATGCTGTTTAGTGTTTTGTCGAGTTTTTTGGGGTTTGTTTTGTGATCAAGTGTTTGTAGGAAGTTATTCCAATTTAGTTTTTGTTGTTCTTGTATTTTGTTGTTAGTTTGGGTGTTGAGTGCTTGAATTTGTTGTGTGATGTCTTGTGTGTGGGGTGCTGGGGAGTGTTCAGTATGTCGCGTTGGTGAGGGTTTTGAATTTTTGGTGT
>CM064505.1:36519076-36701272 GCA_032716605.1 Paralithodes platypus
CGTTCGAACAAATTTGAATAAGCGAACTCTCTTGCAAGTTCCTATACAAGTCATGTCCTGAGTGTGAAGTAAGAGTATCGCCCCACTTGGTCACAGGTCATTAAAGTCGCCAAAAATTAAACGGGTATCTTGTGATTTACTTACATCTGCAATTTGTTTCGTAAATTTCTCGGTCATTTTGCACTGATTGGGCTGGAGGTCTGTATATTAATGCAAGTATTATTTTTGTAGCTTTATTAGTCTCTTTATTAGCACAAAAGATGCTTCGACGTTCACAATTTGAGGTTTTGACAAGAGGGTAGGGTTAAGACTTTCTTCTTTGATATAAATTAAGACGCCACTGCCATTTCGATTTATTCGGCTTTTATCAAACATTACATAACCGGGAAGTGAATACACTGCTAAAAAGTCTCCTATCTTCTGTATTGAGACAAGATTCTGTTATGCCAATCACATCATAATTTTCTGTAAACACTAGCTCCTATAAATCTGAAAATTGATTGCGTATGCTAACGACGTTTGCATAGAAAACCTTTAAATTTGTTATTTTAGAACTCCCGGAACACTCTTTAATAATATTTTTGGTTCTTGTCGGATCTACATTTATGTTCATGGCTGTCCTCGGTCCTCGCTGTCTTCGGTCCTTATCGCTGGTGATCCTCGGTTGCCTCTGTTTTTTTCTTGGCGTTGGATGATTTATGTCACTGCTGCTTCTTCTCGGATGGCGTTTTTTTTTATCCATGGCTGCGGACTGCTTCGTGTAGAGACGACCCATGCGTGCTGAACCCTGTATAGATGAGTGCCATCCTTGCGGAACAGAGTAGGCTGGTTGTAGAAGTTGTCCCAGAGGTTGATGAATTCAACTTCTTCCCTCAGACACAAATATTTTAGTCGGCTATTTGTGCTGAAGGCCTTGTCGTAGAGGCAGAGGGTAGAGATTAGCCGTAGATTAGGAGGAACTTAGAGAAAATACCAATACATTCCCTGGATGTGTAGGAGGATTTGTTTATCATTTTCTTAGATCCAAGAATGTGAGTAGAATATTGTGAGACTTTCTTTATTCTGTAAACTGTACAGATATGAAATTTGTTGAGTTTTTAAAGCTAACATGTATAAAGTGCAAATAACTTATAAGAAGCATGTCAATTCATGGTAGCCACAATGTTATACTGTTTTTTTGCATGTGTAAATGAATTTGTGTTTTTGTGTGTTCATTGTTTTTTGTTGTGTTTTCCCTATTCGGGCTCTGTCTTGAGTCGGCCACCCCCAGTAACAAAAAAAAATGGGGAATGGGCCTGAGCAAATCGATAGATATATAGATAGATAGTATATTTCATAAAATATCATGATCTTCTGGATGACCTAGATGTGTGTGAATTTGTATTTTTGTTTTGTGTGCATTATTTTCTGTTGTGTTGTCCCTATTCGGGCTGTCTTGAGTCCCCCCCCCCCCCCCCCCCCAATAAAAAAAGGAAAAGTGGGAATTGGGCCTGGGTATATATTGATAGATAGATAGATCATGATTATTCAAACAAGTACAGTATCATCTTTGTCTTTCAGGTCTTTCATAAATGGCACAGGTATTGTATTGCATACACACTGTACTGTATTTTTATGGTTTTGATGATTTTTTTTATAAACTGTGTTAATATTATTCAACTAATTAATATATCAATTGCATTCTATAGTCTAGTTCTACATTTGTTGTTTTGTTAACGCCTTACGAGCGGGCCCATAAGGAATTTCTACTACCCGCCAAGCGGGTGGTTTTATCCTAAATGGCCTTGTTTCCGTGCTTTTTTTCATGCATAAACAAGAGCCAAAGCGTAATACAATTATGTATCCCTGAAAAGGGCGTTAATTCAGCTTTCCAATGACACCAGAACCATCCTCCTACGACCACGTGTTCTCTTGCAACGATCGTGCAAGACTAAGGAAAAATCCCTAAAATACGGTAATTTCTTGACATAATACCGTGTAGTGAGGGAGGGAGGGTGGATGTGTGTGGAGTAAACTTCAGTAGGGCCCGAGGGACCCGTGGCGAACGGTCAGGGCCCGCCCTACGGTCCGCCCACTGCTCGTCTCTATCTCAGGGGCAATATTGCTCCAAAATTGCACACAGAAAAAGTCTGGCCCCGCTCTTTGGGCAGGTGTTCTCTATACGGACTTAAGTCGGGCCCCGCTAATAAGGAGTTAATGGTGCATTGTTCAGTACATACATACATACATACATAACATTTTAAGACTGAGTGTTCCACACATAAGTGCAGTTTCAGTCTCTTGTCCTAATGGCGGCGTTCCAGGCAACCCTGTTAAGGGCTGCTTCACTTGTCAAGTTCTTGGATTTGAGATCGGCGCGTATAGTCCGATCCCAGGTCTTCCTCGTCCACCCCTTGGTGCAGCTCCCTCCACAATCACAGACCTGCATTTTTTCACGCAATTTTGTTCATCCATTCTCTCCACATGTCCATACCATCCCAGTCTACTTGTACGCATCACCTCGCTAATACTCTTTATACCTAAACGTCTCCTCAGCTCAACATTTGTTATTCTATCCTGAGCCTGGCCCCACACATCCATCTCACCATTCTCATCTCATTACGCTCCATTCTGTTGACATCCTCTACTTTAACGGCCCATGTTTCTGAGGCATACGTCAGTGCACTTCTAACACATGAGGCATACACCTTTCCCTTCAGGGGGAGAGGCATTCTTTTCATGTTCAGGATTGGCATCAATTCTCTGAACTTCCCCCAGCCACACCTAATTCTAGCAACAGTGGCAGCCTCGGCCCCACCACCGGCAGAGATGGTATCTCCTAGGTAACAAAACTTGTTCACCAGCTCCAAAGACTCATTTCCAAAATTCACAGCCACAGGATCATCACTTAAACACAAGGCTCGCCTTTGCACACTACGCACTCAAATTTCTCTATTTCTGACTTATCCTTCGGCAGGGGCCCCTTTATTCTACTACAGCGCTTACTCCCATGGTGTACCCAACATCGACAGATGCTACATTGAATTGAGTTAACGCCCACTCCCTTTCCACACACTGCACATGGGTATGCACCGCTCTTTTCCACATTGCCTCGTCTCAGACTACAATGCATAACCTTGGTTTTGTTAATATTGACTCTTAAACCCTTGCTCGCCATGCCCTCTCTCCACTTTCTGAATTTGGCCTCAGCATCCTGGATACTGTCAGCTATTAGGACTAAATCGTCTGCATAAAACAGTTCCAACGGGAGTCCGCCTCTAAAAACTCTAGACAGCGCCTCCAAGACCATAATAAAGAGGAGGGGGCTTAACACTGAACCCTGATGGACTCCAACACGGACTGCGAATTCATCACTCAGTACACCCTTCACCCTCACCGAACTTCGCGAATCCTCGTACATCTCCCATTATCACACGCACCAGCCACTCTTCCACACCAAGTTTCCTCATAGCCCACTGTACAACATCTCTAGGTACCCTATCAAAGGCCTTCTCCAGGTCCACAAACACAAAGTAAAGATCCCTGCCTTTTAGTAGGTATCTTTCCTGTATCTGCCTGACTATGAAGATAGCATCGGTTGTACCACTTCCTGGCATAAAACCAAACTGCATATCATCAATAGAGATGCTTTGCCTGATCAACCCTCAAGGACTCCTCTCACAGACCTTCATGATTTGGTCAAGCATTTTCAGGCCCCTATAATTTCCTCTATCCGCGCATCCCCTTTTCCTTTGTATATATTTACTATTACACTTTGGAGCCAATCCTCTGGGATTTTCTCATCTTTAATAATGGTGTTTATCAACTCAGTGACTAAGTTTACACCAATCTCCCCTGAGGCTTTTATCATCTCAGCGACAATGTCGGAGCAACCTGGAGCTTTACCGTCCTTCATTTTATTGATTGCGTCGCTCACTACAGCTGGTGCTATCAAAGGAGGGGGCCCAGATATTGGTTTTTCGATACTAAGCTGTTCCTTATCCCATTCAAACTCTACATTGAGCAATGGTTCATAGTGTACCTTCCATGCTTCTCTGATTTCATTTTCTGCATACACAATCTTCCCATTATCATCTCTAACACACTGTTCACGGGAAATATCCCTACTGTCATTTTTAACTCGCCTAGCTAGTTGAAGATCCCATTGGGATTGTCAGTGTTACACACTTGTTCGAGGACCAGGTCCTTAATGCGAGTTTTTAGCATTGTAAATAACTCTTTTGGCAGTTCGTTTAGCTGCCTGGTATTCCTCCCTGCTGCCTCCTTTCTTCCATGCTTTGAAGCATCTCCTTTTCCTCTTTCACAGCATGTTCTACCTCATCGTTCCACCACCAAGAGGTCTTATTCCTGGGGTGACCCTTTTGTTTTCCCACAGACTTTGTCAGTGGCAGCGATAAGGCTATGCTTAAGAAAGTTCCATTGGCTATTTACATCGTTAGGCCTAGCTTCCTTATTTCTATTCATTTCCTCCAGTTCATTATGAAACCTATCCCTAACTTCCTTGTCCTTCAGCAGCCACACTTTCCTTTTGGGTATGTAAACCTTCTTGCGCTTAGGATCTCTGTATAATCTCATGTCGCACACAAGTAGCTTATGCTGGGGGATACATTCTTCGCTCGGGATGACCTTTACATCTCGAACTAGTTTCCAGTCTTTCCTGTTAACCAAGAAGTAATCTATCTGGCTACTGGAGACCCCAGAGTTATATGTGATCAGGTGGCTCTGTCTTTTCTTGAACTTTGTGTTACACACAACCATGTTGAGTGCAACGCAGGACTCCAATATATATTCGCCTTCTAGATTTCTCCTTCCGTAACCAATTCCTCCATGTACCCCCTCGTATCCATCTGCAGATGCTCCCACGTGACCATTGAGGTCCCCCCCCACGATAGTTATTTCGTTCTCCGAGAGGCCTGAAATGACACTGACGGTGTCATTCCAGAAGTCCTCTTTTATCTCTTTCTGTAAACCAGCCTGTGGGGCATATGCAGATATCACATTCAGAATTCTTTCACCAACTTTCAACTTCAAAACAATCAGCCTTTCACTAACTCTCGTAATCTGAAGCACACTTTCCGCCAGCTCTTCAGCCACCAGAACACCCACTCCAGTACACTCATATGTGTGAATATCATCTTGAACTAACTGCCCATGTATTACTACTATTGGCCAGCCCTATAAGAGTTTTTTTCTGAAACTCAGTGGTCTGGTTAAAATATTGTAAAACAAATAATAAAGAAATTACTACCATACAACATTACAAATTTTGTAGTTTGGTGGGTGCCCAACCCCAAAAGGGGTTGAAATAGGGGAGCTATGCCCCCGCCAAAGGTGGCTTTCTAGGGCCTTTCCTAGCTGATGCTGAGAGGATTGGGTTCTAGTCATGTGGTGATGGGCTGGTCGATCAGAGTGAGAACTGAGCGATCTCTGCCATACCCATAGCTTACTCTGACTGTTCCTTTTACTTATATATTTTCTAGATCTCGAGTGACGGCGTCTCTTCCGTAGATTGACCTCCCAATCTACCAAGATTGGAAGCCAAAGCGTCACATTTTTCCTTTGCCCCTCCACTTTCTCTTCATAATTGCAGAGGGGCACAGGTGTGGCTTTGGTTTCGCGGGCGTTTCCGCACCCTCCTCAGCTCCCCGCCATGGAGTGGCTTCGGTCACCCAGGCTTTATTGTGGTCAGCAGGGAGGGTTCTGTGGGGTGCTCAGTTATGGCCTTGGCCTTGCTCGGGGCCTTGGGGCTGTTCGGCCTTCAAAAGGTATCAAAAGGTAAGGCCTTGGGGCTGTTCGGCCAGGCAGCTTGGGGAACAACAACAACAACAACAACAAATTTTGTAGTTGTTGTATTTATATTGTTACGGCCCTACAATGCTGAACCCAAGAGATTAAAATTCAAGCAAGGGCAACTAGCATGCTGTCGCGTTCAGAAGGTCAAAAAGGGTTAATGTCTCAGATAATCACAAATCAATCTAAATTTCGTATTAATTATAATTACTATTAACTAGGGAAAACGAACAAGTTGATAGGCATGACAATTCAGTTAAACACGGCAAAGAATAATAACAGGCTAAGCGCCGAGTGAAGGCTTCGAGTAAATGCACTCGTTACAATGAACACTACACAAAAAGGACATTTGAAGACAACGGTTAATCAACGCCTAGCACGCCGAGCAGTAAACTGGAACACACTCAATTACAGACCGATGTATGATAGCATATGATATCACTAGACAACACGCTCGGACAACGTGTGCACTCAAGAACACTAATCAGTGTTCGTTACACAATACCCAACACACAATAAAGCTCAGAGCCCCTCACAACACTGGGGCTCGTTACACATACACAATAATGCACCAATGCTGTCTCATCTCCCCTTCAAAGGACAAAACAGTACACTCTACCTACTTGTCTCAACACAAGCCAGCAGACAACACATCACGCATGTCCAGGGGTGTACCCAGACCAGCGTGAATAGGGGCACTTTCCCACCTCTGCCTCGTCGGGCTCTCCAACAGGTACTAACTCTCAACTCTTCCCTCCCTATACACATCCCTTCCCAAGCTCTATTTTCGGCAAGAACCTGGTGTCACACTAGTCTATACAGCAGTCACACAGAATCAGATAAAGGCCTCCTATCGTGGGAAACGTAGATCTTCCCACGCCTACATGCCCCACGTGTGTAGGGGTCCCAGGCCTACACACCACGTGCATAGACTCCCACGGGTGGTGCTTGCGACACCTGGACACCAGCCGCTATCGGTGTAGATTAAGGTGGGTCACCTGTCTCTCTCCTCCCTCCGTCTCTGCTACCACGCTGCTCCCTTACAATATATACAGTATATAGCTTCTGTTTCCTGTGAATGGAGAATCCCTTCTTTGTTGATAGAGACAGTAGCTCCCTAAACTTCATTCACCATATTTAACTTGCAATGGACTAGCTTAGGAATTTTCACTTGCACTATTGAATGTATTGATATCACCCAGCCTAGGTACTCGAGCTTGTCTACACCTCCGATTACATCACCAGTATCAACTTTTTATGACTGGATGAACTGTCTTATCTGTATGAATATATTAAAATCTTAATAAACACGTATATCAATATATTTAGCTAGCTGACAGTTAGCTACTTCCCATAGTTTATATAAATACTTTGGCCTAGTCATAGCTTAAAAGAAAGAGTTTGCAGTCCTCCAGTCTCTGTTTATTGGAGGGTTCATAGATTCTACAGCTAACTGGTTTCAAGACTGCTTCATCCACAGAGTGTGGGGTTTCAGTCCTTTTACTGTAGTACAATAAAGTGTTGCCACAACACTGCCCCATTATGTCATCATTGTGGCTGATGTTGATATAGCGCTAACAGTGCCTCTGCAAGACTTAAACAAGTCTCCCCTGCAGCACTTACACCTGCAGTATTTGCACCACACCAGCTTTAACTGTGCTACAACAAGGCAGTAACAAGAAATTACTGTAACTGCTACAGAGACTGAAACTGTACGTATGTGTGGATCACTCGGTCTTAAAATGTTATGTATGTAGAGACTACAGTAATTTTTTACTTGAAACTATGTGAAACGATGAACATGTAATAGCAGGAGAGATTACCAGTAACAGAAAATTAAAAAAATATAAATTAACTGTAAGCTTAGGTACTGTGCATGAACTCTAACAGATCTGTTCTCATCTTGATCCTTCTCCCTCAATCCCCTCACTTCATGCTAACTGAGAACAACCTTCTTTCCCTATTGAACGAAACTTATCTATGCTCTACTCACCAGGTTTTTTGCGTTTGTCGTGTTATCAGGTATTTTGATATAGTTTTGGTTGGCTGTATTTACAGTATGTTATGTCATTGTGTTATTAGAAGGGTTTTCATTTCTATCTATTCTTACGGGCTTTACTACATACTGTATTAACCCCCCCATACTGCCTATTTCGGTAGGAAATAATTTTCTGATATTTTAATTTTATTTAATTTATCGTGTATCGTCCCAGTTTTAGTTTGTTTATTTTGCAAGTTTCACATTATAACTTCCCTTTTCCATTTATCCTATCCTACGATTGCATGCAGAATGCTTGCAGTGGTTTGGTTAAACTATATTCATACTACTACAGTACTGTATTTGAATGCTCATGATTCCTTGAAATTTAACTTGCAATTTATTTTATCTGCTCTTTATTTATATCCTTGATTACTGTATATATATTTCATATTAGGTGTCTTCTTAATTTTTACTAATACAGTATATTATTATGTGTTTTACACCAACCAACTTCACATCTAAGCTCAATTAATGAAATCAACAAATACATGTGGCACTCTGAGGACGCGAACCCAGGATACTCTCATCGAAATTCCGCGCACTATGCATTACGCTATCAAGACAGTTCTTACTACACTGTCCCCTTCTCATTCTACTCGAGTCGGCCACCCCTAGCTATAGCCTAGTGTATCTGCTTGAGTATATACATACATGCATACATACATCGTTATTTATGTTATGTCATAAAAAAAAATCTATATTTTGTTTGTTATGTTATCAAGTATTTTCTGTATTTATAATTTGTTATTATGTTATATCCTCAGGTGTTCTACTACTCAATGCCTGCCTGACGGTGAGGGCCCACACCGCCAACTCCCACAAGGACCAGGGGTGGGAGCAGTTCACGGATGAGGTTATCAAGGCCGTGTCCCTGCGAAACAAGGGCGTGGTCTTCCTCTTGTGGGGGGCCTATGCTCAGAAGAAGGCGGCTGTGGTTGATAAGGTAGGAGACGTATATATTATTATTCTGTTTCTTCTAATTCTCTTTCTTATACGTTTGCTTCTTTTATTCCTTCTTTTGCATCTTCTGCTTCTTTTAGTTATGCTTTTGCCTCTTCTATTGCTTTTATTTGTGCATGTTGCACTTCTACTGCTGTTTTTGCTTTTCTTTTACTCCTTTTGCGAGTCTGTCTCTCAGTGAAATATTGCGTGGTGTTTCTACTGTAAGGGCGCCTGTATTCACAGAAGAAGGCCACCGTGGTCGATAAGGTAGGGGACGTTCATTTGTATTCTTCTACTACCGTAAAACCGGGTCGCTTCGGACTTAGGTCGTAGCTTCGGACATTGGCGATAATAAGTAATTAGCCATTGTCATTATATTAATTAAAATGTAAAACTTGCAAACTAAACAAACCAAAATTGGGACAAGGACAATATATAGTCAAATTAAATTATCAAAATCGCTATGTGGAAACAACGCTTACTAAAATGAAAATTATTAAATAAAGGAACACAATCCACCACATAGGGTGTACATTACTACATGAGCAAGTTAATCTGTTTCCCAAGCAAACTAGTCGCACATATAACAGCGCACTATCGTCACGTTAAAGGAATTAGTCAAGTTTGGGAAGTCCGGGACGTTCTGGTAAATTTTACTAAACTCTGCATGAATAAAGAAACTAATTTGCAATAATAACAATAATAATAACAATAATAACAATAGTACAAAATACAAATATTGATAAGATATCTATACTATTACAAAATAATATATAAAATACAGTACAGCACTCACTAACGATAGTGCTATCGGGTAGGTACCTGTAAGCATAGCATGCCTCAAGTGACCCCTATCAATAACTACCCTACAAATAACCTACATTTATCGCACAAATAAACTAAGGAAATCGCAAAAGCAAGCAATTGATACTATCGACAATGAATACATAATATAAAGACAAATAATTGCAAATATGAAGTAACAACAGATTTAAACAAAGAGTACTCTTTTAACAAGAACAATCAATTTAAAAAAATCATCAATATTAATATTAATAATAGAAAAAGAAAAAGATAAACAATAAATACAGTCCGTTTAGAGAAATGGCAAAGGAAGAGCATGTAAAAGTCCTAGGGAACTGACATTAGTAAATGTACACACAAAAAATATTATATATTTGACGAAAATTTGTACATTTTTCGCTACCCTGCCAAACTTCTATCACCCTGAAGAAATTTGTTTGTATGAATGATGTTGTGACGATATAATTATGTAGTAAAATTACCAGAGACAACATCCACCAAAGGAAATTTGTTACATTTGTATAACGCTCTAGCTAGAACACTTAACCTATTGTGTTTTCCACAAAAAAAAATGGTAACTTCGGACATGGAACAAACAAATCGTTTGTTATTATTTGCCCTATGGAAATAATTCATAATACTTGTCCATCATTAAAATGGTGGTTAAAGATCAAATAATAATTCTCGGAGTCCAAAAACCCATAAAAATATGATAATATGCTAACCGATTTATGTATTTAGGATAATTCTGGATATATATATATATATATATAATATATATATATATATATCCAGAATTATCCTAAATACATAAATCGGTTAGCATATTAGCATATTTTTATGGGTTTTTGGACTCCGAGAATTATTATTTGATCTTTAATTTATATATACTGTATATTATACAGTATATATAAATTAGGAGAGGCATATATCTTGTCCAAAAAAATTATTATCTGCCGTAAGAAACACCAACACATACGTTATACCTATAAAAATGCTCCAGTTCACAAAAATGTATATGCAGTGATAGAGTATACATACCTTATACAGTATTTTCACTAGGCCTAGTTAATTTTCGAGTTATTGATTTGACAGCATTGGTTATTTTTCCTACTCAATATTTTCTAAGAGTGAGTTCAATGCCTAACGAGAACAGATCCAAAAAGAATATTTGTTAAACATCCTATATAACCCCCTCCTATACTAATTATACAGGCCTAAAAGTATTGACTGTGCATTTTCCAGTAAGACATCGGACAGGAATAAGCAGCAATAATAAAATATTCATATAAAATAGTAGGAGCCGAAAAATTAATGAAATAAAACCACGAACGTACGTCCGAAGTTCCCCTCCGCTTGTCCGAAGCTATCCCAGCTTTCTTGGCAATAATTTTCCATAAGAAATCACTGTATGTCCGATGTTATCCATACATTACTAGATCATTACTATCATTACAATCATTACTAGATTGGTTCCAAGTCTCAGAGAACTGCCATATGAAGGGAGGCTAGACAAATTAAATCTACCGAGTCTAAAAGAGAGGAGAGACAGGGGAGACATGATAATGATGTACAAATGCACCCGGGGGCTGGAGAGGCTGGATAGGGAGGATATATTAATTATGGATACAGGAATAACTAGAGGCCACAGCTACAAAGTAAAAAAGACCTACAGTACCTGCAAGAACGATATCAGGAAGTTTAGCTTCCCCTATAGATGTATTGACAAATGGAATGGGCTGGAGGAGGAGGTGGTAGGGGCAAGGAACATCCATATTTTCAAGAAAAAATTGGATAAAAGTAGACTGAGAGACGGGACAACACGAGCTTAGCTCAACTCCTGTAAACTACAATTAGGTAAATACATGTCCGAAGTCAGCCACTTTTCAAGATGACTTCGGACACCATTTAGAATAAGGATAGCTCTCTTATTATGGGGGATAATTTTAGAAGGCTTCCTGGATTACCGCGCACTATCACCACACCTCACTTGACCTAGTTATATCTCTATAATGTGTTTACAGTCAGGAGATATCGTTAAAAAACCTTGAAAAATTTCCGAAGTTACACGGTTTTACGGTAGTACTTGTACAGTACAGTCAGGCCTGCCAATACACGAGTTTTCAATCCGCGAAATCGCTAATACACGAGCAGGGGTACAAAATAAATATTACCAAAAACTTTCAAAATACGAAGACGTACTTACAATATGCAAATCGAGCGCCGAAATACGGGCATTTCCGCCGTGTTTGCCTAATGTGCGTGGTCGGCGTTGCGGGATACGCCAGTCTTGCATCTACCTCGGAGCGGAACGGAAGGTTACTCATTTATCAAGCCACGAAAAAACAAGCTTATAACCCTCAAGATTAAGTTATATTTAGTTGTTATAGTTATAGATGTTATATTTTCTCATTATTTTGATGATTATGTCCACCATTTTAAGCAATTGAAGGGGAGAAATAGGCCAACAAAAAATTCATTCCCGAAGTCGGTGCCGCCCATAAGCAATTATTCCCATTAGAAGTATTATTTCCAATACGCGAATTTTCAATCCACGAGGCCTCGTGCCGCCCATAAACTCGTGTATTGGCAGGCCTGACTGTATATACATACATAAATTTAATCCTTCGAACTCGGCCGTCCTCTTATACTCCACACCAAACTTTCACTGCAGAACTCAGTGTGTCCTCTTATACTCCCGCGTTCTAAATGTTCACAACACAACAATCAGACGACATAGGAATGTCCAGTCAACGCCAGGAACAAGACAACGATAAATAAACCTTTTTACCATTAAGAATTATCTTTCTACCTATTACCATTGCTAAGCTTAAATATTAAGGCCATAAGGCCCCCATGGGCTGATTCTGGGGGTATGGAGCATAAGAGGACAGCCGAATTGGAGGGGTTGAAGATTGAATGCTCCACACAGAGTGTGGTTCTGGTCTCACGTCCTGATGGCGATGCTCATGGCAGCCCTGTTCAGAGCTGCCTCACTTGTCGGTTGCTTTTTTTATTCAAGATCAGACTGTAAGGTCTGATCTCATGTCTTTCTTGGTCTGCCACTTGGTGCAGCTCCCTCCACGTACTGGTAGTCGTTCCCTAGGCTGCCTGACCGAGCAGTCCCGGCTCGGCATGCACCCAGAGCAGGCATTTTTTTTTTTTTTTTTTTTTTTTTTAACCCTTCTTGCCCGGGCAGCATTTCTAAATGTTGACAGTCCTTCCCTCTGGCCAAAAAAAGTATGTAAACATAGGCCTATTTTTGTTAATTTAATAGCTAGAGAATTCAAACAAATTTCAAAATGTAGCCCTTACTTGTATCTGTATATTGCCATTAAGTAGAGCTCTCTAGGTTAACTGGTTCAGGTGTGATGACAATTTCTGTGGAGAGTTTTGCCACATATTTTGCCATATGTGTTAGAATCGGACACTTTGTAAGATATATTTTCGCAATAACTAGCAATGGCGGACAAGTACGGACTGTTAAACGATGTAGTTGAGGCTTGGTGGCGCTATGATCGACCATGTAAAATTTACCAGAACGTCCCGGACTTCCCAAACTTGACTAATTCCTTTAACGTGACGATAGTGCGTTGTTATATGTGCGATTAGTTTGCTTGGGAAACAGATTAACTTGCTCATGTAGTAATGTACACCCTATGTGGTGGATTGTGTTCTTTTATTTAATAATTTTCATTTTAGTAAGCATTGTTTCCACATAGCGATTTTGATAATTTAATTTGACTTTATATTGTCCTTGTCCCAATTTTGGTTTGTTTAGTTTGCAAGTTTTACATTTTAATTAATGTAAACAAACCTTTCGCCGCGCGGCTTTCAAACATACAGATTTTAAAATGCTGCCCGGGCACCGCCCCTTCACAAGTTGCAACATTTTAAAATACTGCCCGGGCAAGAGGGGTTAAACTTGCTCCAACTCTGTACAAAAGGGTTAACCCTCTAAGGCTCCAATGCCCGATTCATGTATTCGTGAAGTGTCCCTAAATGCACGAATATGCTATGAGCATATTGGCGACTTCAAAAATTCGGTAAAATTAAGCGAAATTCGCGATTTGAGAATTCTAGTAGAGAAATAGGGCGGATATTTCTTACAGTTTCTTACAGTAGATCCTCTGGAAAAAGGCAAACTAGGCCTGTGTATCCAGCTCGGTACCAGTACTTGCACTGCTGCGGTCGTTCACGGTGTTGGCGGCGGCGGTAGCAGACGCAACATTTTTACTATTCTGTATTTTTGTTTTATAATCAAACTTCAAATCTTGTCTTCCCCATGCTTTATCAAGATTGCTTTCAAACTCCCTTATTGATTCGGAATCGACTACATACTGGGGCAGTGTGTTCCACTCATTTACCACTCTATCACAAAATGAGTTCTTTGCCTTCTCAAGCCTATTTCTTTCTTTGTAAATTTTCTTAGAGTGTCCTCTCGTTCTTGTTCCCTCCCGCATCAAGAAGATACCTTCACACACATCCTCATCGTACTTTCCTGACACTATCTTAAAAGTCTCTATCATATCCCCTCTCTTTCTCCTATATGCCAGTGTCGGAAGCCCCAGTGTCCTCAACCTCTGCTCATAGCCCGCATTCTTCAACGTTGGTACCAGCTTGCTAGCTCTCCTCTGCACTTTCTCCACTGCTTCTATATCCTTTACCATATATGGAGCCCACACCTGGTTCGCATATTCCAGGTGCGGCCTAACCAGCGCTGTATAGAGATTCCTGAAGATTTGTTCGTCAAGTGACACAAATGTCCTCCTTATCAGCCCTACAATTCTATTGGCTTTGTTTATCTTTTCCGCTAAATGTTCTGAGAAATTTAACTTATTGTCTATCACTACTCCTATATCCTTTTCTGCATTCACTTCCTCCATCGCTTCATACATACTGTATCCTACCTTGTCTATCTTGCTTGTCCCAATCCGCATGTACTTGCATTTTTTTGGATGAAAAGGCATTAACCAATGCTCAGACCATCCCTTCATGCCCTCCACATCTCCTTGAAGCAAACCCACATCTTCCTTACTCCTCACTCTTCTATACAGCTTAGTGTCATCCGCATACAGGTATACCTCACTTACATTAGTTATAACTTCAGGTAAGTCGTTGATAAATATAACGAACAGCAGTGGTCCCAACACAGATCCCTGAGGTACCACACTTGTAATTTCCCTCCACCCCGAGCCTATTCCATTCACCAGTACCCTCTGTCTCCGATCTTTCAGGAAGGCTTCTATCCATTTCACACATTTCTCCCCTATATTATAGCTTCTAACTTTCTCTATTAACCTTTTATGTGGGACCTTATCGAAGGCCTTCATAAAATCGCAATATACCACGTCTATTACATCACCATCTTCTAGAATTTGCATCCAATCATCTACCACCTTAATTAGCTGTAGTACCGTCGACCTCCCCGGCAAGAATCCGAACTGTCTCCCACTGAAAAGTTGGTTTGACTTCATATGATCCATTATTCCTTCTCTAATTACTGTTTCCATTAGTTTACACACAACACTTGTCAAACTGACTGGTCTATAATTCCCTGGGTCATTTCTCTTTCCCTTCTTAAATATAGCTGTTATGTTCGCCTCTCTCCAGTCCATCGGGATTTGTCCTGTATTAAACGATACCTCAAATAAAATTTTCAATGGCTCTACTAACATCTCACCTCCTTCCTTTATGATTCTTGGGTGTATCCCATCCGGTCCCGGTGACTTACTTCTGTTCATTTTTTCTATAGCCCTTCGTATTCTAGCATGGGAAAACTATTAGTTCTAGTGCCGGTGCCTGTTTGATGGGAATAGTAGGCACTGCATCATCCGACTCCACTGTTAGTACCCCCCCAAAGTATTTCCCCAGCACCTCTGATTTCTCCTTATCAGTCTCCGCTCTACTCCCATCATTCAACCCCCCTACTAGCTCTGGGATCCCTACTCTTCTTGTTAACTTTTCCTGAATGTACTTCCAGAATATTTTTGGATTATCCTTCACATTTCTAGCAATCTCTCTCTCCCTCTCCTTCACCCCCATCCTTGTTTCCCCCCTTATTTTATTATTTATTTGTCTGCGTTCCAGATCCACTTCTTTAGCCTCTATACTAGACCCCCTGTTCTTTTTTAAAATTTTTAATCTTTCCCACAATCGTTTCTTTCTTCTAATCAATGTCCAAAGTTTTCTTTTCATTGGCAATTCTGGGTTTGTTCTTTTCCTCAATTTTGTTTTATCCTTATATTCCCTTACTGGTACACTTTTGGATACAGCATTCTCCAGTTTGACTCTAATTTTCCTCCACATTCCTTCAGCGTCTTCACCGTTCAAGTATTCCCCCCAGTCAATGTCCAAACACCGTCTCAGCAGCTCATAATCTGCTCTATCATACATGTATATTTTTCTATTGCTTCTATTATCCCTCTCTGATTTAATGTTACAAGTAAAGCTTATACAGGCATGGTCACTACGACCTATAGGGCTATCCACATTAACATGTTCCACTATATCCTCTTCATTGCTAAAACTCAAATCAAGTACACTCCCCTGCATCCCATCTCTATATCTTGTCATCTGTATCATATGTGTAAAGGCAAACATTTTGTTACATTGGCAACACTTCTCTCAGTCAACATTCCACTCCCGAGAGGTTGAAAGAGCTAGACTTTTCATTCTGTGTTCATCAGTGAGGCGGAGTGTCGCTCTCAATCCATTTAAGGATGACGGATTACTCGGCTGGACTAAGGGTATGTGTATCTATCTAATAGGTTCGAATCCTGGGAGGATCACATGCTTTCATTAATTTCATTTGGGGCTTTATTGGTGTAAAGAACGATGTTCAAAATAATACTATATGATAGGGTTATATATCTTTGGATAACAATGTTCAAATTATTACTATATGATGGGGTTATATTTCTTTGGATACTTTCTTTTTACTACATACGGTTCTGCCATTATATTCATATAAAAAACTAGTGTTGATAAACAAAATCTGTTTAAATTTTTGGAAAGAGCGTGAATAATAATACTCATGTCTGATTTAAAAATCCTATATCGTCGCTGAAAGTTCGTAGATATGATGGTGCAAATTTAAATGATGTTGCAAATAAATTTTTTAGTCAGATCGATATTTTTTGTTTTTTGGATTTGGATGATGGAATATGGTGCAGTAAACTCCCTCTCAATCAAAATTCAAATATCCAAAAAAATTTGTTAAAATGTAAAACTTGCAAACTAAACAAACCAAATTTGGGACAAGGACAATATAAAGTCAAATTAAATTATCAAAATCGCTATGTGGAAACAACAAAATCAGTTAACCAAAGGTTTTGCTATCTGTTATTTTCATTAGTTTTCACTTATTTAAGCCTCTCTGGGTGCCTCTCCTCAGACCCGGAAGGGCTCTGAGGCACCCATAAAAAATGCACCCCGAGCTACCCAGTATGTCTGAGGCACCCATGAGCTGAAAGCCTGTAAGCTTGGTGTGCGAGGCGTCCGTCCGACGCATGTAAACAACAGCCGGCTGGACCGACGCCCCGCATCTCCGACCACAAGAAGGAGTGCGTCGCTTGTTCGTGTGTGCCTGTATGTTATTGTTAAGTATCGAAAAGTAGTGTAAAGTGGATGTTTTTGCCATAAAGTTATCTCCAATGAAATCATCATCACAACTGAACCAGTTGACTTAGAGAGCTCTACTTAACGCCATTCTACAGGAACGAAATACATCTATGCTTGGGGATGTGCAGGAATGCGGAAGCAAGCAAAATAACAAAGATGCGGTAGCCAAGGCGTAGAAGTTTTTCGTTCAAACCCCCGGGTTTCGGGGAATATATAATATAATAGCCGGGCTGGAGGGTTAATTGCATGAATTAACTCCTCTGAAGTAGACATAGCTTGAATTAGATGATAATTTGAAGCTAAAATAGCCTAGAAATGGTTTTAAATGCATTGAAAACAGTATATTGGTTATTTGAACACACATTTAGCTCTATAAAGAGGGACTCGCTATCCAAAATTTAATAAAGCTCATGATTTTTTGGATAAAGGGATTTTACTGTAGATTGGGTTTTCTTCTGTCTAGGCCTATTGAGATATAATAAATTGCTTTAAATGACTGACTGGGGACAGAGGTGCCGTTGTTTCGTGGCCACCCCTTCGGGGATCACGGCGTGCGGCAATAGATAGATAGATAAATGTAATTCTTGTGGCGGAAAATCAATATAGATTGAATGTTTTGGTTACGCATGCATAATTTTTCTCTCTTTCTACGATTTGGAAAATAATCATATAACATCAGCTGTTGATGATAAATATATTCTGATGACCTATTTGGAATGAGCTTAAAATCACCTCTCTTTCATATACTGTAATTCGTTTTTATTGCTTTGCATATAACAAAATTTGACACGGAAAAACAATTAAATATTTCATATACTGTATTGCCATTTTCAATGTGATAATTTTATCTTGTGGGATTTTGTTACGGTTTTATGTTAGCATGGGTCTTGCTCTTATCTTTGGATATATAATACATTGCATGTAGAGAGATTATTGTGGTTTAAAACCGAGTGATAACATACGTGTATCGTCTTGCGGTAGTGCAACTGGTGCTTGAGAGTGAACGGTAGTAGTAATATGTTTCCAAGATATTTAACTGGGTAAAGTGGAAAAAGACATGTGTGAACGAACGAACCCGTTCTGGCCTGTACGGAGACACCAAGCTCTCACCCCCAGCTGTCTGTGGCCTTGATAGTCATGAGAAGTAGTGTAGGAGTCTTTGGAATGGAAGAGCGTGCTTAGGGCATTGATTGTTGAGTGGATAAAGAGAAGTACTGGTGCTTTGACGTGGTACGGTCATGTTCAGAGAATGGATAAGGACAGAATGCCAAGAAAGATGCATGGTAGTCAGGTGAGTGGTGCAGCTGGTAGTGGAACACCACCTATGGTATGGGAAAAGAAGGCGAGACATTTTATTGAAAACAAAAACAAATTCAACATAGTGAAAGGGGCATTGTGGCACGGGCATAGGAAGCATGCCTTGTCAAAGTAGCCTGGAGGCATTTCTGTCATGGCCATCCTTTAGTGGGGGTTTCCCAGGAGGAAACATGGCATTGGAGATCTTGATGAATGATGAGAAGTAGAGGTGTATTTGAGTGTTTTCAAGTGCCGCTTGAGCAAGTAATTTTCATGATTTTTCGTGTTTTCAACTCATTCTTGGTCTGTGAAACATAAAGGTTAAGGAAGAAAAAAAAAATTATGGAAGAAAGTTCGTATTCTGGCCTATACAAAGACACCAAAATCTTGTTCCCAGCTGGTCTGTGGCCTTGACAGTGAGGAGTGGATGTGTAGGTATTTTGTGCGGAATTCCAGGGTCGAGCCATGAGGGCTTGCACTAGCATGCACTCGCTCCAATAATTAGTGGATTATTGAGCTGAGGCGACTAGGGAAGCTCTATGGCCCCTAGTAACCCTGGAAATGTGAAAATGCTTCGTCTGTTGTTGTCGTTGTTGTTCACTAAGCTGCCTGGCCGAACAGCCCCGAGTCCCTGAGGAAGGCCATGGCCACGATCGGGCTTTCCCACAGAGCTCTCTTTGAGTGTAGATTGTGTTGTTGGTGTAAGTGGTTGTGTGAAATGCAGTCTTCTATGATGTGTTTAATGGTATGGGGTGCTGTGTTACATCCCGGGCAGGCGTCGACAACGGAGTCATCCAGTCTCTTCTGGTAGCTCAGGAGAGCTGGATGGTGTCCGCATCTCAGCCTGGCCAGGTGGACTCTGTCCTCGCGAGGAAGGGAGGATTCGGAAGGATGGATTTCGGGAGGTCGTGCATGCAGCTGCGTGTTGTCTGTGAGTGAGTGGATGGATCGGTGAGAGATATGAGTATGGATGTGCTTCTGGAAGTTGGTTGGTTCGGGGTGGGCAGGGAGGGCGAGAGGACAATAATTGTGTGTGATACCGTGTGCTGGGTGTTGTTTTGATATTTCTTGGTGTCTGTGGGTGTGTTGCCATGTAGTTTAGTGGGTGGTCTTGGTTCGTGGAGGCTGCTGCCAGGAATTGAGTGCCTCTCATGTCCAGATGGTCTTTGACTTTGAGGATTTTGGTTTCTTGATGTAGGTGATCTGTGGGTGCAGTAGCTGTGCAGCCTGTAATGATCTTCAGGGCTTTGTTTTGAATAGTCTGTATGGTCTTATGATGTGTTTCAGCTAGGTTAGAAGCCCAGGCTGGGCTTGCGTATTCCATCACTGATCTTATGTATTGTTTATATACTGTGGTGGTAGTTTCTTTGTTGTGTCCAAATTTTGTGTGAGCAAGTGACCTGAGGGCGTTAAGTCTGGGTGTCAGTTTCTTTTTAATGTTTGTGGTGTGCTGTTTGAATGTCATATGAGTATCATATGTTACTCCTAAGATTTTGGGTGTGTGTGTATGTGTTAGGGGTGTGTTGTTTATGGTGAGTTGAGGGATGTATTCGTGTTCTCCTGTCCAACTTGTGAGCTGGGTTGCGGTGGATTTGGCTGGGGCTAGATTAAGTCTGTTTGTAGTGCACCAGCCATGTAGTGTGTTGAGATAGGGTTGAAGGAGATCTGTTGCTCTTTTTGGGTCATGGTGTGTGCATGTGAGTGTTATGTCATCTGCATAGGAGGCTAAGTTTATTTGGGGCGTATTGGGTGTAGTTATATCGTGCATGTACAGATTGAAGAGTGCGGGCGATAGGACGGATCCTTGTGGGACTCCGTTTGGAAAGTTTCTGATTTTAGATGACTGACCGGCAAAAGATACGTGTGCACATCTGCCTGCTAGGAAGTTGGCCAGCCACCTTTTTGTGTTGTTGTGCATGTTTGTGTTGTAGATTTTGTTTGTTAGGTTGTGGCGGGGGATGGCATCGAAGGCTTTACTAATGTCGAGTGTGGCTAATAGTGATCTGTGTGGTGGTCTAGCTGAGTTGATGCCGTCGAAAGCTCTTTGTGTAAGGTCTGTGAGAAGGGTGTTTGTGGAGTGCAGTGGCCTAAAGCCATGTTGTGTTGGAGCTAGGGGTAGGTCAGGTGTAATTAGTTGTAATACTAGGCGTTCCATGACTTTGGAGGGGGAGCAAAGGAGTGTGATGGAGCGGTGCGAGGAGGGTAGCGTGGGGTCATTATTGGGTTTGGGGAATGTGATGATGATACCATGCTTCCAAATGTCTGGTATTGTGTTGTGTGAATAGCTGTAGTTTGATATGTTAGTGAGTGCTTGTATGCCTTGTGGTCCCAGGTGTCTGAGGTGTATGTTGCTTATGTTGTCTAGGCCACAGGCGGGTGAGTGCTTGAGATTGTTGATGATATGCTTTGTCTGGTGATTGGTGAAGGGTGTATAGTCAGGGTCTGTGGGGAATTGTCTCTTACGTCGGATGACACGTCGGTCGTCTTTGTGAGGTTTTAGGTGGCTGACATGTGAGAAGTGATTGATGAGAGTGTTTGCTTGTTGTTTACATGAAGGAGTAGAGTCTGTTGTTGTGATTGCAGCATGTGATTGTGTTGTGTTGCTGTTGGAAAGTGTGATGCTGTTTAGTGTTTTGTAGAGTTTTTTGGGGTTTGTTTTGTGATCAAGTGTTTGTAGGAAGTTATTCCAATTTAGTTTTTGTTGTTCTTGTATTTTGTTGTTAGTTTGGGTGTTGAGTGCTTGAATTTGTTGTGTGATGTCTTGTGTGTGGGGTGCTGGGGAGTGTTTCAGTATGTCGCGTTGTCCGATGAGGTTTTGAATTTCTGGTGTGAAGTTGGGGTTGTGTCTTTTTCTGTTACCTCTTGGAATGTGTTTCTTGTCAGCGTTTTTGGATAGTTTTATTGAGTATGTGTACAGCATTGTTGATGTTAGTGATGGGTGTACTGTTTAGAGTTGTGAAGTGATGTTCTGTCTCATTTGTGAATGCTTCCCAGTTATCTCTTTTATAATTGGTGTATGTGTGTTTGTGGCTAGCTGGGGTGAGTCTGGTTTTGGTGGTGATAATGATCGGGAGGTGGTCAGAGCCTAAGGTTCTGACCACCCTCCAGGATGTTGTGGGGGCGAGTTCTGGGGAGCAAAAGGTGATGTCTGGAGATGATGGGTTATAGAGGGCTTGGTGAGGAATATGGGTATGTTGATGGATGTCGTTAAGGATGATGAGGTTATCGGTTTGGTTTTGTAGTACCAGCCCTCTGTCTGTGTCGGGGTTGTCGACAAACCAGGCCGACGTCTTGGCGTTGAAGTCACCACCCAGGATGATGTGTGGGGTGTGTGGGGTGTTTGTGATGTGTTGTAAGTGTGGTCTGTATTCATTTGGTACTGTAGGGGATGTTTGGGGAGGGATGTATGTGTTTATGATGGTTATGTTGGAGTTGTTGCCAGTGCGTATTTTAATTGACTGTATTTCTGTTGTGTTATCATTTGGGGGGAGGAGGGATTTGGTTTGTACACTGGTTACTATGTATGATATTTCTTTGTGTACTAGGGTGATGAGTCCACCGTCCCCGCCGACAACCCGGTCTTGTCTGATGGTGGTGAAATTATGAAATGTGGGTGTTTTTTGTGTTGTGCGGAGTTTTGTTTCTTGTAAGATGGCAATGTGTATGTTGTGTTGTTTGATGAAGTGTGAGAGTTCGTGTTTCTTTGTGTTGATGCCATCTATGTTCAGTTGAAGAATGTTAATGTTATGTGCACGATGTATGTTGGGTGCTGCTGCACGAGGATGGAGTGGGGGTGGGTGTGAGAGGGGGGATGAGGTGGTGTGAGGGGTTGGGATGGGTGAGGTGGGGGTGGGGCTTGGGGAGCAGGAGATGGGGGTTGGAATGGATTAGGATGGGGTGTGGTGTGTTGAGTTGAGGATGTGGATGGTATGGGAAGGTTAGGTGGGTTAGGGAGGAGAGGTGGATGGGTTTTAGGGGGGGGAGTGGATGATATGGGAAGGTTAGGTGGGTTGGGGAGGAGAGGTGGACGGGTTTTAGGTGAGGGATTTGACTGGGAGAGGGAGGGGCATGAGGAACAGGTCCAAGTGTTTGTGTAGTGTTTCTTGGAGGCAAGTGTTGTGCAGGTGAAGTGGTTCCAGTTCCCGCACGAATTGCAGAGAACTGAACCCTTAGTATGGCGACTCGAAGTGATGGGTTTTGAGCAAGTTGGACATATGTATGTGTACGTGGGTCCTGGGTTGCTCTCAATGTCTCCGGCTAGAAGAAGTCTTCGAGAAATGACAGCCGGAGAGTCATTTCTCGGTGTAGGAAAAACTGTGTGATGTGTGTGTGGTGTGAGAGGTGTGGAAATTCCCGGCGCGACCGAAGCCGCTCCAAGGACCCGTGCCCCCAGGGAGGGGGCAGGGGATGGTTGTGACGGTTTGGCTCCCGAAACTGCTCCCCGCGGCCGGCATCCGGTTTTCCTCCACTGGTCGTTGATTTTGTCTTCGGCAGTGGAGGGTCGGCTGCCATCCGCGGTTGGCAGTCTCGGGAGGTGGCCCCACGGCGTAGACGCCGCCACATCACGACCTACTATAGTTGGGGAATACTGTACTGAACTGTAGCTGTGCAGGGGTTCTATAGTACTTCGCTGGATAAGTCAAACAAAGATAAACATATACATAAAACTAGTTTATTAAATCTAACAATAAAAGTGTACTGTATATAAAATACAAGTAAATGTAATCTGCAACAATATACAATATTACAACTTCCAGTTGTATTATAATCAGGACCTCTTGCAACTACAGACAATAATAACACATTACTGAATACTGGTGCAATCTCTATCTACCTGGACCAAACATGGCCGTGAGACTACTAAAAGTTAATATTAGTTTTGGATTCTGGAGAACCACAGTATGTTAAAAATCTTAATACTCCTGTCTTGCCTGGGTCCTTGTGAACAGCAGACACTAACCTTAACACTTTGATTTTGCAACAGCTAATCTCTGCATGCGTCAAGCTAAATCGGTCTAAGTCAGCTAGCTATTTATTTCACTACTTCCAGCTCTCCAGCTCTCCTGAGCTATCAGAAGAGACTGGATGACTCCGTTGTCGACTCCTGCCCGGGATGTAACACAGCACCCCATACCATTAAACACATCATAGAAGACTGCATTTCACACAACCACTTACGCCAATAACACAATCTACACTCAATGAGAGCTCTGTGGGAAAGCCCGATCGTGGCCATTGCCTTCCTCAGGGACTCGGGGCTGTTCGGCCAGGCAGCTTAGGGAACAACAACAACAACAACAACTACTACTTTGGTTCTGGGAACAGCAAGTATCTATCTGACTAATTAGTTCTGTTTTACCTAGGCTCGGCAACTTTGGTTCAGGTAACAGCAAGCGCTTGGGTTCTTGTGAACAGCAAGCAATTTAGCTAATTAATGAATTTATGTCTTTGCAATTGGGTTTGACTCTAAGCTGAACTGGAGTTTACAGAGTGAATCAAGTTACAGGTTTTGTAATCAAGATATGACTTATCTGGGTTCAGGGAACAGCAGATATTTCTGATAGAGGCATTAACAACACTTCTATTAGTGACCTATCAATTGTCTAACGATTCTATCAGACTTTCTCATAACAGCTAGTTCAAGGGTGGTCGAGCGGCCCTCCATGACCAGGGCGTTGTCGGCAGGCTCGGCACTTTGTCAGTAGGGCACCTCTCGCAGGGCGTTTGTAGCAGGACCACACAGCGTTGTCGTTAGGGGCGGCTGGATCAGTAATACTGAAGGGAGACTCCGGTAGCGGCAGAAGTTTCGGTCTCCAGCAGCTTCGGGAGCTCCCCCTCCCAATGCAACATTAATTCTTCAAAGTAGGGGTCTGGGACACCCAGGTTGTGATTACCTATTAGGGCTCGGAGCTTTAACACCTCTGCGCACTTAGCTGCAGGAAGTAAAGTCATCAGTGGCGGAGGGAGGCACAAAGTTTGTCTGTTATTTGTCTCTTCCAGGTTTATCAAATAATCCTTTTTTAGGATAACCTCTTATGCTCTTGTCCACTGAACTGAGTTCACCTCCGCGCACCTTGAACAATGCAGAAGGAGAAAGGGTTGGTGCTGGGGCTGCAGGGAAGGGGAAATTGAGTCCAAGGGGCCCTGCGACTGTCTGACTTTAACCCATCAGACCCGGAAGGGCTCTGAGGCACCCATAAAAAACACACCCCGCACTACCCGGTAGGGCTCTGGGGCTCCGGCAGCTTGAAAGCCTGTAAGCTTGGTGTGCGAGGCGTCCGTCCGACGCATGTAAACAACAGCCGGCTGGACCGACGCCGCGCATCTCCGACCACAAGAAGGAGTGCGTCGCTTGTTCGTGTGTGCCTGTATGTTATTGTTAAGTATCGAAAAGTAGTGTAAAGTGGCTGTTTTTGCCATAAAGTTATCTCCAATGAAATCATCATCACAACTGAACCAGTTGACTTAGAGAGCTCTACTTAACGCCATTCTACAGGTACGAAACACATCTACACTTGGGGATGCGGGGAATGCAGAAGCAAGCAAAATAACAAAGATGCGGTAGCCTAGGCGTAGACGTTTTTCGGCCAAAACCCCCGGATTTCGGGGAATATATATGGAATACATAGCCGGGGCTGGAGGGTTAAGAGAGTTTTGGGGCCTTATATATCCCTTTGGCGGATCGAGTGGTTTTCCACCAGCCAATGAAGCTTTTGTGTTCTGTTACCTGTCCGTCTTGGCCAATCAAGAAGGGGGCATCCAGCATTTTCTAGATCTCCTTGGCTCGACCAATGGGAGGCCTGGGGTAATGGTTAAGTTCTGCTCGCTTCCAGGCGGTTCTAGGGCTTAGTTGAAGGGGGCATGTGCCGCGCCTTCTAGGGGGAAGTTACTGTGGGGGGTTTAGGGACCTTTCGGGACATAAGATCAGGAAGCATGTGTCTCGCTGATCCTTTATGAGGATGCTTGGATGGTTTGGGAAACTGTCCAACAATAATTTTTTTAGTTTAGTTCTGGGTTGCATGCGGTACCGGTAACTGAAATGTACTAATATGATTATTATGCCATTGAATTTTTTTTCATAGTTTCAATGGTGTGATTAATTTATATCTACAAAAATTAAAGTGCTTGATAATGTTAGTTATTTTATCTATCTATCTATTGCCAGACTCCATGATCCCCAAAGGGTGGCCACGAATGAATCACCCCAATGCACCTCTGTCCCCCTTTAGCCGACGCCCTTCTTCCCATCCAACACCACTCTCACGCACATACCTCTCAACTCCATCCTTCCACCTCACTCTCGGTCTGCCTCTCCGTCTCTGTCCTTCCACCTCACTGGCTTGCACTCTCTTAGTCATTCTCAAGCTTCCCATACGGTCCACATGGCCGAACCATCTCAAGGTGTTCCTTTTCACACTTTTCAGCACATCCACACTTCATTTGTCTGTCTATCCCTCCATGTAACTCCACACACACTCAATTCCACGGTCCACCTCTCTTACTATTGATTTGTGTCTCCAAAAACGTCCATGCTTCACTCCAGTACGTCCAGTGTTGGGATTACCACACTATCATGCAAGGACTTCTTTACTTCCATGCTGACCACCCTATTCCTTGTTACTGCTTTCAGTGTTACTACAACCCTCTTCCCCTGTTGCACCCTCTCCCGCACTTCATCCTCCATACTCCCATCTTTACTCAACACACTGCCCAAATACTTAAATGAGCTGACATTCTCCATAACCTGACCATTCAACCTCACCTCACACTCTGTGACTGCACCCTTTTCAAAGACCATAACCTTACTCTTCCCTGCATTTACCTTCTGGTTCCATTTTTTTACACCCTATTCCAAACATATTTACCAGATCCTGCAACTACCACTCATTGTCACTCGTCAGAACAGTATCATCGGCAAACAGCAGTACAAGCAACTTCCACTCATTTCCTTCCCTTATCAGCAGTACACCAACATTCACTGCTCTTCCTTGTATTTCTTGTATTAACCCTCCTGGCCCGGTTGTCATTTTAAAATGACACCACGAATTAAGGGCAGGAGCCCGGGTGTCATTTTAAAATCTGCAAGCTTGAAAGCCTATTCAGCTTGGTCTGAACGCCGTGCGTCCGACGCATGTAAACAAAGCCGATCGTTACGTCACCGCACCTCCGAAAACAAGAAAGAGAAGACTCGTTTGTTATTGTATGTCTGTATGTCGTTGTTTCAGTAGTGAAAAGAGCGTCATATTGCTAACATCGCCTGCAAGTGCTCTCCACTGAAATAGTCATCACAACTGAACCAGTTGACATAGAGAGCTCTACTCAACGCCAGTCTACAGATTGGAAACCGCACTACATTTATAGATGCGTGGGAAATTTCTAGCAGTTAAACTAAACAAAAATACGGTAGCCTAGGCCTAGACGTTTTTCGGCCAGATCAACCGGGTAGCCCACACTTTCATTTTGAGAGCCTGCCCGGGCCAGGAGGGTTAAACAGCCATGGGGACATCACACACCCTTTCTTTAACCCAACATTCAGATCAAAGAACTCGCTCGGTTTATTCTCGACACGCACTGCCGCTTTTGCACCCACATACATGCTCTTCACTGCATTCAGCAATTTGCCAGCTACTCCGTATATTTTCAATACTTTCTACAGACCTTCTCTATCAACTCTTGTCATATGCTTTCTCCAATCCCATAAAGGCAGCATACAAATTTTATCCCTTCTCCAGATATTTCTCAACAAAATATTTCAAGGCAAAAATCTGGTCTAGACATCTCCTTCCCTTCCTAAACCCATCCTGCGCCTCGCCTACCCACTTTTCCGTTCTCGCTTTCACTCTCTCGATCACTATCCTACTGTACATCTTCCCTACTATACTTAGGAGACACATCCCCCAGTGATTACTACGCACTACTCTCTCCCCTTTACCCTTTTACAGTAGGTTCTTTTAATGTATGGCATTGCAGTTATTCCACAAATTTTGTATAACTCCATAAGTATGCAAGGAAACAGAAAGTTCAGTGTTTGAAAAATCACCTAGTGTAGAATGTATTACTAACCCCTACTAATGGAACTTCTTACAGAAGAAGCACCACCTCCTCGGAGCACCCCACCCCTCGCCTCTCTCTGCACACCGGGGGTTCTTGGGATGTAAGCATTTCTCCAAGTGTAACGAACTGCTGGAGAAGGAGGGCAAGAAACCCATTGATTGGTCCTGTCTGCCTAAGGAGGGTTAAGGCATGGATGATTGTAATTTTGATGATTAGCAGTTTCCAATCATCTGATAAAAAAGTACTGTAATAAACTATACTGTACATGGCATACAGTCCTTTGCATCTAATGGTAAATATTGTTTTAGTCACATCATTCCAGATTGTCACTTTACTTTCATGTACAGCTTTAAAGCAAAGTTCCATCTTGCTTTTTGTTCCGATTATCACTCTTTACTTTCTTGTACAGCTTTAAGCCTCCTGGCCCGGGCCGGCTCTCCAAAGGGCGGAGCTCGTATCCGGGCGATCTGGCCGAATATCAACAAAAGTAAACTAAGGTTAATCTCGCTTAATATATTACCTACATTAATCAAACATATATAGAAATGGGCGCCTTACCTTGCTGCGTAGAATGGCGTTGAGTAGAGCTCTCTAGCTCAACTGGTTCCGGAGTGATGGTGATGGAAGTGGAGGTAACTTTTTCCGCGTATTTACCTCGGCGCGTCCGAACACTCAACCGCGGCCCCGGCTACGACGCCCAGTTGCACTCGTCGCTCCACCCGCAATTATGCCGGGAAGCGATTTGATAGTGTTGTATTGGTTATTATGTCATTTATTATAGTTATTATGTTATTTTCACTCAATAAAGTTATTTACATGAACTTATTTGTGTCTCTTGTCACTTATTACTTTGTTTTATTATTATTATTATGATTATAGTGTCACTTTCACTGGACTTTGATAATTGATAGTGTCATTTCCCCTTTTATGTATTGTTAGGTAAGCTAATAATATATATAGTGTCACTGTCACTTGTTCATATTGTTATGAAGGCACTTATTATTACTTGTGTGTGTCTCTTTCACTTCTACTTAGTTTTATTATTATTACCCCTCAACTTTCTCTTCATAATTGCTGAGGGGTACAGGGCCCTGGGTGGGGCTTTGATTTCCCGGGCGTTTCCGCACCCTCCTTAGCTCCCCGCCATGGAGTGGCTTCGGTCACCCAGGCTTTATTGTGGTCGGCAGGGAGGGTTCTTTGGGGGAGCTCGATTATGGCCTTGGCCTTATTCGGGGCCTTGGGGCTGTTCGGCCAGGCAGCTTGAGGAACAACAACAACAACAACATTATTATACTGTCACTTTGACTGGCCTAGGCTTATTGAGTGTCATTTTCACTTATTTATTGTTAGAAATATATATTTTATTGTCACTTTCACTTGTTCATATTGTTATTGAAGGCACTTATTATTACTTATATGTGTCCTTTTCACTTATACTTACTTATATTATTATTCTTAGCCTACATTTGAGTGTCACTTTCACTGTTGTCACTTCCACTTCAAAAGTTTATTAGAGTATGGAAGTCGTTGAAGCAGGTGCCAGCACACAGTCCAACTTGACACTCGAGGCATTCCCAAGTGATTTTTGTGCTTTTGCGGGGTCTTCTTGTTGTGTGGCTGCACACATGGCACCTCTTCTGACTCCTAACGTTACTACCTGGTGCTTTGAAAGGAAGGGCGTTGAGCTGGTGCTTCCTGAAAAATTCAGCACACCCCGTTCTGTCCAGCTGGCCTGGTCCTTGTAGTGGCCTCCCTGGTGTACCCGCATGTTTAGCCAGGAGCTCAAGTATCACCTGCTTGTGGAACTTCCGCAGGGACTTGTACTTCTTGGCTCCTGCAGTCCTCAGACGGTAGATGTTGTACGCATTGAGGACCGACATATCTACCGTATGCAGGATAAACTTCTTGTACCATCTGCAAGATGTTCGCAGGCAGTCGATGAAGCCCATCTGCATGTCGGACTTGTCAACGAGGCGCATGTTGAGGTTGTAATCCAGGACAGCAGCTGGTTTCCGGACGGGGTTCTTGGTTCTTCGGTCCACCTTCCCTGTGGCGACCATCTCGGCAATGTGGCATGTGGTGAGGAGGTTGACCTTGCGCTGGTCATGCCAGTGGATGGAGAGGATGGGGCCACTCTTCTTGTGGAAGATGTCCGCCTTCTTCGTCTTGGTTGGGTAGCCTGGCATGCCCTTCCTCTTGCCCTTGACTGTGCCGACAGTTCCGGTCTTGCGGTCATGGAGGTACTTGGTCAGGAGAGGCGACGTGTAGTAATTATCTGTGTAGAGGATGTGATTTTGATTGAAGTGCCTCTCCATCATCTTCTTCACTACAGCGCCACCAAAACCAATGAGGGGGTCAGTCACAATTTCTCCACCCTTGCCGCTGTACACTATAAAGTCCAGCACATACCCCGTCAAACAGTCGCAGAGGACGAAGAGCTTGATGCCGAAGCGGTGTCTCTTGGACGGGATATACTGTCGGAAGTGCAGCCTACCACGGAACAGGACCAGAGACTCATCGAGGCACATCTTCTGGAAAGGAATCGGGTAGGTGGTGAATCGATGACGTATCATGTCATACAGCTTCCTGATCTTCCATAATGAGTCGGGAAGGTGGACTGCCATGTTGTTTGCCAGGTGGAGATACGAGAGGATGTCGAAGTACCTGTCCCTGGACATGTACTTGCCAAATGCTGGAGTCGTTATGATGTCGCCAGTGATCCAGTAGTCTGCCAGAGCGTGCTTCCTGATTTGTGTCATCAGCATTGTGAGTGCCAAGAACACATATAGTTCTGCCACAGTGACAGCTCTCCATGCCACCATCTTGGCACTTGGTCTTCCTCCCAAGAAAGTTGGCACAGATCTCATGATGGTTGTTGGTCTCCTCGACGAGGTATTCCATGACTTCATTGTCATAGAAGCCACAGAAAATTTCACTGGGGGTAGCAGTTGGGTCACAGGGAAATGTTGGTGACACCCCGGAACCCATCTGTACCTCGTCAAAGGCAGGACAATCTGGCTCAAAATCAGCCCCATTTGTCCACACAAACAGGTCGGATGCTGATGCTCGAGCACATCCAGGTGCAGCAGGCACACGCCCTGGACGCCCTGGCACATGCCCTTGGCCACGCGGACGCCCTGCACGCCCACGCCCACGCCCAGGGGCAGCGGCAGCGGCGTCGGCAGACTGACCACGTCCACGACCTCGCCCTCTCACTCGTCTTGTCGGGACTTCCTCTTCCTCTTCCTGTTCCTGTTCCTCTTCCTCTTCCTCCTCAGGCGACGTCAGGTCATCTGGGGCAATGTTGGGGTCGTCAGCATCGTCTTCAGGAGACAATTCGGGTGAAGAAGTGACCGGGCGTCGGCGGTGTGGGGCGCGGGAGGCTGCGGGAGCTTCAACAATGGGAGCCTCGGCCTCGGGAGTTGGGCTCCTTTTGCGGCGAGCCGAGGGCTTCTCCGCAGCAAATAATGCTCTGCGGTGTGTTGAGGGCTGTGGCACACTAGTAATACCACTTGAAGAGGCCCTTTGGTCATCCTGAAGGAGAGATGAAGCTGAGGGCTGTGGGTGACCCATGCGGCGTCCCGGGTCAAGGCGTCGGGACAATGGAATGCGAGTGGTTGGTAGACCCGGGTCGGCGTCATTATCACTCTCTTTAGCTTCCCTATCCTTTTCTGCGGCTGCCCTGCGTGCTTTTTTAGCTGCACTTTTCACCAACGATTGTTTATAGAAATATTTGCCCACTTTCAAGGGCATACGGGCAGGCAAAAGGGAAGGTCCTGGGCTACTAGGGCTAGGCCTAGGCTGACATAGCAAAGATGGCGAGGGGGTAGGCCTAGGTTCTAGCAGACTTGGCAGCTCAATGGCACCTTCCTGTCCACATCAGATCATCACTACTGTCTCCCCCCTCAAATAAATCGACATTATCGTCGTCTCCAAAGCCAACGAAATCGTCATCTTCGCTTGCACTTATAAATTGTTCTTTGTCCACCAAGCTTTTGCCACTGCTCTCTTCACTATCAAAAAGATCTCGCTGTATAGCGCTATCACTCAACAAACGCTTAACTTTCTTTCGTTGGGCTTTCTTCTCGGTTGCAACAGGCGTTGAAGTTGCGAGCGGGGTAGCAGTGGGGCCCACGGGAGGTTGCAGCGATTCGGACACGTCGGAAATAATTTTTTCAGTATAACTCGCTATGGCGGCCACGTACGGACTGATAACACTAGAAGTTGAGGCTTGGTGGCGCTGCGGTCGCTCCTGCAATGCAAAATTTGGCCGCGCGAATTTTGAAGCACGCTTTCAAGCACAGGGATTTTAAAATGACACCCGGGCACCTGCCCTTCTTTTGTGGTGTCATTTTAAAATGACACCCGGGCTGGAAGGGTTAAAGCAAAGTTCCATCTTGCTTTTTGTTCCGAATGCTGTCATTGCCATGGCTGTTGAAGGCTTTTGAGTGCCTGAAGAACTCCATCAAAGTAGTAGAGATAGGAAGGAGAGTTACAGAATAAAGTCATTGGTACTTTTAGTACCCTTAGTCTTTACTTGAATCAGAGCAATAAAAGATTACTTGTATTAAATTTTGACTGTTTAATTAACAGCCAGCCAGCTGGTCTAGTGGAGAGTGTCTTGACATCCTTTCCAAGAGTCCAGCATTCGCATCCGCTATAGCATGACAGTTTTTTCACTAGGCCTGGTTGGTACCATCTCCCTTGAGCAAGGGGATAAGTCATGGTCTCTGTTGGCTATTACAGCGCTATTGAAATCAGAGCGGAGGCTAGAGAGAAATGGCGCTTAACCCATTCTGTACCAGCGACGGCAGGGAGCCGTTAGTAGATAAGTCACTCCCCAGTCCCAGCGACGGCAGGGAGCCGTCAGTAATGTACTTTCGTTGTCTCTGCCAGTATCAGGCAGTGCCCGGTACCACGACCGTTTGAGCACTGCTCTAGAGTTGGCAACACTTCTCAGCTTATATCTAACCCTCTGCAGGCTGGGAGAGCCAGTATTCCTTCATCTTTTGAGGTGGGAGGTTGTTCTATCTTGCCATTTTGGCCACATTGCCTGGGACTGGGGGGGACTTTTATTACTGTACCCTACGGTACAGTAGGGGTTAAAAGAACTGAGATTATTATTAGTATCTATTATATTGTGTTTCCAGTGGCTAGTCAGATGTATAGAATGAGGGAGTGCTGTATTAAGTGATATTGTATAGTTTATAGTTTTATTAAATCTGGTTGATTTTTTTTTTTTTTTTTTTTTTTTTTTTTTTTTTTTACAATATAATATAGGCATTGTACTGGCAAATTATTCCTTATAACTCAAAATATTTTGCAAGGTTTGTGGGTTAGATTTTAAGGCAAGCAAGTAATGTAGAAGGCATGCACACTTTAAATATGAAATGCTGTACAGTACTGTAATATAATACTTTGATTTGAAAATGGTGCTCTTGTAATGACTCTGGATTAAGGAGTACAAAAGTGCAAACATAATCTACTTTAGAATATTTAGAAAGCTGTGGAAGAGTTGTTGTTGTTGTTGTTGTTGTTGTTGTTCCTGTTCCCTAAGCTGCCTGGCCGAACAGCCCCGAGTCCCTGAGGAAGGCCATGGCCACGATCGGGCTTTCCCACAGAGCTCTCATTGAGTGTAGATTGTGTTGTTGGCGTAAGTGGTTGTGTGAAATGCAGTCTTCTATGATGTGTTTAATGGTATGGGGTGCTGTGTTACATCCCGGGCAGGTGTCGACAACGGAGTCATCCAGTCTCTTCTGATAGCTCAGGAGAGCTGGATGGTGTCCGCATCTCAGCCTGGCCAGGTGGACTCTGTCCTCGGGAGGATTCGGAAGGATGGATTTCGGGAGGTCGTGCTTGCAGCTGCTTGTTGTCTGTGAGTGAGTGGATGGATCGGCGAGAGATATGAGTATGGATGTGCTTCTGGAAGTTGGTTCGGGGTGGGCAGGGAGGGAGAGAGGACAGTAATTGTGTGTGATACCGTGTGCTGGGTGTTGTTTTGATATTTCTTGGTGTCTGTGGGTGTGTTGCCATGTAGTTTAGTGGGTGGTCCTGGTTCGTGGAGGCTGCTGCCAGGAATTGAGTGCCTCTCATGTCCAGATGGTCTTTGACTTTGAGGATTTTGGTTTCTTGATGTAGGTGATCTGTGGGTGCAGTAGCTGTGCAGCCTGTAATGATCTTCAGGGCTTTGTTTTGAATAGTCTGTATGGTCTTATGATGTGTTTCAGCTAGGTTAGAAGCCCAGGCTGGGCTTGCGTATTCCATCACTGATCTTATGTATTGTTTATATACTGTGGTGGTGGTTTCTTTGTTGTGTCCAAATTTTGTGTGAGCAAGTGACCTGAGGGTGTTAAGTCTGGGTGTCAGTTTCTTTTTAATGTTTGTGGTGTGCTGTTTGAATGTCATATGAGTATCATATGTTACTCCTAGGATTTTGGGTGTGTGTGTATGTATTAGGGGTGTGTTGTTTATGGTGAGTTGAGGGATGTATTCGTGTTCTGTCCAGCTTGTGAACAGGGTTGCGGTGGATTTGGCTGGGGCTAGATTAAGTCTGTTTGTAGTGCACCAGCCATGTAGTGTGTTGAGATAGGGTTGAAGGAGATCTGTTGCTCTTATTGGGTCATGGTGTGTGCATGTGAGTGTTATGTCATCTGCATAGGAGGCTAAGTTTATTTGGGGCGTTTTGGGTGTAGTTATATCGTGCATGTACAGATTGAAGAGTGCGGGCGATCTGACGGATCCTTGTGGGACTCCGTTTGGAAAGTTTCTGATTCTAGATGACTGACCGGCAAAAGATACGTGTGCACATCTGCCTGCTAGGAAGTTGGCCAGCCACCTTTTTGTGTTGTTGTGCATGTTTGTGTTGTAGATTTTGTTTGTTAGGTTGTGGCGGGGGATGGCATCGAAGGCTTTACTAATGTCGAGTGTGGCTAATAGTGATCTGTGTGGTGGTCTGTGAGTTGATGCCGTCAAAAGCTCTTTGTGTAAGGTCTGTGAGAAGAGTGTTTGTGGAGTGCAGTGGCCTAAAGCCATGTTGTGTTGGAGCTAGGGGTAGGTCGGGTGTAATTAGTTGTAATACTAGGCATTCCATGACTTTGGAGGGGGAGCAAAGGAGTGTGATGGGGCGGTGCGACGAGGGTAGCGTGGGGTCTTTGTTGGGTTTGGGGAATGTGGTGATGATACCATGCTTCAAAATGTCTGGTATTGCGTTGTGTGAATAACTGTAGTTTGATATGTTAGTGAGTGCTTGTATGCCTTGTGGTCCCAGGTGTCTGACTGTTTAGTGTTTTGTAGATTTTTTTGGGGTTTGTTTTGTGATCAAGTGTTTGTAGGAAGTTATTCCAATTTAGTTTTTGTTGTTCTTGTATTTTGTTGTTAGTCTGGGTGTTGAGTGCTTGGATTTGTTGTGTGATGTCTTGTGTGTGGGGTGCTGGGGAGTGTTTCAGTATGTCGCGTTGTCTGATGAGGTTTTGAATTTCTGGTGTGAAGTTGGGGTTGTCTTTTTCTGTTACCTCTTGGAATGTGTTTCTTGTCAGCGTTTTGGATAGTTTTATTGAGTATGTGTACAGCATTGTTGATGTTAGTGATGGGTGTACTGTTTAGAGTTGTGAAGTGTTGTTCTGTCTCATTTGTGAATGCTTCCCAGTTAGCTCTTTTATAATTGGTGTATGTGTGTTTGTGGCTAGCTGGGGTGAGTCTGGTTTTGGTGGTGATAATGATCGGGAGGTGATCAGAGCCTAAGGTTCTGACCACCCTCCAGGATGTTGTGGGGGCGAGTTCTGGGGAGCAAAAGGTGATGTGTGGAGATGATGGGTTATAGAGGGCTTGGTGAGGAATATGGGCATGTTGATGGATGTCGTTAAGGATAATGAGGTTATCAGTTTGGTTTTGTAGTACCAGCCCTCTGTCTGTGTCGGGGTTGTCGACAAACCAGGCCGACGTCTTGGCGTTGAAGTCACCACCCAGGATGATGTGTGGGGTGTTTGTGATGTGTTGTAAGTGTGGTCTGTATTCATTTGGTACTGTAGGGGATGTTTGGGGAGGGATGTATGTGTTTATGATGGTTATGTTGGAGTTGTTGCCAGTGCGTATTTTAATTGATTGTACTTCTGTTGTGTTATCATTTGGGGGGAGGAGGGATTTGGTTTGTACACTGGTAACTATGTATGATATTTCTTTGTGTACGAGGGTAATGAGTCCACCGCCGCCGCCGACGGCCCGGTCTTGTCTGATGGTGGTGAAATCATGAAATGTAGGTGTTTTTTGTGTTGTGCGGAGTTTTGTTTCTTGTAAGATGGCAATGTGTATGTTGTGTTGTTTGATGAAGTGTGAGAGTTAGTGTTTCTTTGTGTTGATGCCATCTATGTTCAATTGGAGAATGTTAATGTTATGGGCACGATGTCTGTTGGGTGCTGCTGCACGAGGATGGGGTGGGGGTGAGGGTAGGGATGGGTGAGGTGGGGGTGGGGATTGGGGTGCAGGAGATGGGGGTTGGAATGGATTTGGATGGGGTGTGGTGTGTTGAATTGAGGATGTGGATGGTATGGGAAGGTTAGGTGGGTTAGGGAGGAGAGGTGGATGGGTTTTAAGGGGGGGAGTGGATGATATGGGAAGGTTAGGTGGCTTGGGGAGGAGAGGTGGACTGGTTTTAGGTGAGGGATTTGACTGGGAGAGGGAGGGGCATGAGGAACAGGTCCAGGTGTTCGTGTAGTGTTTCTTGGAGGCAAGGGTTGTGCAGGTGAAGTGGGTCCAGTTCCCGCATGAATTTCAGAGAACTGAACCCTTAGTGTGGCGACTCGAAGTGATGGGTTTTGAGCAAGTTGGACATATGTATGTGTACGTGGGTCCTGGGTTGCTCTCAATGTCTCCGGCTAGAAGAAGTCTTCGAGAAATGACAGCCGGAGAGTCATTTCTCGGTGTAGGAAAATCTGTGTGATGTGTGTGTGTGGTGTGAGAGGTGTGGAAATTCCCGGCGCGACCGAAGCCGCTCCAAGGACCCGTGCCCCCAGGGAGGGGGCAGGGGATGGTTGTGACGGTTTGGCTCCCGAAACTGCTCCCCGCGGCAGGCATCCGGTTGTCCTCCACTGGTCTTTGATCTTGTTTCCGGCCGTGGAGGGTCGGCAGCTCCGGGAGGTGGTCTGTGGAAGAGTAGACTGTATCACTGTAGACACAGTAGATTCAGTGATTAATAGATTTATATACTGTAGCTACTAATGTTTGAATGTAGATTTGAGTTTGGCAGTACAGTACAGTATAATTTTTTTATCATAGAAATATATTTTTAAAAATTACTAATGTAAAGTTCATGATATTTTTTTGAGTATTTTAGGTATTATAATAGAGATCATAATTATTTTTGTTACCAGTAGTTAGTTTTTCCATATAATTGGTAAATTAATTGCTTTATGTTCAGTATCTACATGTTATATGTTACATCGAATATATTGAAGGATGATTTTTGTCTATTAACATGATTAAGTTTATATGTCATATATAAAATCTTGGCATTACAGTTAATATGTTCTTTTAAAAATCCATGTTTTTTTATATATTTTTTGTATTTGAAGTTAACAGTTTGTACCAATTTTTCCTTCATAATAATTGTTGAATGACCATTTAATTTTACACAATAATTTGTGGGAGGATGTTTCTGTTTACAAACCGCAAGTATGGGTTGGTCAATAGAATAGTACCAATGAATGTTTTGGCAATCAACAAAGAGAACATATCCGATTATCAGTTTGATTTGATCCTCTTATGTCATCCATTAGTAGTAGTGGGTGGGACTCGTTAGCCTGGGTCGGCAACCCATCTAGGGGAGACAACCTTATAAAAATCCGGGTGGATAGGATTCGTCAGCCGTGGTCGGCATCCTGTTTTGCAATAGAGCTAAAACTGGTTTCATATGTATTTATGTATGTATATACATATCCCATTGCTGGGGGTGGCCGACTTGAGACAGAGCCCAAACAGAAACCTTGAAAGTTCCAATTCTTAGGGTCTGGGACCACTTTCGCGTTCCCTCGCCCCTTTCTCTGTCTTGTTGATTAGGAAAATTTTACAAGGGGAGGAGGATTTCTAGCCCCCAGAAGGAAAAGTAGGGCAGTAAAAGAAACAGACAGAAATGGCTAAGGTTAGGTAGAGGATGCCAAACCTTACTCTGGATAGGACCAGCCCTCACCCTGGTGTCAGATATTGAATGTGAAACTCACTTTACTGAAATTCAGACCAGTGGGGTACCTCTATTGTCTCAATGGATAGAGTGCCAGTCTAGTAACTGGTTAGTCTCGAGTTCAATCCCAGCAGTGGGAGCTTGGGATTTTTGCAAGAAGACTGGTTCAGTATCCAACCCAATTTGGTTACTAAAAGTTAAAAGTAAGATATTAGAGTCCAAAAATAACCCCTCTTACACTGGTGGGAAATGCGGCGAGATATAAATTCGTAGTCATGTACTTAAACTTTTAACAGTCTTAATGGTGTAATGGTTAGAGTGTTTAAGATCTGTATGTGGTAACTCAGGTTGTCGAAGTTAGAGCGTTCACAGAGGGAGGAGAGGCCATTGGGAGGTGACACTCGTATGGTGGTGTTTGTGTTGGGCGTGTGTTGCTATGTCTCACCATATGAGGGGTAGCTGTATGAGTGTGCATTTCTCCAAGTACCTCGACATCACATCCCCACCCCCTCTCTGTCCTTTCAGACCCATGTCAATTCGCTCAGATTCTTTACTCCCTGTTAAAAGTCATGAGACATAATTTAAGCTCTATCCTAGCTTTAACTGGTAGCCAATGCAACTCAACTGTATTAGATATAGAGTAGTGAGGGTTCTCAGTGGGAGCCCAAATATACGCCTCGCTGTTCTATTTAGCACTGATTGAAATTTCTGCAATATATAATTAGGAAGACCACCCCATAGAGCATTACAATTTTCTACGCGAGACAGGATGATTGAATGAACCAATGTTACGAGGCAGCATCTGTTTAGAAACTGTCTCCCGGAGTACAAGTTTCTAATATGCAGAATACAACTTTTGATGACCTGGTTAATATCGTCCTTATGGTTTAATTTTGAATTGATTGAAAGATTTCGGACTAGGCTCACTGGACGAAATTGAGATTCGCCCATAGGCAGGGTCAGTGCATTCCAACTTCAGTACACCTTCTATTTCCTCGGATGATGGTATTCTCATTTTGCCGTCGTTCAACAAGTTTCTCGCTGCCATCCAGATCTTGACATCAAACATTAGGGTTTCCATTAATATTTTTGTATTGTTAATACTTGTCATCTTTACATACAGTTGAGTGTCATGAGCGTAGAAGTGATAGGCAACATCATGAGCATCGAGCAAGGCTGATAAGCTGCTTGAATAGACTATGAAGAGAATTGGTCCTGATCCCTGAGGGACGCCAAACATTATAAGAACTGGGTCCGAGATGGCTCGACTCACTTCCATGCATTGAGATCCGTCCGATAACTATGACTTACGAAGCAAAAGTGCCTTATCATGAACACCATAAGATTACAGATCGTGGATCAGCAGTTCGGGGTCTATTGTATCAAAGGCTGCAGACAGATCTAGCAGCACCAAGAGAGAGGACATCCCACTACAAGTGTTCTCCACCAAGTCATTATGAACTATATATAAAGTAGTTTCAGTTGAGTGATGTTTTCTATATGCAGACTGAATGAGTGGAACAGCGCCATCTACTAGTGGTAAAAATTGATTGAGCATGGCCCGCTCTATTATCTTTGAAAGGAAGAACAGATTTGAAACAAGACAATAATTTGACATGTTCTCAGCATCAAGTCCAAGTTTCTTGAGGAGAGGCAGTAGCAGAGCTTGCATCTCGGACTGGACAAAGTTACCCGTCATAAAGCATCTATTAATTATTTTACAAATGAAGTCTGCGACATGCAGGTAGACAAGTGGCAGTCATCTTAGATGTTTATGGGACTGAGCTTGCAGAATGTTTTGTTCATGTCTCTGATCTAACCAGTGACTTTGTTCATGTCCACTGGATGGAATGATGAAAGGATACGATTTGTTGCACAGTGGTTCTAATTACACTTAAAATTCATTATTTAAGGAGGCATTATCTAACTACTTTCTTATGCAAGTTATCTTATTTGTAAAAAATGAAGAAAAATAGGCCAGTTGAGCACAGAATGTGGAAGTGGGATTGGCAAATTTTTCACGACAGCAGCCAACTTTTTCTGATTATTGCCACAGGAATCAACTCTGTTTTGATACTGTAATACTTTTATCTTTTGGTCCCTCACAGTGTGGACTAAAGCTTTTCTCGCAGATATATACTGTAATCGAGTCAAGTCCGTTTGTTACAAGCGCCATTCCCGTTCTGCTTTCCTACATTGTCTACGGATTGAGTTAATAGGTGGACCATACCAAGGTGAATCGTCACACACAGTAATTATCTTCACAATCTTGGGACAGTTATGAACCAAGATAGATTGAAGTACCTTATTATGTGTTTCAGTTAGTTCATCAGATGAAAGGACAGAGGAGTCGATGGAGTTTAGGAGCTGGTCCACTTCATGACAGATTACATACATACATACAAGTTTAAGACCGTTTGTCCACAGAAGCTGTGGTTACAGTCTCACGTCCTAAATGGCAGCTTTCCAGGCGGTCCTGTCAAGGGCCGCCTGTGTTGTCAAGTTCTTTATTTTGAGATCGGACCGGAGTACCCGAGCCCACGTCATTCTAGGTCCACCCCTAAGCGCAGCTCCCCCCAAGTTCACTGTCCGGCATTTCTTCACCCAGTTCTGATCATCCATTCTCTCCACATGTCCAAACCAACCAAGTCGGCTCGTGCGCATCACTTTACTGATACTCCTAATGCCCAGACGCCTTCTCAATTCCTCGCTCGATACCCTGTCCCTAAGATTAACCCCACACATCCATCTCGCCGTTCTCTTCTCATTTCGTTCCATTCTATTTGACATTGGATTATAATTAATGTTCTCATAATTTCTGAACCTAATTTCCTTTCTATAAGAGGGTAATTTGGGGATGTCACTATGAAAAGTAATCAAAGCATTGTCAGAGACTGCTGGATCAATTGCATCATTCTTAACACCTGACATACGGTCACAGCCAAAGCGAGATAGAATCAGATCAAGGACATGTCCACAGACATGAGGCGAGTGAGACACATGCTATCTCAAACTGTGACCTCTTTGCTGTCGAGGGTTCGACTTCCACGTGTCGACTTCTGTTAGGCCACATGTTGCACTTCTTCAGGAACCTCTTCACGTTCCATTAATTACATTAATTACTAAGGAAAATGTCGAACAGGTTGAGAGAGAGGCATCGTGACCAGGATTCGAATCCACTCACTCCGGGCATCATCAGCGGATATAAGGGAAGCAACCTTAGTTCTTATTTGAAGAACCAGGTCATAGTCTCGTAGAGGACTACAGTATGTCTTCGAACACATGGTGAGTTTTTTAGACTTCAACCATGACTGTTTTACGCATTCTCCCTGCCAGTTCGGCTAAGTGATACAATCTATCATCCTGGTACTATTATGGAACCTCTCTGATGACAAATCTAAGGATAATGTCGGACAGGTTGGGAGAGAGGTATCCTGACCAGTATTCGAACCCTTTCACTCCAAGTGATATTTGGAAGAGTTGGGCACCGTATCCAGTATTTTCAGCATTTCGCAAGTTCCCGTCAGGGGGCTCATCTTGGCCAATCATTGTTGGGCTAGTCTGTGTTATCTGATTTTGGCCAATCATCGATGGTTGTTTGTTCGTTGTGTAGGCTCGGTGGCTAGCTAATTTGTAAGCTCTGTGGCTAGCCCGAGGGATGGAAGGCGTAATGACATCAAAGGTGCCTGGTACTCCATGATAGGCACTGCAGTTGCTTGCATTGGGTAGGTAGCCTCGTCCATTGGGTGGCTGCTCGTGAAGGTGCAGGGCTCGGTTCAATGGGGGGTTGAGTGGAGAGCAATTGCACCGGCTTCACCTCTGCGGAGCCTATGAATTGGGGGGGGGAGGGGGAGGGGTGTAGGAGTAGAGGTTGGGGTGTGGCAGGTCTCTGCATACCCAACATATATATATATATAGACAGTCAGTCAGTCGGTAGCCAGCCCTTACTCCCATAAGGGTTAGGGAGGATCAGCAGAGACACAAGAAAGGAAAAAGTGGTGACAGGAGAAGAACACATATAACAGTTCACCCACAAAAAGCAAGCATTCAGAAACACCAATCACTCATCAGCCCCCCAAATCAATGGCTTCTTCTCATATATATATATATATATATATATATATATATATATATATATATATATATATATATATATATATATACATATACTTACTCTAGTTGTATTGCGGGAGTGAGCATGCTCGTTATTTCCCACCTCCTATATGTGTAGGTGTTATATGTATATTTGGAATGGCTGTGGATGTGTGTGTAGTCTGTATTTTTAGCCAATTGGCGACATCGGAAACGAAGGCTTAGGGTGGATCTGTATGGTACCATTCTCACTATAGACGGTACCGTCTCGCCCGAAGGCTTAGGTAGCCATCAGCTTAGGTGAACCATATGATACCCATCTCGCCTTGTACCATTTTTGCCAACCCCAGATGGGACGTCACAACGTCGTCCACTTATTCCAGGTACCTATTTACAGCTAGGTGAACTGAGGCTAACACATGAAAGGAGACAAGCCCAATTTGTCTCCGCCTGGCCGGGGATTGAACCCCCGGCCCCTCGTGTGTGAGACGAGAGCTCTACCACTAGGCTACGGGCTGTGTGTGTGTGTGTGTGAACACACTTATCGTAACAGAACAACATAATACTCCTCATTATCGTTTTCAACCGACGATTTTCCGGTCAATGTTACCACGGGGATATGAACATTTCGAAATTGCCCTCGTGAATTTAGCAAGACGTACGAAATGCGAAGCCAAAATAATCGTGATTGCTTGCGTCTCTTTATTTTATTTTATTTTTTTAATGGCTAGCACAACGATTTTTTTTTTTTTTTAAAGTTTGGTTGTTATTAGACAATTTTTCTTCTATGTACTCTAAAATATATTTATTTCTTCACTTTATGTTGACTTCATGATTTAGGCCTATTATTTGATGATTTTAATGAGGTTGGGAAAGACCTGTTACGACCTAAGAGTTAATTGAGATATTTATTTTACTCCTTTAACCCTTTCAGTTCGGATGACGATCTTTCCCTTTTATCCAGGATAATATTAGACGATTTTAACCCCTTCTGTACCAGCGACGTTTTTTTAACTTTATTCAAGCTATATTTAAAGTATTTTGTGCACTTTAGGAAGGATCTATGGTAGTGACAATGGTTAAATGAGATGGTTCAAAGCCCTTTACTTGCTAGAGGTCCATTTTAAACTGAATATGATCGTCTAATAGTAGCCAGAATAAAGTTGAAAGGACGGCACTGGTACTGTACTGGTTAATTAACTTGGGAATGATATGTAGCAAGTGAATGGGCATAAGCTATCACAATTATCTTTTTGACTCCCACAGAACCTTCCTAATCTGCATATAATCATCTAAGTATAGCTAGAATGACGCGAAATACACGTATCCCGCACTAAAAAAGTTAAATTCAAATGGTAATTGAATAAATTAGTCTCCTATAGTATGAACCAGGATAAAAAAAAAATCGCTTGGGGGTGGAGTTGTTTTTTCTGGACTCCCTTTTCCCTCATGCTTATCCCCATTAGTTTTCAGATTTTAAGATATTCGGCCCATTAGTTTGCCAACTTTAAGATATTTAGCCCCATTTATTTGTCAATATTAAGACTTCATGTCATTTAGGTGTCATTTTTTTCCTGGCAAGCGACAGCGAGCCTGTATTTTACGAGGGATCGGCCTTCGGCCTGAACATTTTTCTACCGAAATATTTACAAATATATCCTTCCTCAGCTTCACAAAATCCTCGCCATATAGAAGTGAAGGAAAGAGTGATGGTACAGTCATGAACCATTATATCTGTACACCCGTTTGAATCTGTATCGAACCCAAGCGAGACAATCCAATGTTCTGATATATCCCAGAGGCTTCACAACTTGGCTCTAAGGGCAGATTTCCACTTGAGGGATTTTTTTCTGGACCCCTTTCTTCCTCAAGTTTAGCCCCATTGCTTTTGAGATTTTAACACGTTTCGCCCATTAGTTTGGCGATATTAAGAGCTTTTGCCCCATTTCTGTCAATATTAAGACCTTTCGTGCCATTTAGGTGTAGATTTGATCGTGGCGAGTGATAGCGAGTCTATAATTTAACCCACAGAACCCCAGCGACGACACGTTTGATTCGGCAATGTTTGTAACGCTAAACCCCAGAGCTGCATAGGGTGCGTCGCGGTTAATTACTCCGGTCCTATGGCACCTAGAGGGCTTCGATTTGTATGGGAACTGTGTAAGTATCCCACGCAACAATGCCGATGGTTGGAAACTCTCAAAGTCCTACCGCGTGCGCGTTAGCGCGCAAAAACCTGTTTTTGCCTACCCATTTCCCCATGTTAATTCCGACTTTCGGGCGCACCGTAGGACCCCTTAACCCGGGAACTGCGGGAAGACTCTTAAGAGTTCCCCCGGCGGACTGCGGGAAGACTCTTAAGAGTCAGAGAAAAAAAAATCAACTTTAAAAAAAAAAAAAAAAAAATATTTGTTTTATTTTATTTTTATTTTTTTGGGCCCCTGGGCCATGCAAAATATCACTCCTCTACCTCCCCTCCTTCAGTTATCACCTATTTTCCCTGTTATTCCCTTATTCTGAGGTATATTTTTGTGCTAACATTAGCGAGTTGCAAGCAGGGCATAGTCATCAGTGTTAGCAAGCGAGTGCAAGAGAGAGAGAGAGAGAATATCGATCGACTGTGTCTCAGTGGCCTTGGGGGAAATTGGCGGGAAAGCAGGTTGCCTCACCCATACATTATATAACTCGCGGCCTATATCTCCGATTTTGACCATCCAAACGCTGTTTTCACTCGTTTTATTGTTGTTTCAGGTTAATACCTTTATAATCAACCCATAATAGGCGCGTATGGATAAGTATTAATGCTATTTATGGTAAAATGAATATTTTAGTGATGGAAATAGCTCAAATACGTCAGCACAGGGGGACGTTTCTAATTACCCCCATGCGCACTTCTTAGGTTAATGACCTAGGTTCCTAGGGGATCGTTTTTTTGTGAGTTTTCCTTCATTTCTAACCCATTCCTGGTGTTTTCTGGAAAAAACTTTTTTCACAACCTGCTGGTCCTGGGGTGTACATTTATTATTAACTATCTGGGGTTCAGTGGGTTAAGAGGAAATTTTTCAACCGAAAAATGTATAGGCCTATATTATATACCGTTTTTTTTTTTTTTTTTTTTTTTTTTTTTTTTTTTTTTATCAAAGCTTGATGGAGATCCAGGGAGGAAACTAAAAAAAAATAAAAATAATAAAGAGATAAATATAACGAGTAAAAACGAACCACCCTTAACCCTTAACTAGCGGCGCGCAACATAAGTCGAGTTAAAGAAACTGGCAAAAAATGGGTGAAAAATGGGTGAAAATCGAGTGAAAATGGGTGGGATAGTAATGATCCATACGTCCGACATCTGTGGCCTCCCGGCCCACACTAACTCCAGTTCCCCCACCGCGCGGGAGGATGACAGTGTAACCAATAGTTCGCTAAAAGTGAGCAATGTAGCAAAATCAGCTAAACTTCCATCTTTGAGGTAACACTGTCAGTGCTCCACGAGTGCTACGTAGCTGTATGTGGCGTCATTGTGTAGCGATTTCCGCCTAGTTTTCGGCGCAATACAGTTCCTTTCATGCTGATGGTTTATATAGCAGTCAGAATGGCCTGAAAAGGCCCAAAACGGCCACAGAGGACCCGCTAGACAAGGGTTCAAGATTCCAAGGGGTGTGCCGGTATTATGGCTCGCGACTGTACATAAAAGGGGTGGCCATGAACACTAATGGGCCTCGGAGGGTTGCAGAGCAGCGGTGTAGCATCATAATTTTTCGTACCCTCTGTGCACTCTCTCTCTCACTCTCTTTCTCTCTCTCTCCAAGTAGGTGGTCCATTGTAATTCAATTTATACGTTTAAGAAGAGACTGGACGATCATCTGATGGAGATAGGATTAATGGGAATGAATGTATTTAATATCGGTAGGTATGTAGTAAGTGTAAGTTCCGTTTCAGACTAATTTCTTTCTACCCTATATGAAAATGGTCCTTGTGGATATCTCCTGACCCATAAGGTTACACTTCATCCTATTTTTCGGTAAGGATTTTTAGGTGGAGGGTGCGGAGGGTGGCGAAAAAGCCTTCTATTTTGCTGTCCCATTCTTCTACTATAAGCAGTCTGTCTCTAGTATTACTAAAGCCGGACCACCCATTAGGAACCGGAAGGTTCGTGTAGCCTACATCTCTCTCTCTCTCTCTCTCTCTCTCTCTTTCTCTCTCTCTCTCTCTCTCTCTCTCTCTCTCTCTCTCTCTCTCTCTCTCTCTCTCTCTCTCTCTCTCCTTCCTTTTTGCTCGTGAACCAATTTCTTGAAGATGAAACGACATTCATGCCAAAAAGAGCTGACCTAATCGAAAGAGCAGGTTTATTTCATCTTCTTGGCCAAGTAACTCACCAGTACACCATTTTAACCAGTGAATCATCCTAAATGTGACAAGCGGTGTACCACAAGGCTCAATTCTCGGTCCAACTTTATTTCTTAATTATATTAATGATATTGATGATGGGCTAGCATGCAGAATCTCGAAATACGCTGATGACACAAACATTGCAAGCAAAGTAAACTAGCCATCGCCTAAACAAGAGTCAGAATGATCTAGACAAGCTATCAAACTGGACTCAGACGTGACAGATTAATTTCAATATAGATAAATGCAAAGTGCTCCACATCGGCAGTAAAAATGAAAGCGCAAACTATTTGATTAACGGAATTCAAGTATGGAAAGTAAAGAAAGAAACAGATCTTGGAGTAACTATAACAAGTGATTTAAAACCTGCCCAACAAATCGCTGAAGTTATTAAAAAAACATAAAATTATTGGCTTCATTGGGAGATCTTTTGAATATACTGTACAGTACATAAGAACATAAGAAAATGGGAGTCTGCAGAAAGCCGATCGGCCCACACAAGGCAGATCCCTGGAGACAGTAGTGTATAAATTATGTGAAAACGTTTTGTTATAGTGCACTCATACCTGTTTATCCTCCTGTCTACACCTTCTTCTGTCTAATATTCCCCTGTCCCTTCCTTTTCTATCTCCTGCCCTGAAACCCCGTCTCCAGGTTTTCATCAACCCCTTCAGTACCGGCGACATCCTTTTCATTATATTCTGGCAACTAGACGATTATATTCTGCTTAGGAAAGACGTCTACCCATGAAAAGGCTACATACTATCTCAATGAATCCTTTTAGCTGCCATACATCCTTCATGAAATTGTCTAAATGTAGCTGAAATCACAATAAAAAGGACGTCACCTGTACTGAACGGGTTAATCCCATCGAGGTGTTACTGTCTCTTCACCGGCCCCTTTGTTTACTGTTTATGTCTGTCTTTCTACATCTTCTCTCATTTACATCTCGTCCGTCCTTTTCCCGTCATATTAGATTCTATCTATCTCTATCTATCTCTCTCTCTCTCTCTCTCTCTCTCTCTCTCTCTCTCTCTCTCTCTCTCTCTCTCTCTCTCTCTCTCTCTCTCTATCTGTCAAAACCCCGTCTCCAGGATTTCTTTAGGCCCTCTTACCTAATTTTCCGTCTCTCTCTCTCTCTCTCTTTATCTATCTCTGTCTACGCCTGTCTATCAAAATCCCCGTCTCCAGGATTTCGTTAGGCCCTCTTACTTAATTTTCAGTCTCTTTCTAACCTCTCTCTCTCTGTCTGTCTGTCTGTCTGTCTGTCTGTCTGTCTGTCAAATAACCCTTTTCCAGGATTTCTTTAGCCCCATAACTTCATTGTGATGGTCCATTTCTTATCGCGATGTCCAGTCCAATGGCACTTTGATGGCTCCGTTGTTTGTGATCTATTGTCCAGAGGGCTATTGTGTGTCTCTATTGTCCAGAGGGCTATTGTGTCTCTTTTACACTATTGTCCAGAGGGCTATTGTGTGTCTCTTTTACACTATTGTCCAGAGGGCTATTGTGTGTCTCTTTTACACTATTGTCCAGAGGGCTATTGTGTGTCTCTTTTACACTATTGTCCAGAGGGCTATTGTGTGTCTCTTTTACACTATTGTCCAGAGGGCTATTGTGTGTCTTTTACACTATGTCCAGAGGGCTATTGTGTGTCTCTTTTACACTATTGTCCAGAGGGCTATTGTGTGTCTCTTTACACTATTGTCCAGAGGGCTTTTGTGTGTCTCTTTTACACTATTGTCCAGAGGGCTATTGTGTGTCTCTTTGACACTATTGTCCAGAGGGTTTGTGTGGTCTCTTTTACACTATTGTCCAGAGGGCTATTGTGTGTCTCTTTTACAACTATTGTCCAGAGGCCTATTGTGTGTCTCTTTTACACTATTGTCCAGAGGGCTATTGTGTGTCTCTTTTACACTATTGTCCAGAGGGCTATTGTGTGTCTCTTTTACACTATTGTCCAGAGGGCTATTGTGTGTCTCTTTACACTATTGTCCAGAGGGCTATTGTGTGTCTCTTTTACACTATTGTCCAGAGGGCTATTGTGTGTCTCTATTGTCCAGAGGGCTATTGTGTCTCTTTTACACTATTGTCCAGAGGGCTATTGTGTGTCTCTTTTACACTATTGTCCAGAGGGCTATTGTGTGTCTCTTTTACACTATTGTCCAGAGGGCTATTGTGTGTCTCTTTTACACTATTGTCCAGAGGGCTATTGTGTGTCTCTTTTACACTATTGTCCAGAGGGCTATTGTGTGTCTCTTTTACACTATTGTCCAGAGGGCTATTGTGTGTCTCTTTTACACTATTGTCCAGAGGCCTATTGTGTGTCTCTTTTACACTATTTGGTCTGACTTCTTGGGGTATTTATTATGTTATTTTGTTTGATTATTATTGAGGATTTTGCTTGTTCTTGCCATTTTCGAGCAATGTATTTTAGTTTGTCTCCTAGTGCAACAAAAACGGCTTCTCAGACTTCCTTCAAACTAAGATGTACCCACCCAGACCCCCTTCAAACTAAATTTGGACATTTTTCAAAAGAAAAATGTGTCGGCCAAAGGCCAATTTATTTTATGTTACAGGCTTGCTATCGCTCGCCCAGAAAACAAAAATGTCACTTGAAAGGGGCGAAGCGTCTTATTATCGCCAAATTAACTGGGTAAAATGTCTTAAAATCTCCAAACTTATGGAGCGAAACAGGGGAGGTCCAAAATAATCCCCCTCAGATCCAATAGGGTTAAACGGCCTGAATATAATTATATTTTAGGAGTTTCCATGTCTTTCTAAGCACTCCTAAGTTGGTAGTGGATGTGAGAATGATGAGTTGGGGTGATTGATGGTGGTGGGAAATGTTATTTCTGGTTAGAGTGTTTAAGGGGGGTGACCCGCTTTTGTTATCTCCCTTTCTCTCTTTCTTTGGCTTGTATCCATTCGGCCCCATTCAGCCAACTGTTTTAAGACGTTTACCCCCATCCAGGTGTCAATATTTTCCTGGCGAGCGGTAGCGAGCCAGCATATATATTTTTGTTTCGACAACAAGCTGAATTTGTACATTTTTCGATAGAAAAATGTCTGGCGAAGCTGGATTTCTCCATACAATGCTGGCTCGCTATCGCTCGCCAGGAAGAAATCGACACCTGGATGGGGATAAGCGTCTTAAAACAGTTGGCTGAATGGGGCCGAATGGATACAAGCCAGAGAAAGAGAAAAAAGGAGAGAAAAAAAAAAAAGGCAAGTGACCCCCCTTAAGATCTGTACGTGGTAACCCAGGTTTGAATCCCGGTAGGACCACATGCTTTCATTAATTTCGTTGGGAGGTGTTTGGTGTGTGGAGTAAAATTAGTATATTATATGAATCTCTTTCTTTCTTTCTTTTTCTCTGTCTCACACACACACACACCTACTCACTCATTCATTCACTAAAACTGCAGCACCCGTATAGGGGAGAGAGAGAGAGAGAGAGAGAGAGAGAGAGAGAGAGAGAGAGAGAGAGAGAGAGAGAGAGAGAGAGAGAGAGAGAGAGAGAGAGAGAGAGAGAGGAGAGAGAGAGAGAAGAGAGAGAGAGAGAGAGAGAGAGAGAGAGAGAGAGAGAGAGAGAGAGAGAGAGAGAGAGAGAGAGAGAGAGAGAGACTTTATCAAACCTTCTGGGAACTCTCCAAAAGCTATCATATTGCTGCTATTGTTTACAAGAGCTGTATTATCCTGTCTTCTGGCTGTTGTAAGCCGGGTGTTGTTTGGTGTTTATAGGACGGACAAAATACACCCAGCTTGTTTACAGGATGGACAAAACACATACAACTTACTCCAAGCCCGCTGCCGTGTTGAAAAATTATCTATTTAACTCTTTTTTTTCTATTTCAACGACATAACATTTACCACTACTTAAAATATTGCATGGATAGCATTATTTAAAGTATAATGTACAACAAATAAATATATGGGATATAAAAAGATAAATATATACTATATATATATATATATATATATATATATTTTTTTTTTTTTTTTTTTTTTTTACGTACGGTCCCATTTGATGATCCATGTGTTCCTTTTTACTCTAAATAACAAAGTCAAGTAAATCATGAAATAGTGTGAGTAAAAAAAATAAAATAATAATTATAGCTTGTTCACTATAATTAGGCTGACATGATGACTTCGAACCTTCTATAACTCAAAAAAGGGATGGGGCAAATCGCCTTTAAGGGGAGGTTTTTAGTTGATTCCCTAGACTTCCATCAAGCTTAAAATTACTCCCCCTTGACCCATTTTCAAGATAAATTTGTAAATTTTTCGGTAGAAAAGTGTCCCGGCCAAAGGCCGGTTCCCCTTAAATTACAGGCTCGCTATCGCTCGCCAGGAAAAAATCGACACCTAAATGGCACGAATGGTCTTAAAATTGACAGAAATGGGGCGAGGGTTCTTAAAATCGCCAAACTAATGGGGCAAGCGTCTTTAAATCTCACAAGCAATGGGACTAAACATGAGGGAGAAAGAGGTTCAGAAAACAATCCTCCAGGTGGAAATCTCACCTTAAACCTCCACACCTATTCCCTGGTTGACTCATCCCAAATGGCAGAAGTAACAGCTCAATTACCCAAGTTGTTTTTTAGTTAGGAGGGGTTGGGATCGTGATTTCCTTCCTACCTATAAAGAACAGGATATATAGTTGAGTGAGATCTTAAGTTATCATGCCTTCGCTTCGCTTACGACAGCGGGCTTGCGATGAGACCGGAAAAAACAAACACGCTAACGTACAGTTGCCTACGTGAATTTGTATCCACTCCGTGAATATATATATATAGAGGAGTCTCTTGCTGATCCTCCCTACCCCTTGTGGGAGTAAGGGTTGGCTACTGACTGCTACTGGTGATGGGCTGGTCTATCAGAGTGAGAGCTGAGCAATCTCTGCCATACCCATAGCTTACTCTGACTGTTCCTTTAACTTATATATTTTCTAGATCTCAAGTGACGGCGTCTCTTCCTTGGATTGACCTCCCAATCTACCAAGATTTTTTTTTTTTTTTTTTTTTTTTTCTTTCTATGTGATTGAGGGAGGCAAAAGGCATAACTGCCTATAGCGAGTGCCTCCCCCATAGTTGAAAGAGTGACAGGGCCAAAATCAAGGGACGTTCGAGCCAAAATGCCTGGACACACGGAGTTTGAAGCAATTTAAGTCATAGGAAGAGGGAAAGACTGATTCTGGGAGAGAGTTCCAGAGCTCAGCTGTTGAGTAGAAGAAAGTTTGAGAGTAACGTTTCACTCTTGGGTTGGAGAGTTGCACAGAGTAGGGGTGGGATTGAGTTGCAAGACGGGTACCACGTGCCCTACGTAAAGGAGGTGGTATGCACTGGGATAGCTCTGAGGAACACTGATTATTATAGTAGCGATAGAATAGCGAGAGAGATGCAACATTGCGGCGGAGAGAGAGAGAGATTGCAGAGAGTTGGTGAGTGAACGGGAGTTAATGATACGAAAGGCCTTCCTTTCAACTTTGTCTAGGAGAGCGGTGTAAGAGGAACCTCCCCACACATGTGAACAATACTCAATACAAGGGCGCACTATGCCCCTGTACAGAGCAAGAAGCTGTGCAGGGGAAAAGAACCCCCTAAGGCGGTTGAGCACACCCAGCTTCTGGGAGGCTGCCTTAGCAAGACTGGTAATATGGTCCTTCCAAATGAGAGCAGAAGAAAAAGAGACACCAAGAATATTGAGAGAAGATGAAGGGTTGATTTTTGTATTGTTGAAGAATAAGGGATAGTCCGCTGGGAGATCCTGACGGGTAGATAGATGGAGAAATTGGGTTTTGGAAGCATTAAAGTTAACAAGGTTTTCTCTGCCCCAATTGGAAATAGTATTTAGATCAGAATTTAAGAGTTCTATGGCTTCATTACGTTTGTCGTTGAGGGATTGCTGGCTGGGGCGTTCTGAAAAACTAATGGAGTAGTGTAAGGTTGAGTCGTCAGCGTATGAATGGATGGGAATTAAGGTACAGTTAAGGAGATCATTTATAAAAATTAGAAAGAGAATAGGAGATAGGACAGAGCCCTGAGGAACACCGGAGTTTATAGGGTGAGGAAGTGAACAATGGCCGTCCACAACCGCGGGCTATGGAACGGCCGGAAAGGAAATTAGAGACAAAGGCACAGATGGAGGGATAGAAACCGAAGGAGGGTAGTTTAGAAATTAAAGATTTATGCCAGACTCTATCGAAGGCTTTCGATATGTCTAGTGCAATAGAAAAAGTCTCACCGAAGTCCCGGAAGGAGGATGACCAAGAGTTAGTAAGATATGAAAGAAGATCACCAGTAGAGCGACCCTTAAGGAAGCCATACTGGCGATCTGAGAGCAGATTATGAGAAGAGAAATGCTTAAGAAATTGGAAGCAAGAATAGTTTCAAAAACTTTAGAAAGACAAGAGATAAGAGCAATTGGACGATAGTTGGAGGGTTGAGAGCGGTCACCCTTCTTTGGGACAGGTTGAATGTGAGCAAACTTCCAGCATGAAGGGAAGACGTTAGAGGATAGACAGAGACGAAAGAGTTTGCCTAGGCAGGGAGTCAGCACGGAAGCACAGTTTTTAGAACAACAGGAGGAACACCGTCCGGACCGTACGCCTTATTAGTGTTAAGCCCAGAGAGGGTAGAAAGTACATCTTTAGAAGAGATTAGGATATTAGGCATAAGTAAGAGAGAGGAGGGCGGAGAGGGGAGGAATAGCACCGGAATCATCCAAGGTGGAGTTTCTAGCAAAAGTTTGAGCGAAGAGTTTAGCTTTGTCAGAGGAAGAAGTGATGGTTGTGCCATCAGAGTGGGAAAGGGGAGGGAAAGACGAGGAAGAGAAATTGTTGGAGAGGTTTTTGGCTAGATGCCAGAAAGCTTGGGAAGAGCTAGAGTTGGATAGTTCAGTGCATTTATTATTGATGAAAGAGTGTTTGGCAAGTCGAAGAACAGATTTGGCTTGATTCCGGGCAGAAACATATGAAGAATGAGAGTCTTGAGTTTTAAGGCGTCGGTACCGTTTGAATGCTTCCTCCTTATTGCGGACAGCAGTAGAACAGGCGTGAGTAAACCAAGATTTTTTAGCATTAGTCTGAGAGAAAGAGAATGGAATGTATGCTTCCATGCCCGATAGGATTACCTCGGTAATGCGTTCAGCACTCTCCGAGGGTCCTCGGCCATGGAAGCAGAAATCATTCCATGGGAAATCAAAGAAGTACTGCCGAAGAGCCTCCCAGTCGGCAGCGCCAAAGTGCCACAAGCGCCGCCGGCTAGGAGGATCGGGTGGCTGTACTGGAGAGATAGGACAGGTGACAGAGATAAGTTTATGGTCGGAGGAGCCCAGAGGAGAGAAAAGATCGACAGTATAAGAAGAAGGATTAGAAGTTAGAAACAAGTCAAGAATGTTGGGCCGATCTCCGATGCGATCCGGGATACGGGTGGGTTGCTGAACTAACTGCTCTAGGTCATTTAGGATAGAAAAGACGTAGGCTTGTTCACCAGGTGGATCAGTAGTGTGAGAGGAGAGCCAATGGCGGTGGTGAACGTTGAAATCTCCTAAGATGGAGATTTCTGAGAAAGGAGAAATGGATAGAATGTGTTCCACTGTAGAGTTTAGATAGTCAAAGAATTTCGGAAAGTTGGTAGAGTTAGGGGAAAGATAGACAGCACAGAAATATTTAGTAAGAGAATGACAGGAAAGTTTGAGCCATAAAGTTGAGAATTCAGAGGAGTCGAAATCGGGAACACGAGAGCAAGTGAGTTTGTTGTGCACATATGCACAACATCCGCCTTTGGCTTTGAAACTAGGATAGAGAAAGTAGGAGGATACAGAGAAGGGGTTGCTGGAAGTTGCTACAGAAGTAGAAGTTGCTGGAAGCCAAAGCGTCACATTTTTCCTTTGCCCCTCAACTTTCTCTTCATAATTGCTAAGGGGCACAGGGCCCTGGGTGGGGCTTTGGTTTCCCGGGCGTTTCCGCACCCTCCTCAGCTCCCCGCCATGGAGTGGCTTCGGTCACCCGGGCTTTATTGTGGTCGGCGGGCAGGGTTCTGTGGGGGCACTCGGTTGTGGCCTTGGAATTGCTCGGGGCCTTGGGGCTGTTCGGCCAGGCAGCTTGGGGAACAACAACAACTGACTGCCTAATAATATAGGAATACTTAGTTATGAAAATTATAGTTGATCATGTGGCTTAACTATTGCATACCAAACAAATCTACAGTATATGGATTTCAGAGGCCGTGTTACATCGTTTTTCGGGAATAACTTATGAACAAACAGTTGGATCAGTATGATATTTTGCCACAACTTGTTTCACACCGTCCCCTAATTTTTGTTAATATTGTGCATTTGCCAAAAGTGGATAATTAAGCCACTTGTCCCTGTGTCATGAGGTTAGAGTCACACCTAAATGACTAGGAAACGGACAAGGCTACCGTGGCATACCTGTGAAACCACCAAATCATTATTGCTCTTCCATCAAACACGGTAGTAATCAGCCACCACCACCCAACCCTACTATCGCCTTCACATTCAAGTTATCTGTCACTATTAAATATAAATATAAATCTACAAAAATACATATTCAACTCAACCCATTTTACTACCACAGATCCTTCTCAAACTGCACAACATCTATTAAATATACCTGTAATAAAATGTAAAAGGCGTCGCCGGTACAGAAGGGGTTAATACTTTCTAGCGGGACCTCTATTATTTTAAGAGGGGATGTGCGTATTTATTTCACAATTTAATCTTTTTATTGTGTATTATTTGTGTTTTTAGTTTCGTCTCTAGACCTCCATCAAGCTCAAAACAAACACCCCAAGACCCTCCTTCAAGATAATTTTGTACATTTTTCGATAGAAAAATGTCCTGGCCGAAGGCCGGTTCCTCTTAATTTACAGGCTCGCTTTCGCTCGCCAGGAAAGAATCGACACTTAAATGACACGAAAAGTCTTAATTTTGACAAAGAAATGGGGCGAAAGATCTTACAATCGCCAAACTAATGGGCTGAACGTCATAAAATCCGAAAACTAATGGGGCTAAACATGAGGAAGAAGAGGGACCAGAAAAAACGACCCATCTCCCCTCAAGTGTGCTGTCAATAGACTAAATCCAATCCCCTACTATTGATCACTCGCATCTCTATAGCTAAATTTGAGACTATTTTGAGGGGGGATGGGCGTATTTATTTCGTCATTTATATATATCTTTATATGTATTTTAGTTTCCTCCCTAGACCTCCATCAAGCTTAAGGGGGGGTGACCTGTTTTTGTTCTGTCCTTTTCTATCTTTCTCTGGCTTGTATCCATTTGGCCCCATTCAACCTACTGTTTTAAGACGTTTATCCCCATCCAGGTGTCAATTTTTTACTGGTGAGCTGTAGCGAGCCAGCATATTTTTTATTTTTGTTTGACAGCAGGCTAAATTTGTAAATTTTTCGATAGAAAAATGTCTCCGGCGAAGCCGGATTTCTTCATATAATGCTGGCTCGCTATCGCTCGCCAGGAAGAAATAGACACCTACTGTAGATGGGAATAAACGTCTTAAAATAGTTGGCTGAATGGGGCCGAATGGATACAAGCCAGAGAAAGAGAGAAAAGGACAGAAATAACAAAAAGCAGGTCACCCCTCTTAAATAAAGCACCCCCAAGACCCTGCTTCAAGATAATTGTATACATTTTTCTATAGAAAAATGTCCCGCCGGATTCCTCTTAATTTACGGGTAACTAAACTGGAGGTAGATTAACAAAGATCTCTAAATTATTATCCCTTTCAGTCAGTATTTGAGAACGCCTCTTCACCATATTCTGGCTGTTCTTAGACGATTTTTTATAGTTCGGAAAGGATTTGTGGAAGTTGAGAGAGAGAGAGAGAGAGAGAGAGAGAGAGAGAGAGAGAGAGAGAGAGAGAGAGAGAGAGAGAGAGAGAGAGAGAGAGAGAGAGAGAACTAGAACTAGAACAAGAACAAAAGAGCCTGAGAGAGAAAACGAGAACAAAAGAGCCTGAGAGCGAGAGCAAGCGCAGGCGAGAGAGAGAGAGAGAGAGTATAATGAATGTGTTGTTGACGTCATACTGGTGTTGTTGTTTACAAGCCTTGGTGTTGCCAGCCTCTTTCGATAATATTTGTGCGCGATTTTCTCTATTATATTGCGTGTTCAGTCAAGAGATTTATAGATGGAACATAATTTCCATAACAATGAAGCAATTTGGTTGAGCCCGAGAACTTTCAGTCTTCTACTGTACTTCTCACTTCTCATCTTGTTCTTCCTCTGTCCAATTACTCTTCTTTCCTATTTTACTCTAGCCATCTGGTCTGGGGATGTCAAGTACTTTTTTTCTTTTACTTTATTTTGCACTTCTCAACTTATTCTTCCTCTATCCAAACTACTCTACTCTCCTACTTTACTCCAGCCATCATCATCATCTTCATCATGTTATGTATTTGTTTATTGCCCTCCAACTTTCTCTCTACTATTGTATTTCATTATACCTCCTTTACCTTCCCCATCCCCAAGCTCATTCTTCCTCCCTTCGCTTTCTAAACACACACACACACACACACCCGAGCGGTTGGCGTTTATCGGTACATATCAATTTGGTGCATGCTTACGAGTACATTTTTCGATTTTTAAACCTAAATTACACTAACCTAACCTAACCTAACCTAACCTAACCTAACCTAACTTACCTAACCTAACCGAAAACACTCCATTTCAACGTATTTTAAAGAGGTGTGTACTGATTAACTGTCGCCCCAAACCTCATGTACCTGTAAACCTACAAATATCCAGAGATTTGTACCAATAAACACACAACCGCTCGTCCACACACACACACACACACACACACACACACACACACACACACACACACACACACACACACACACTGTTCGGTGAATTGAAGGAAAAGTGGTTAGAAAGTAAATTAATGTAAGGAGTAAGTGTTCTATCTTTTCCAAGTTTTTAAATTTATGTAGCCCTTGTACCATCCTCAGTTAACAGTATCGGCGAGCAGTTAACAACCGTAATATATAACAGTCATGTATGTTCTCGGTAGCCCGTCTCACTCCGACGTTAATGAGGACCTGTGATGTAAATATATTTGGCACAGCAGTAGTCCAGGGTAAATGACTAAATGTGATGGCTTGTCTCACGTTTCCTATATTCATGCCATGTCGTGTTTGTCCTGTCCATCCTACTCTGCAAAGAACTCTCAAATAGATACACCTCACGCATATTGGGGCAAGCCCCGACGCCTTCATCTCCTCCTCCAGCTCCCTTCCTCACCCCTACTACTACCTCTGTCCCCCTCCTTCCTTCGAGGCCTGCAACTGATCAACATTATTGCTATTCTCACCTTTCTTATATTTATGTCATGTCATATGATGTCGGTAGCCCGTCTCACTCAGATGTTAATGAGGACCGTGATGTAAATCTCTGTGGCTCAGCAGTATTTCAAGGTAAATTTTAGTGCTTGTCTCACCGTTCCAATATTCATGTCATGTCATGTTATGTCAGCAGCCCGTCACCTTTAACTCTTCCACTTCCTTCTTCCTCTACACTTTCCTTTACTCTACCCTATGAGAACACTCAAGAGTGGTAATGGAACCGTTTAATGGACGAAATAACTTGAACAATATCGTTATCTTTAGAAATGGACATGCTAATCCGTCTAATATCTTTAAACAACGCTCATTCCCACAGTATTCGTTCGGTATCAGGCGCTGCGAAGGGAAAACATTGTTTAAGAATACCACCCTCATTCTCATCTGTCTACCCACACCTACCTACCTACTCACCTACCTACCTACTCACCTACCTACCTACTCACCTACCTACCTACTCACCTACCTAACTACTCACCTACCTACCTACATGCCTACATACCTACCTACTTACCTATCTAAATACTTACCTACCTACCTACTTACCTATCTAAATACTTACCTACCTACCTACTTACCTATCTACCTACCTACCTACCTACCTACCTACCTACCTACCTACCTACCTACCTACCTACCTACCTACCTACCTACCTACCTACCTACCTACCTGCCTGCCTATGCTTCTTTCCCTTCCGATTTCCCTTCTCAGTTGTAGTTTACCTTTGCGAGGTGGTTGTACACTTTAAACAAATAAAACTATAATACAGGTATGTAATATAATTGGGTATACATACATCTTTATATATACCAATATTTAAAACAGAGGATAAATCTTTAGCTTCAAATTATCGTCCAGTTAGTTTTACATCACGTGTAGGCCAATTAATAGAATCATTTATTGCGCACACAAACAGAGAGCATCTAGGACGTTACCAATTAACCCCTTCAGTACGATGACGTTATTTCCATCATATTCTGGTTACCACTAGACGATTTTCAGTAGTTTATAATATAGGCTACCATTAGGACTCAAAGGGGTAAATACGACCCCAATAAACCCTCCGCAAAGCATAGATTCTTCTTAAATTGCATACAATCGTCCAATATTAGCCAGATTCAAGGGTAAAAAGACGCCAACTAAAGATTCTCAGCATGGATTCCCGAAGGGTCGGTCCTGTCTCACTAATATATTGACCTTCTTTTCCCAATTATACGAAGCAGTAGACAATGACAAATAAATGTTATAATCTATCTAGATTTCATTAAAACATACGATCAAGGCCCCAGGAAAGATTCATGAGGAAAATAGAAGTTCATGGAATAGGGGGAACTCTGTTAAAATGGATTAAATGGTTAAAATGGTTATTTGGTAGGAAGCAAAGAGTTAGCATATTATGGTATACAATCAGACTGGGGTGTAGTTAAGATTGGAATCCCACAAGGATATGTTTTAGGCCCTCTGCTGTTCATCATCTATATTAACGACCTTGATGTTGTGATAACTAGCAAGATCAGTAAATTTACGAGTGACGCTAAAATAGGAAGAGGAATGAATTCTGGTAATTACATTCAGGTTTTCCAAAGAAATCTAGATACACTTCACTACACGAATGGGCAGTAAATTGGCAGATGAAGTTTAATGTAGATACATTCAGTGTAATAAAATTTGGGAAATCGATAGAAAATGCAGGATGTAAATTAGATACCATGGATATACGTAACTAAGATAATGAATAATGGGGAGTCATCGTCAACTGTGAACTGAAGCCAAGAAATCACTGTCCAAAGACGACATGGATTTTTTTTCCCTATATGTATGAAGGAAACAAAATGCAGGTTGCCTATACGAGTGTCTCCCCCTAAGCCAAATGAGTGACAGAGAGCCAAATTCAAGGGACGTTGAGGTCAAAATGACTGGACATACGAAGTGTAAAGCAGTTTGAGTCATAGGATGAAGGAAATATTGTTTGAGGGAGAGAGTTCCAGAGTTCACTTGTTGAGTAGAATTCTTGGGTTGGAGAGCTGGACAGAATAGGAGTGGGGCTGTGTTGAAAGGCGGGTGCCTCGCACTCGCCGAAAGGAAGGAGGTATGCACTGCGAGAGCTCTGAAGAACATTGATTGTTGTAATAGCGATAGAAGAGTGAAAGAGATGCAACATTGCGGCGTGTAGAAAGAGATTGTAGGGAACTAGTAAGAGGAAGTGAGTTGATGAGGCGATATGCTTTTGAGAGTACAAAGAAGAATGACAAAAATGATCCATTATATTAGAAATCTTCCATATGAAGAAAGGTTGAAGAAATTAGGCTTACATTCGTTAGACAGACACAGAGAATAAAGGGGACATGCTAGAGGTGTTCAAGTGGGTAAGTGGCAATAATAAAGGGGACATGAAAGATGCACTGAAGCTCGGTGATAACGAGATAAATTGAATGAATGGTTTCAAATTGGATACATTTCGTTTCACAGAAAAGATATAGGCAAATACTGGTTTGTTAAATCCCCTAAATATAACTATGATCAAATTAAAAAGACGTCGCTGGTACAGAAGGAGTTAAACACCTATTTCCTAGCTAATTCATATTTGTTTTCACCAACACACCAATTAATTTACAAAGAAACCTAACTAATGAAATCAATAAAAGTAATGAATACAAGTGGTTCTTCAAGGACTCGAACCTAGGATACTCACACCGAAATTCCGCACACTAAGCATTACGCTATCAAGCCTAATTATTATGAATAGACTATAATTTATTCTCCAATTATAATGAATAGACTATAATTTATTCCCCAATTATAATGAATAGACTATAATTTATTCTTCAATTATAATGAATAGACTATAATTTATTCTCCAATTATAATGAATAGACTATAATTTATTCTCCAATTATAATGAATAGACTATAATTTATTCTCCAATTATAATGAATAGACTATAATTTATTCCCCTATCCAATTATTTCTCGGATAAACCTCCACTAGCCACAATTACAATCACTATAGTCTATTTTTGTTTCAGCTGATGGTAAATTGCCATATTATCATCTTAAGGGGGGTCACCTGTTTTGTTTTATCTTTCTTTCCTTTTCTCTCTTTCTCTGGCTTGTATCCATTCGGCCCCATTCAGCCAACTGTTTTAAGGCGTTTATCCCCATCCAGGTGTCAATTTCTTCCTGGCGAGCGAAAGCGAGCCAGCATTGTATGAGAAGTCCGGCTTCGCCGTAGACATTTTTCTATCGAAAAATTTACAAATTTAGCTTGCTGTCAAAACAAAGATATATACAGTATATGCTGGCTCGCTACCGCTCGCCAGGAAAATATTGACACCTGCATGGGGGTAAACGTCTTAAAATAGTAGGCTGAATGGGGCCGAATGGATAGAAGCCAAAGCGAGAAGGAGAGAAAGAGAAAAACAGCGAGGTGGGCTTCCTTAATTACTTGGCTATTACGAGGGCTGTAGTAGGATCAAGAACGATAGGGTTGGGTGTGAGAGGGATCTGCCTTGTGTGGGCCAATCGGCTTTCTGCACAATCCCGTTTTCTAATGTTCTTAACCCTTACTGTACCGGCCACGTCGTTTTAATTTGACTCTAGCTATATTTAGACGCTTTTATGAGGGATCCGTGGTAGTAAAAAAGGTTAATTGGGATCGTTCGAAGCATTTTAATAGCTGGAGGCCCTTTGTAAACTCAATAAATTCGTCTAATTGTACCCAGCATACAATGAAAAGGACGGCACTGGTACTGAATTGGTTAAGGGGAGGTTTTTAGTATGTTTCCTAGACTTCCATCAAGCTTGAAATTACACCCCCTTGACCCCCTTTCAAGATAAATTTGTACATTTTTCGGTAGAAAAATGTCCCGGCCGAAGGCCTGTTACTCTTTAATTACAGGCTCGCTATTGCTCGCCAGGAAAAAATCGACACCTAAATGGAACGAAAGGTCTTAAAAGTTACGTAAATGGGGTGACAGTTTTCAAAATCGCCAAACTAATGGGGAAAACGTCTTAAAATTTCAAAGGCAATGGGGCAAGAAAAAAAATCCCTCAAGTTGAAATCTCCCCGGGAGGATGGCTCACTCTTTTTTTTTTTTTTTTTTTTTTTCATTTATTAATTATTTTTAAAGTTTCCTCACCTAGACCTCCATCAAAATTAAAAAAAAAAAAAAACATCCATTAGATCCCCCTTCTAGATTGATTTGTACATATTTCGGTAGAAAAATGTTCCCCCTAATTTAGTAAGGTACGACACAAAGACTCCCGATAATATCTTCCCTTGTGTCATCGGGATTCGAACCCAGTACCTCATAGTTACCAGCTCAAGAGTAAACCACTCCACCACACTGAAATTAACCCTTAGAAGATCCGATGCGCATTTAATTTTTGTTTTCTGGCTATTGTTAGACGAGTTTATTTAGATTAGTATGGTTTTATGGAAGTCAGATGGTTAATTGAGATAGTCTTTGCCCTTATAATTCCCACAGATCCTTCCTAAATTGTATATAATCGTCTACTGTAATGATAGCCAGAATAATCGGTCAACATGCCTCAATTTCCGATACCAGAACAGAATATTCCAGAAATGTTGACCATCGAATGTTGACTATAAAAGTGCTCGTGTGGTACCGGCTTAAGGCAGATCCGGGAATACTGGTACAGGATATATTCTGTAGTTTGGTCTTTTGATATACATTCCACATGATAAAAACAAATAAAATAAAAAATAAATAAATATACCGTATATATATATATATATATATAATATATATTATTAACAGAACCCCGTTGTTTGATAATAATTAAATCACCAAAAATGTCGTCCAAAGAAAATGATAGTCACTCTCTCTCTGTACACTTCTCCCTACATACAGTAGGTTCGCCATTTCTTCCCCTACAGTCCCGCTAAAACTCTGACCCTTCCAGGGCTAATTTCAGCCTCTGTATGACCAATTTGACCACACCGGCCGGGAAACTCCTGAAACTCCGACCGCTTGAATGTTTCACTACCTGGCCATTCTCAAAGCACCCACCACTATTGGGCAAATTAATTTATAATTTATAATTTTTTCATGTTCAGTTTTGGAATTAAAATGCATTTTAATGTATTAGAAACGAAATATCAAATTAATTTACTGTATATTGAAATGTAGTCTAGTTAATGCCAATTTACAGTATATTATAATAATGTTCAATATTTAATATAGTAATAACGTAATACATTGTATAATGCAATATAACAATAATAATACATAATGTATACATTATAATCAGGGTTGGAAAAAAATCCGATTTATTTAATAACAATCAAAATCATTGATTTGTATGGTTAAGATCGGATTTATTTGATGAAAATCGACTTTTTCGATGTTTTTAATACGCAAACTTCCATTTTGCACAAAACTTGTATAATATTGTAAGTATATATATTCCTACATCTTAAAGGTTATTACTTTGATTATATTATGTCGGAAAAACAATCAAATTAAAGTAATTTAACCCCCGCCGAACAGCCATTTAAACATTCCCGCCAATGCTGAATCTGGATGAATCGTCAAATTCTCAGGATTTTGGCAGGCTTATTAATACGCCAAAAAATGGCGTAACCTAGGTTATATATATATTTCCAGAGGCAGTACTCGTTATCTTGCGATGAGTGAAGACTAGAAGTCTCTAGACCAAGAGGTTCAGTTTTTATTGCGAAAATGAGTAGGTCAGTTTTGGCCGCTTCGAGCCTAGAAACGTGTAAGTTCCTGAGTTTCGTCATTTACAGATACTATATTTCTGCAAATCAATAGCTTAACCTAGGTTATATACATAGCAGAGTCAGTACTAAGCGTTATCTTGTGATGGGTGAAGACTAGAATACTGTACATTAAGCTGTTATTGTGTGAGGTGGGAAATAAGACCGGCTGCTTTGTGATGCTACTGAGAACTGTTCGAATGCGACGATGCAGTAGACGATGCAGTATCGGCAGCCACGGCTATTGTCTATTTACATTCGTTCAACAATTGATTATTGATTATTGATTCTGTATTAATATTGATTATTGATTACTGATTTATTTCACCATTGTAAGCATTCCTATTGCACTGTCGATTGCTTTCATGCATTGTTTGAGACTCAGGAAATTAATAGAAACTTTCGTTAGGCCTGCACGCAAGTAGGAGTCACCTTACTGACTGGCTATGTGTTTTTGTTCTTGTTGGTTATACGGACCATCCTTTAAGACAACAAAACTTTCTCAAGTGCGATTTTAAATGGTTTTAAGCCATGAAATAGTGCTATGGAGCTATCTAGGCCAGCCGGGCAGTATGGTGCAAATTAGATATGGAGCTATATGGAGTCCAGCCAGGCGAGGAGGGTTAAGGAGCAAAGCTAATTCATTTTCTATGAAAGAACACAATTTATTTCATGTCTTAAATTCTTGAACTAGTGTAAAAGTTTATTAGAAATATGCAAAATATTGTTGATATAGGTTACTATATAATGTTTAAGAGGGTAAAAATGTTGGTAGACTATTAAGATTAGCGTAGATTACTTGGAATGTGATATTTTGATAAACATTTTTGTTTTAATTTTAATCATGCCAACCCTGATATTACTGTATGTATCCTCAGTGGCCTAGTCACTAGTGGTTTAGGTGCTGGAGTGCTATACTACTGGCCTGGGTTCGAACCCTGGCTGGGGCATGACATAAACATATTAATAATAATACAAATAATAATAATAATAATAATAATAATGATAATAGTAATATATATTCTACCTCATACTACGGATTGTTTCAGTATTTTTCTTCTTCAGACTTCATATTTACCATATCCTAATTGTTTAAAAAGGGGATCTTTAAAAAAAAAAAAAAAAAAAGGGAAAGTGGGGATTGGGCCTGAGTATATACATACTTACACACATACAAGTTGGTAGGACAAAAAAAATCGTGTGTGTATTATCTTCTAGTTATTGTTGTGATAGTCATTCAGAATCTAAGAATTTCTTCTTCAATCAAGTTGTCAACTTATGGAATGGGCTTCCCCGAGACGTTATAGACTGCAGCACCGTTGATTCATTTAAACTTCGCCTAGACAAATATCTCGCATCAAACCCACGACTGACTGCGTTTGTAAATGAATAACTTTATTTTATCCCCCCCCCCCTCAGTTACTAACCCATATGTCCCCTACTAACTTCCTAATCCTGCCACGGACATTAGTTCCAGGGCAGTAGTTCCCTTTCCAATGATCCCTTACCCACTCTAAACCACTGTTTGGACACTTGATCCTCAGTGTTTTGGAGGACAAGCAGCCTAGAAGGGTCACTAGACCTGTTGTTGCTTGATTTCGTTTGTACTCCTTTGTACCCTACCCTCCCTTTCCTACCTACTCTCCTCCCCTCTTCTCCTCCTATCCCTCTCCTTCCTTCCACGTACCGCTATCCCCCTTCCCCTCCCCTACCCATCCACTTTAGAGCCTTGAATTTCTCCCTAAGTGTTTCGGAAATCGGATCGAGTGTTTTTGAGCAAGGGGGAGAGAGAGAGAGAGAGAGAGAGAGAGAGAGAGAGAGAGAGAGAGAGAGAGAGAGAGAGAGAGAGAGAGAGAGAGAGAGAGAGAGAGAGAGAGAGAGAGAGAGAGAGAGAGAGAGAGAGAGAGAGAGAGAGAGAGAGAGAGAGAGAGAGAGAGAGAGAGAGAGAGAGAGACTGAGACTGGAGTTTTCGCAGAGAAGCTCCAGTCATGACGTTATTCTTAACTTGCAGTGTGCTGGCTTAATAATCCAATAGGGTTGATAGCCTCTGAAGTCCTATTTTAACTAACTAAGGTAGAACTGAAACATACATATCACTACATTATATTGGTACGTGTGCAGGTTTTCTATAAATGTACAGTTGGTCAAAGTTCCAGCTGACCGAGAGGCTCGCAGAATTATCTGGCAATACTGATGTAGGAAGGAGGTGTGTCTTACAAAGATTGTGATTGGTTGATCTGATTTCGGCTATATCATTGTTAGAACATATACTTATCAAGGGAAAGTAAGCCTATCTCAAATAAAAATGCATACATCGCTATGTATGATCCCGAACATTCACCCAAAGTTCGTAGATTTGCTTAAATATTCAAGTTATTATATCCACTGATTGGCAACTACACCAGTATTGCCAGCTAATTCTGCGAGCCCCAGAGCGAGGGTGGGTCACTTGGAACTTTGACCAACTGTACACCACTGTAAAACAAAGGGAAATGTACATGTAGGTTTGTTGTGTACACGTCCGTCATTTACATAATGTGTTGATGGTCTACATACAATCTTGGAAGATGTATGGTGTTTGTGCCATTGTGTGTGTGTGTGTGTGTGTGTTTGTTTGCTTCTGTGTGTGTATGAGTTTGTTTGTGTGTATACTGTATATGTGTGTGTGTGTTTTTGTCTGCTGTGTATATATGAATTTGTTTGGTGTATACTGTGTTTTGTATGTGTGTGTGTTATGTTTGTTTATGTGTGTGTGTGTGTGTGTGTGTGTTTGTCTGCTTCTGTGTGTATAATAATTTATTTGTGTGTATGCTGCATGTTTGTTATGTGTGTCTGACTGTGTGTGTGTGTGTGCGTGTGCGTGTTATGTTTGTTTATGTGTATGTGTGTGCGAGTCATTGGGGACGAATATTTCGTTCTATCTATACCCTAACGATATATATATATATACCCGGTATATATATAATAGAAGAGTCTTTCGAAAAAATCCAATTTAATATTTTTGATCAGATTATTTATTGCATAACTCATAGTATGCCAGACCATATGTCTTTTAGCTTGGGAAGGTACAGTTTGGCACACGAATTTGTTTGTTCTGTGATTTTGCATAAGAAAATAAAACTAGCGTTGGACTCAAATATTATTTGCTACAAAACACAAAATTAATCAGTATTGCATATAAAACAATAATTTCGTTTAACCGTACTAATGTTCCTTTATTACATGAAATCAAGGAGTGTGTGGAAACTCATGTCATCTACTGTAAATTTAAATTTAAATTTAAATGTGTATTTAGCCAAAAATAGTACAATGTTATACATACATGTATATAAGACTAATCTGGCTGAGCCCTTTCAGAGTAATTATCTCTTAAAACACACACACACACACACACACACACACACACACACACACACACACACACACACAGGTTAGCATAAATAGCTATTTTATACGAGGAAGTATATATTTATTGTATTTTGGTTATCATTAGACGATTTTAGATATAGTCTGTTTTTGTTTAAGCTTTCGAGAAACTAACTTATCCCCATCGTAATTACTTGGCTAATACACAGGTTTAAAAAAAAAAAAAAAAAATTGTAAAAGCCTGTCTATAATATGAGACAGCAGTATCATATGTTTTCATATGTATTGAGAAATGAACTGCTACGCAATAAAACTATCCGTCAGGTTAAAACAAAAATCGAGTAATAGTTTATGAAACATCTGTGGAAATTATAAGGTATGCCTAATAAATGATGTCTCGGCACCAATTATATTTTGATCAATAATTGGTATCAGCACTATCTAAACTTGATTTGTTCATATTAAGTGAGATATATAACATGTTCCTACACTTTCCCACCGTATTCAACATCTGACAGACATTAATACAACACAGTGGCAAACGTAATGACAGCTGAGACATGACTTATTAGTGCGACTGTACCTCAATGATTCCACGCTTATAAAAAAACATGTTCTTGCATTTACCCACCCTATTCAACATCTGACAGACATTAATACAGCACAGAGCGAGACAAACGTAATGACAGCTGAGACATGACTTATTAGCGCGACTGTACCTCAATGATTCCACGCTTATAAAAAACATGTTCTTTCACTTACCCACCCTATTCAACATCTGACCGACATTAATACAGCACAGAGCGAGCCAAACGTAATGACAGCTGAGAAATGACTTATTAGCGCGACTGTACCTCAATGATTCCACGCGGCCTTCTTTTGGCTGCAAACGCGCCCTAATATTAAAAGAGTTAATCCTATTTGTTCCAAGGGTGGCCTTTTTTGGATTTCCCCTGTTTCGCTCCATTATTTTGAAGATTTTAAGAGGCTTCACCCCATTAGTTTGGCAATAATAGGACGCTTTACCCAGTACAGGTGTTGATTTTTTTCTGGGCGAGTGATAACGAGCCTTTAACTTACAAGAAATCTGCCTTCGGCAGGGACACATTTCCATTGATAGATGTACACATTTAGCTTGAAGTGGGTGTGTGTGTGGACATAATATATATACAATATATATATATATATACCGGTATATATATTTTTTTAGCTTGAAGTCTGGGAAGGCCTTTTTGTTAGTCTTTGGTAAGAACTAAAATATATTGTTCGAAAATGGCAAAAACAAACAAAATACTCAATACTAATTAAATTAAATCTAATAACCCACAATTAATCTAACCAGATAGTGCTAAATACTGAATTCCATAACTTTTGCATTTATTTATTTATTGCATTATATTTATTAAATTTGCATATATTATTATTTATTATGTATTTATTATTTACTTATTTCTTATATATTTATTATAATCGATTTACTAATATTGATTGATTATTATTATATATTTATTATTAATTCATTGATGATTATATATCGCAATATATTATTTATATATATTTTTTATATCACTGACTATTATTTATTACTATTAAATATTTACTTATTACTATAAATGAGGATGTACCTTATATGTTAATAATAATATATTAATTATTTGTTAATATTTGTATTCTACACATTTAATATCATAGTTACGAGCTTTTATTTATTTATTTATTTTTTTTATAATCTGACGGGAAGATATTTGAGAAAAGATTATAACCCGGACATAATAACGACCTACTCTTGTTTTGTTGTGTAAATAATTAAACCGCCGGCTATATGAACAGAACAAATGTTTATAGTGATATTTACCGTATATACGTTGTATACAGTATATTGTTTCACTGTTGAAATCTTTACTAGTCCGTCCATTCTAGGTTGGGGCAGAAATTGTAACCTCTAACCTCTGTAACTCAAAAAAGACTATAGTAATCGAGCTAATTTTTCTACCAATTAGGAAGACTTGGCTAGGGCATAGGTGTGCAAATTGACAGCCCATTTGCTCTAGCCCATTTTGAGTTACAGAGGTTAGAGGACACGATTTGTGCCCAACCTAGAATGAACGGACTATAGAGCATATACCTTTTAACCCCTTCTGTACCGGCGACGTATTTTTTTTTTACTATATTATGGCTACCATCAGACGATTATATTCGGTTTCAAAAGGGCCTCCAGAAATGACCAGGCTTCGAAGTATCTCACTCAACCATTTTTACTATACCACCGATCCTTCTTAAACTGAACAAAATCCCATAAATATAGCTAGACAAACATTAAATAGACGTCACCGGTACAGAAGGGGTTAACCGGGCAGACATTTGTTACTCTGCTACCAGATGATTGTTCGATAATTAAGGGGACATTATTGACATTTTTGGGTCTAATTATATATATTATTATTATTATATTTGATCCTCAAAGAGATCATTTATATTTTATTAATTTCACCACAATACCAAACGTCTCCAATTAAATTAATGAAAGCATATAATGTGATCCACCGGGATTCGAACCTGGGTTATCACACACATCTCACTCTAACCATTACACCACCAAGACGGTTTTAGGTTTATGCACACGCCTACGACTTATTATCCATTCTCTAATACTGGATATTATCTAATCATGTTCATATTCCCAACCGCGCTATGGTAGCCTAATATTTAAGTGAGAGGAAAGAATATTGATGGGGCACAGATGATATAGACCGGCCTCGCTACCAAATATTGATGGGGCACAGATGATATAGACCGGCCTCGCTACCAAATATTGATGGGGCACAGATGATATAGACCGGCCTCGCTACCAAATATTGATGGGGCACAGATGATATAGACCGGCCTCGCTACCAAATATTGATGGGGCACAGATGATATAGACCGGCCTCGCTACCAAATATTGATGGGGCACAGATGATATAGACCGGCCTCGCTACCAAATATTGATGGGGCACAGATGATATAGACCGGCCTCGCTACCAAATATTCATGGGGCACCGATCATATAGACCGGCCTCGCTAACAAATATTGATGGGGCACAGATGATATAGACCGGCCTCGCTACCAAATATTGATGGGGCACAGATGATATAGACCGGCCTCGCTACCAAATATTGATGGGGCACAGATGATATAGACCGGCCTCGCTACCAAATATTCATGGGGCACAGATCATATAGACCGGCCTCGCTACCAAATATTCATGGGGCACAGAACATATAGACCGGCCTCGCTACCAAATATTCATGGGGCACAGAACATATAGACCGGCCTCGCTACCAAATATTCATGGGGCACAGATCATATAGACCGGCCTCGCTACCAAATATTGATGGGGCACAGATCATATAGACCGGCCTCGCTACCAAATATTCATGGGGCACCGATCATAGACCGGCCTCGCTACCAAATATTGATGGGGCACAGATGATATAGACCGGCCTCGCTACCAAATATTGATGGGGCACAGATGATATAGACCGGCCTCGCTACCAAATATTGATGGGGCACAGATGATATAGACGGCCTCGCTACCAAATATGAGGGGCACAGATGATATAGACCGGCCTCGCTACCAAATATTGATGGGGCACAGATGATATAGACCGGCCTCGCTACCAATATTGATGGGGCACAGATGATATAGACCGGCCTCGCTACCAAATATTGATGGGGCACAGATGATATAGACCGGCCTCGCTACCAAATATTGATGGGGCACAGATGATATAGACCGGCCTCGCTACCAAATATTGATGGGCACAGATGATATAGACCGGCCTCGCTACCACAAATATTGATGGGGCACAGATGATATAGACCGGCCTCGCTACCAAATATTGATGGGGCACAGATGATATAGACCGGCCTCGCTACCAAAATTGATGGGGCACAGATGATATCGACCGGCCTCGCTACCAAATATTGATGGGGCACAGATGATATAGACCGGCCTCGCTACCAAATATTGATGGGGCACAGATGATATAGACCGGCCTCGCTACCAAATATTGATGGGGCACAGATGATATAGACCGGCCTCGCTACCAAATATTGATGGGGCACAGATGATATAGACCGGCCTCGCTACCAAATTGATGGGGCACAGATGATATAGACCGGCCTCGCTACCAAATATTCATGGGGCACAGATGATATAGACCGGCCTCGCTACCAAATATTGATGGGGCACAGATGATATAGACGGCCTCGCTACAAATATTGATGGGGCACAGATGATATAGACCGGCCTCGCTACCAAATATTGATGGGGCACAGATGATATAGACCGGCCTCGCTACCAAATATTGATGGGGCACAGGACATATAGACCGGCCTCGCTACCAAATATTGATGGGGCACAGATGATATAGACCGGCCTCGCTACCAAATATTGATGGGGCACAGATGATATAGACCGGCCTCGCTACCAAATATTGATGGGGCACAGATGATATAGACCGGCCTCGCTACCAAATATTGATGGGGCACAGATGATATAGACCGGCCTCGCTACCAAATATTGATGGGGCACAGAACATATAGAACGGCCTCGCTACCAAATATTGATGGGGCACAGAACATATAGAACGGCCTCGCTACCAAATATTGATGGGGCACAGATGATATAGACCGGCCTCGCTACCAAATATTGATGGGGCACAGATGATATAGACCGGCCTCGCTACCAAATATTGATGGGGCACAGATGATATAGACCGGCCTCGCTACCAAATATTGATGGGGCACAGATGATATAGACCGGCCTCGCTACCAAATATTGATGGGGCACAGATGATATAGACCGGCCTCGCTACCAAATATTGATGGGGCACAGATGATATAGACCGGCCTCGCTACCAAATATTGATGGGGCACAGATGATATAGACCGGCCTCGCTACCAAATATTGATGGGGCACAGATGATATAGACCGGCCTCGCTACCAAATATTGATGGGGCACAGATGATATAGACCGGCCTCGCTACCAAATATCCCTGAACCTACTGATAATCTATATTTTATTAATTTCACCACAACACCAAACACCTCCAATGCAATTAATGAAAGCATATACTGTATGTGATCCTCCGGGTTTCGAACTTGGGTTATCACACACACATATTTTTAAACAATCTAACCATTACACCACCAAATGTTCACCTTATTTACCCCTACTGTACCGGCGACGTCTTTTTAACTTTATTCTGTCTACTATTAGACGATTTGTGTGGAGTTTCAAAAGGGCCAAATAACAGGTTTGAAGCATCTATCTTAACCCTTTTGACTACCACAGATCCTTCTTAAACTGCACAAAATAGTCTAAACCAGCGTTTCTTAACTGGGGGGGGGGGGGGGGAGGGCTACGGGGGCGTTTGACAATGCTAGGGAGGGCGTGGGGTAATTAAAGTTCAAAATAGGGCTAGGCCATTCAAATGCATACAGGGTAATCGCAAATATATATATAAATCAGAAACTTTGATAGGAAACATTCACAACCGTCATTCCTAGCAACCACATGTAGTGTTGCCATAAAGCCATTAATCAGTTTTAATCCTTGCATGCAGATTGGTTATTTTTCGCCCTTTTTACAGTATCTTGCGTCTTAAGCATCCATATGGAATGAATAATAAAATAAAAAATAGTTTTCTAGGCATCAGAGGCGGGGGGCATCATGAATACAGTCATGACTAAAGGGGGGCGCAGTGCTAAAAAGGTTAAGAACCACTGGTCTAAACATAGCTAAAATAAAATAGAAATGACGTCGCCGGTAAAAAAAAACAGGGTTAACACCAAACGTCGCTAATTAACCCCTTCCGTACCGGCGACGTTTTTTTTTTTTTTTTTTTTTTTTTATTCTAGCTGTATTTAGATACTTTTGTGCAGTTTAACCCGAATCTGTAGCACTAAATAAGGGTTAAGTGAGATAGTTTCAAGTCTATATTTCCGGAGGCCCTTTGGAAACTGAATAAAGTCGTCTAACAGTAGCCAGAATTGCCGGTACAGAAGGGGTTAAACGTTGTAGGTAGGAATGAAGGGATCTGCCTCGTGTGCGCCAGTAGGCCTTTTGCAGATTTCCATTTTTCTTGTTCTTATGTTCTAAATTACTTACTCCTATTATTGTGTTATTAAGGGAAGATGGGCGTATTTATTTGCTTATTGTTATATATTTTTATTATTTTTAAGTCCCTAACCTCCATTAAGCTGTAAACCCCCCCCCCCCCCGGTTCCTTTTAAAGTTACAGGCTCGTTATCGTTCGTCAGGAAAAAGTCGACACCTAAATGGCACGAAAGGTCTAGATATTGACAAAGAATTAGGCGTAAAGTCTTAAAATCACTAAACTAACGGGCTTTATTTGGGTATGGGTATATTTTTTGATAGATTTTTTTTTGTTTTCATTTATTATTATTTATTTTTTTAGTTTCCTCCCTAGACCTCCATCAATCTTTAAAAAAAAATACATCCCCCAAGATCCACCTTCTAGATATATTTGTACATTTTTGGGTAGAAAAATGTTCTGGTCGACGGCCAGTCTAAAGGTCATATCATCACCAAACTAATGGGCCGAACATCTTAAGATATCAAAACTAAAGGGGCTAAACATGAGGGAGAAAGGGAGAGAGAGACTATCCCCCCTTAATGAAACTGTTAATGATTATGAGCCTCGAATGAGTTTAATTAGTTTGATGATGGGAATTATGGAAGGGGAGATGTAGGGCTGCTCTCTCTCTCTCTCTCTCTCTCTCTCTCTCTCTCTCTCTCTCTCTCTCTCTCTCTCTCTCTCTCTCTCTCTCTCTCTCTCTCTCTCTCTCTCTCTCTCTCTCTCTCTCTCTCTCTCTCTCTCTCTCCTCTCTCTCTCTCTCTCTCTCTCTCTCTTCTCTCTCTCTCTCTCTCTCTCTCTCTCTCTCTCTCTCTCTCTCTCTCTCTCTCTCTCTCTCTCTCTCTCTCTCTCTCTCTCTCTCTCTCTCTCTCTCTCTCTCTCTCTCTCTCTCTCCGTTCAAAAAACGGGGTCAACCCGGGGTATCCGGGGGTAGTGTAAGTCAAATACGAACTGAAAATTCAGACAATGCACAATCAGTAACATCCAACTCTAATACTCTTAAGGTGTTTTATGTAAATGCTCGTACCATACGCAATCAATTTTCAGATCTAGAGGAAATCGTGTTTACAGAACATTATAATATAATCGGCATTACAGAATCTTGGTTAAATACGGAAGACAGAGACTTTTTAGCCGAATATACGCTTCCTGGTTATACAATGTTTGAGAAAAGTCGGATCAATAGAAATGGAGGAGGAGTTCTGTTTTTTATAAAGGAAAGTCTTAATCTCAAAACCTCAAATTGCGAATATAGACATATCTTACGTACTATTAAATAATAAACGAGGAACTAAAATAACACTAGCTTTATTATACAGACCCCCAGCTCAATCAGTGCAAACTGACAGTGAAATTTATGAACAAATTGCAGAAATAACTAACATACAAGATATCGTAATTCTTGGCGATTTCAACTTACCCGTGACTAAATGGGGCGATATTCTTACTTCACACTCTGGACACGACCTCTATGCTAACTTGCAAGAGAGTTCACTTTTTTCAATTTGTACAATCTCCGACCCGTGGTAATAATGTGCTTGACCTTGTACTTGCAACTAAAGAAGAATTAATAGAGAATTTGAATGTTGGTGATGAATTCAGCAACAGCGACCATCGTACGATAACTTTCACTTTAAAGTTTACTAGTAACAAATCAAATAGCAGCATTGAGAAAGTCCCTAATTTCAAGAAAGCAAATTTTCATAAACTTAAATCAAAGCTTAAAGAAACTGACTGGAGCTTTCTGACTAACAATAACGACATAAATACATCTTGGGAGTGTTTCACAACCACTTACCTTAAGGCAGTGCAAGACTGCATACCATCGAAAATACGGCATCCAGGCCATAATGATAAGCCCAAATGGTGGAATAAAGATATTTCAGACTGTCTGCTTGCTAAAAAATTTGCTAATGATAGATTAAAATCCTCACAAAATGACGAAGAACGGGTGAAATTTGTAGAGCTACGACGCAAAGCCAAAAAGTTAATTAAGCAAAGTAAAAAGACCCTGGAGTTACATGTTGCGAATCAAAGTAAAACAAACCCGAAAGAATTCTATAGTTATATCAGAAAGAAAAAAGTAGTTACTTCAACTGTTGGACCGTTAGTCGATGAAAATGGAGAATACACCAAAGACGAAGTACAAATGAGTAATGCCCTCAATACCTTCTTTGCATCAGTTTTTACAACCGAAGACCTCAGTGATATCCCTACACCATCGCCGATTCAGATTGATAATTCAGATGTTCTAAGCAATATCACCGTTACAGAGAGAGAAGTATTGAATTGTTTAGATAAACTCAAGGTAAATAAAACGCCTGGACCTGATACAATCTCGCCTAGAGTTCTAAAGGAAGCTAAGGATGAGCTCTCCAAACCACTGACATTGTTATTCAATGAATCCTTGCAGTCTGGGACTATGCCTGATCAGTGGAAGCTAGCCAACGTAACACCGATATTAAAAAAGGGCAGCAAATACCTACCCAGTAACTATCGTCCAATTAGCTTAACCTCAATTGTATGTAAAATGCTAGAAACGGTCATAAGAGACAAACTCGTAAATCACTTAGAGGCAAATAACTTGCTTAACCCGTGGAGCCCCGGCTAGTTTTGTAATGTTTGCGCACCAGAACCCGGCCGGTTTTCAAAAAATGGTTTTATTCCAGAAACAATAGCGAATGGGTTAGGAATGAAGGAAAAACCACGAAAAACCACTCAAAAAGCTTAAAAAATGGTCCTACAGAGCCCCTGAAAATGGATTTTACAAGAGTAAAAAATTGAAGGCAATTATCCCCAAAAAACAGGTTATTGCGCGCTCGCGCACATGGACTTTGAGAGTTTTCAACCATCGGCACGGTTGCGTGGGATACGTACACAGTTCCCATACAAATCTGAGCCCTCTTGAGTGGCTACACCTGAGGTTACGGTCGGCGCAATTAGGGTGACGCGCCAGGCGCGTCTCTGGGGCTGTGCGTTACATACATCGCCGACGCGTCAGGCGCGTCGCTGGGGCTATACGGGTTAAAGATAGTCAACACGGCTTTCGTAAAAAACGTTCCTGTTTAACAAACCTCTTAGACTTCTTCCACGATATCCTCAACCTCTACGATGAGAGTAAAGCTGTAGATATTATATACCTTGATTTTCAAAAGGCCTTTGACAAAGTTCCCCACAAACGTTTACTGCTAAAACTAAAAGCGCATGGAATACAAGACGGTGTGTTGAAATGAATAGAAAATTGGCTCAGCGACAGAAAGCAAAGAGTAGTTATAAACGGTAAGGCATCTAAATGGACCAATGTAAGTAGCGGGGTACCCCAGGGATCGGTACTAGGTCCAATTCTCTTTCTAATATACATCAACGACATAGATGAGGGTCTCACCTGTACAATCTCAAAATTTGCTGACGATACAAAAATTGCAAATAGCGTACTCTCAAAAGAACAAGTTGACGCTATGCAACACAATCTAGATAAATTGTCATGTTGGGCCCAAATTTGGCAAATGAGTTTCAATGCGGATAAATGTAAAGTACTACATATCGGATACCTAAATGAGAAAGCAAACTATTCGATGAATGGCACTCAGCTTAAGAATGTAAACAGAGAAACCGATCTGGGAGTAACAATATCGAGTAACCTAAAACCGAGTCAACAATGTTCAGAAGTAGTTAAGAAGGCAAACAAAATAATTGGCTTTATAGGCAGGTCATTTGAGCATAAATCCAAAGAAGTTATCCTAACCCTTTACAATTCCTTAGTCTGCCCTCTTCTGGAATACTGCGTTCAATCCTGGTGCCCTTATTACCAAAAAGATATAAACAAGCTAGAACGAGTTCAACGTAGAGTTACCAAAATTATACCTAGCCTAAAGAACAAACCATACGAAGAGCGTCTAAGAGAATTAAATCTATTTCCTTTAACCCAGCGCAGATTAAGAGGTGACTTAATTCAAGTGTTCAAAATCATCAAAGGCATCGACTGAACTGTAGTAAGTACTTCACTATCGACCAATCTAATTACACGCGGGGAAACGGTTGCAAAATTATTGGTAAATCTTTTAACTCACACGAATCTAAGAATTTCTTCTTCAATCGAGTTGTCAACTTGTGGAATGGGCTTCCCCGAGACGTTATAGACTGCAGCACCGTTGATTCATTTAAACTCCGCTTAGACAAATATCTCGCATCAAACCCGCGACTGACTGTGTTTGTAAATGAATAACTTTATTTTATCCCCCCTCAGTTACTAACCCATCTGTCCCCTACTAACTTCCTAATCCTGCCACGGATATTAATTCCAGGACAGTAGTTCCCTTTCCAATGTTCCCTTACCCACTCTAAACTACTGTTTGGACACTTGATCCTCAGTGTTTTGGAGGACAAGCAGCCTAGAAGGGTCACTAGACCTGTTGTTGCTTGATTTCCTTTGTACTCTCTCTCTCTCTCTCTCTCTCTCTCTCTCTCTCTCTCTCTCTCTCTCTCTCTTTAGAATACCGTATTGCACATAAGCCATTCCACATACAGCATAACTTGCACAGACTGGAAAGTGATACAGTTTTGCAGAAAAAGTTCAATTTAAGTTTGTAAAGTATTTGGCGATTTTTCTTCCATTTGCAGTTCGTTAGGTGAAAAGAAGAGAGAGAGAGAGAGAGAGAGTAGGGAGCGAGGAGAGAGAGTAGGGAGCGAGGAGAGAGAGAGAGAGAGTGTGAGTGAAAGTGAAAGAGAGTGATTAGGGAGCGAGTAGAGTTAGGTACCTTTTTTTCTTTTCTTGCTATTATAGACTAAACCTATATTAAGGGGGTGTTACGCTAAACTGCCTTGTGCATTTGCCTCCATCAATGTCTTTGCGTCATATAGAGCCCTTGATGATTGTTATTCTCAGCCTGGTACACAGGAACGTTTATTTGATTTTATTATATTATATATTATTTGTATTATTATATTATGTTTTTGTTTTATTTTATTTATTTATGTATTTATTATAATTAATATTGTTTTATTTACGACACCGTATCTCCCTCTGATCTCTCGTATCCTAAATGCTGACATCAGTATTGTGACGTCATTAATATGAAAATATATATCAGGATTAGTTATGACGTCTAGTTTACTTTAGTATGAGTAAGTTATGACGTCTTACACAAGGACTAGGCTGTTCATTCATCGGTGTGTTGTATAATTGCTTGAACCAGGCTACAAAATGTGATTATTGAATACAAAATAACGTTGACTATGAACACCTCTATATACAAAAGGAACGTCGATCATATATTTAGAATATTGCTTATTTTATCCTTGTGGGAGTCTGGGCTGGCTACTGACTACTGGTTACTGACTTATTCTATTGGATTTAATACGACACCAAGTTATTTCTGAGACAATATTTACCTACAAAAATAAAGTACGTTTAAAAATTAGTCTTGATTGAAAGTCAATGCTTGTATGATAAACTACTTTCGTATTATCATATTATTAAGTTAAATTGAAATTGAAGTTTATATATTTTTCTATCTATTTTTTTTTGTATTTAACCAACCCTTAATAATAGTATAAAATTATATATTTTAAGGTACGGTACAACAAAAGAAAACTGGGTGAGCCTCTTAAGAATTGAAGAGATGTTGTTTTAACGATTTATTTTGAGGTTGTATCAGCCAATCCGATGCTTCCATTCGATGGCTTCTAGGCTCCTGATGTCTGGGTTAAGGGGGTAGTGCTTGGTGTTTGGTCTATATATTTATATATTTTATTTATTTTTTAGTTTCCTCGCGAGACCTCCATCAAGCTTAAAAAAACACCCCCCTAGACCCCCTTTCAAGATAAATTTGTACATTTTTCGGTAGAAACATATCCCAGCCAAAGGCCGGTTCCTTCTAAAATTAGAGGCTCGCTATCGTTCGCCAGGAAAAACCCGACACCTAAAGGGCACGAAAGGTCTAAATATTGACACAAAAATTATTCGAAAGGTCTCAAAATCACCAAACTAACGGAACGAACGTCTTAAAACCTCAAAACTAATATGCTAAACATGAGAGAGAAGGGAGTCCAGAAAAAGCGAGTAGTACCCCCTTACTCTGTACAATTCTCCAACTCAAGAGTGAAACGTTACTCCCAATCATTCTTCTATTCAACGACTGGAACTCTCTCCCTGAATCCATCTTTCCCTCGTTCTATGACTTAAATTGTTTCAAACTCCGTGTGTCCAGACATTTTGGCTCGAACGTTCCTTGATTTTGGCCCTGTCATTCTTTTAACTCTTGGGGAGGCACTCGTAACAGGCAGTTTTGACTTTTGTCTCCCTCATTCACACATAAAAAAAAAGTAAAAAAAAAAAAAAAAGTGAGCATACTATTAAATCAAGGCCTGGCCACCTCGTTGGAATCGTAAGACCTGTATTCCCAGGGTATCCATGTAAATCTATGTATAAATCTCCCACAATTCCCCTATCCCCAAACAACCCTCTCTCGCTCACTCCCCCTTAAACAAACAGGCCGTCAGGTGGTTTAATGGTGTTCAAACTAATGGCAGTCCAGCTAACGACCCAAGCGTTAAGGGGGTAGTGCTCGGTTTTTGGTCTATATATTTATAAATTTATATATAATTGAGCTTCCTCGCTAGACCTCCATCAAGCTTAAAATATCACCCCCTAGACCCCTTAAAATAACACCCCCTAGACCCCTTAAAATAGCACCCCCTAGACCCCTTAAAATAGCACCCCCTAGACCCCTTAAAATAGCATCCCCTAGACCCCCTTAAAATAGCACCCCCTAGACCCCCTTAAAATATCACCCCCTAGACCCCTTAAAATAGCACCCCCTAGACCCCTTAAAATAGCACCCCCTAGACCCCTTAAAATAGCACCCCCTAGACCCCTTAAAATAGCACCCCCTAGACCCCTTAAAATAGCACTCCCTAGACCCCTTTTCAAGGACAAATTTGTAAAAATTTTGGGTAGAAAAATGTGACGGCCGAAGGCCGGTTAGTAAAAAAAATTATAGGCTCGCTTTCGCTGGCCAGGAATAAATCGACACCTAAATAACACGAAAGGTATTCATATTGACAAAGAAATGGGGCGAAAGGTCTTAAAATCGACAAACTAATGGAACGAACGTCATAAAATCTCAAAATTAAATGCTAAACGTGAGGGAGAAGGAGGTTCATAAAAAGCGACTACCTCCCCCTTAAAAGAGGGTTGCATGGGTGGAGAAAAGGTGAGCTGATGGTCGGCTGGGTACAGTATGGGGTAAAGAATTGTGTGCTGAGGTGCGGTGGTGATAATTGACCACTTGCGAGTTTCGTTCTATAAGGAAGTTAGAGTTGTAGACATCGATATTTAGCAGAATTACCAGCGAAAATACGGTTGTAGTTGATCTATAAATACATCAAATCCAATTCAACATACGCTTTATCCATCAGAAACCTACATTATTATTGCATTTCTGTTTACTATCGTTCTCTACAGCTCCAACTTCCTTATAGCCTGAAACTCGCAAGTGGTCAATTATACAGTATACACGGTGTGTTGCATAAATATCTTTCATAAATTTCCGAATGAATAGCTCTAGCAACCATATATGTACTTTTATAGGTGATGGTTTGAGAGAATTACCAAGATATTACACATTTTAGATTAAATAGATAATTTCATAAATTTCCGAATGAATAACTCTAGCAATAATAAATGTACTTTTCTATATGATGGTTTGAGAGAATCACCAAGATATTACACATTTTAGATTAAATAGGTAAGTCTAGGGGATGAAAACCATCAAAGTACCATCACATTTTTTTTTTTTTTTTCATTAATTATAATGACGTTTAGTATTTCCAACAGGTGCTCGAACTTTAACCCACCCTCGTTAAGGGGGGTCACCTGCCTTTTTTTTTCTTTCTCTTTTTCTGACTTGTATCCATTTGACCCCATTCAGCCAACTGTTTTCAGACGTTTATCCCCATCCAGGTGTCGATTTCTTCCTGGCGAGCGATAGCGAGTCAGCATTGTATGGAGAAATCCGGCTTCGCCGGAGAAATTTTTCTATCGAAAAATTTATGAATTTAGCTTGCTGTAAATAAAAATATATATATATGCTGGGTCGCTACCGCTCACCAGGAAAATATTGACACCTGGATGGGGGTAAACGTCTTAAAACAGTAGGCTGAATGGGGCCGAATGGATATAAGCCAAAGAGAGAGGGAGAGAAAGAGAAATAGAGCGAGGTGGGCTCCCTTAATACAGGTTTAGGTACGGTGCACTAGAGGCTGGCGTACACGTTGATATATCCCTGGTGTATTTCTTACTTAGCTGGAAGCATGTACAGTCGCGCTAATAAGTGATGATTCGGCACCATGTATGTTTTGATCGATAATTGGTATCAGCAATATCTAAGCTTCATTTCTTCATAGCGAGTGAAATATACAAACATGTTCCTACACTTACCCACCCTATTCAACATCTGACAGACGTTAATACAGCACACAGAGCGAGCCAAACGTAATGACAGCTGGGAAATGACTTATTAGCGCGACTGTACAGTTTGCCGCACATATTCTGTTCTGTTGGGTAGTGATTTGGCAGAGCTGCACCCACTTCCCCGACCCCCCTCCCTCGCTCCACCTCCTTTCCTTCCACTATTGGTAGGAGGTGGAATGAGGGAGGGGGGTTGGGGAGGGGGGTGCGGCTCTGCCAAATTACGATTTGGTGGGATGGTTGAGAAATGGAATATGTACGGTCGCGCTAATAAGTTCTTACTTAGTCCTAATAAGTCCTAATAAGTCAGCTGTCCTTACATTTGGCTCACTACATTTCGTGCCATTTAGGTGTCAATTTTTTCCTGGTGAGCGATAGCGAACCTGTAATTTAAGAGGAATCGGCCTTCGGCCGGGACATTTTTCTACCGAAAAATTTACAAATTTATCTTGAAAGGGGGTCAAGAGGGAGTAATTTTAAGCTTGATGGAGGTCTAGGGAACAAACTAAATACCTCCCCTTAAGTTCATTGATTTTATTATGTTTTAGTTGGACATACAAACAAGACCTGTATGCCCAAAGGGATACAAAGGAAATTAAGCAACAACAGTCCTTCTATCCCTTACAAGACTGCATGTTGAAGGTTATGTACTGGGAAAAAGACTGGAACAGGATGGAAGCCAAATGGGAAAGGTTGGGTTTTGAGAAATAAAGAAGGAAAGGTTGAGTTTTAGGGGAGATGGGCCGTTTTTTGGGTCTATTAATTCATTTATTCCCTAATTTCTTAGTTTCCTCGTTAGATCTCAAACAAGCTTAGAAAAACACACCTAGACCCCCCCCCCCTTCAAGATAAATTTGTACATTTTTCGGTAGAAAAATATAATTTTTATATAATTTCAGGCTCGCTATCGCTCGCCAGGAAAAAATCGACACCTAAATGGCACGAAAGGTCTTAAAATTGACAACGAAATGGGGCGAAAAGTATTAAAATCGCCAAACTAATGGGCCGAATGTCTTATATTCTCAAAACAAATGGGGCTTAATTAACACGAGGGAGAAAGGGGACCAGAAAAACGACCCATCTCCCCTTAAGCCAAATATATACGAAACTGGGAAAGTGTCCATGCACCAATAAATTAACCCTGTCAGTTTTCGAGGATGTTTTTTTTTGTTTTTTGTGTTTTTTTTTTTTTTTGTTTTTTTTTGGGGGGGGGCTGAAATTAGACGATTTTACCCAGGTTTGGAATCAAATGGATAACATCTCTTAAGGGGAGGTTTTTAGTGTGTTTCCTAGACTTCCATCAAGCTTGAAATTACATCCCCCTTGACCCCCTTTCTAGATAAATTTGTACATTTTTCGGTAGAAAAATGTCCCGGCCGAAGGCCGATTCCTCTTAAATTACAGGCTCGCTATCGCTCGCCAGGAAAAAATCGACACCTAAATGGCACGAATGGTCTTAAAATTGACAGAAATGGGGCGAGGGTTCTTAAAATCGCCAAACTAATGGGGCAAGCGTCTTTAAATCTCACAAGCAATGGGGCTAAACATGAGGGAGAAAGAGGTTCAGAAAAAAAATCCTCCTGGTGGAAATCTCCCCTTAATCATGAAAACCGGGCAGAAATATGATGCAGAAACATAACAGTTTCTTATTATATCATTACTTATCGAGACATCATCAGCAGCAGCATAACAGTTTCTTATTATATCACTACTTATCGAGACATCATCAGCAGCTTGGTGACCGGTCAACTCAACCAGTAGACCATTTCAACCAGTAGCTCTCAACCAGTACCAAATCAACCAATACGGTTAGGTTAGGTTAGGTTAGTACTATATTTTGGCACTGGTTTGGTTGGTCTGGGTTAATTTGGCACTGGTTGAGAGCTACTGGTTGAAATGGTCTACTGGTTGAGATGACATGGAACCCAGCAGCTTCCCATCAGATGAAACAATAAAGAAATAAGTCAAATAATAGATTTGGATTCATATATCAACTCTAGCAAAATCTCTATTATAGACCATTGGATTTTTTTTTTAACCCATTTAGTACCATGTGACGTCCTTTTAACCCATTTAGTACCATGTGACGTCCTTTTAACCCATTTAGTACCATGTGACGTCCTTTTAACCCATTTAGTACCATGTGATGTCCTTTTAACCCATTTAGTACCATGTGACGTCCTTTTAACCCATTTAGTACCACGTGACGTCCTTTTAACCCATTTAGTACCACGTGACGTCCTTTTAACCCATTTAGTACCATGTGACGTCCTTTTAACCCATTTAGTACCATGTGACGTCCTTTTAACCCATTTAGTACCATGTGACGTCCTTTTAACTTCCTTCTGGCTACTATTTGACGCTTTTAGTCAGCTTAAAATAGGGCCTCCGGGAATTAACAGGCTTCGAATGATCTCGCTTAACCCTTTTTACTACCACAGATCCTTCTTAATCTGCATAAAATCGCCTAAACATAGCTAGAAAAAAAAAACGTCGCTGGTACAAAATGGGATAATAACAAAATGAAATATAAGCCTATCCGACGAAATGACTGTACATCTTTTACAGGATATGTGTGAGTTTAAAGGGGGATGGTAGTATTTATTACTGTACATCTTTTACAGGATATGTGTGAGGTTAAAGGGGGATGGTAGTATTTATTACTGTACATCTTTTACAGGATATGTGTGAGGTTAAAGGGGGATGGTAGTATTTTTTTTTTTTCTGGACCCCATTCTCCCTCATCTTTAGCCCCATTAGTTTTCAGATTTTAAAACGTTCGGGCCATTAGTTTGGCGATTTTAAGACCATTCACCCATTTCTGTGTCATTATTTAGTGGGACACACACACATACATACATACACACACACACAGACACAGACACACACACACACACACACACACACACACACACACACACACACACACACTTTTTTTTTTTTTTTTTTTTTTTTTTTTTTTTTTTTTTTTTTTTTTGAGACAATGAACGGAGGAAGGAAAAACACAGATAAAACAAAAAGGTCCATGTGCCTAAAGGCATCCTCCATTCATAAAATGTTTGTAACAACTGGATTTAAACATTTGTAGATTGTAAGTTTGTGGAAAGCAATTCGAGGGAAGTGAATTCCAAAGAGTAGTAGCTCTAGGGATAAATGAATTTTGATAAGCAGAAGTTCTGCATTGTGGAGGAGAAAGTGTAAATTCATGGGCGCTCTCAGCTGCCCCAGTTCTACGGGGAAAGATGTGGAGAGGCGGCACAATTGAAGCAAGTTCCTCGGAACAATTGCTGTGAAAATATATGTAGAATAATGCAAGGGATGCAACGTTTCTTCGTATGGATAATGTAGGAAGGTCCTGTGTGATTGCAGGGTTATTGATTAATCTAATAGCTTTATTTTGAATTTTGTCCAACTGCCTCAATGCAACCACTCCACACACACACACACACACACACACACACACACACACACACACACACACACACACACACGAACACACGAACACACGCACACACACAAAGACACACACACACACACACAGACAGATGACTTGCAGGTAGCTTAGCATAATCTCATTCAAGTCTAATTAACGCCTCAATACAGATCCAAAGCAACACTCGTCAGGGGGCGCCATCTGTCCTGTGTGTTATATTAATGAGGAAAGGATGCCGTACCTCCCTCATTGTCTTATTAAGGGGCTAGTAACTGGTTTTTTGGTCTATTAATTCATATATATATTTTTTTTTTAAAGTTTCCTCGCTAGAACTCCATCAAGCTTAGGCAAGCACCCCCTAGACCCCCTTTCAAGATACATTTGTACCTTTTTTCGGTAGAGAAACTTGCCGGCCGAAGGCCGGTTCCTCTTAACATTACAGTCTCGCTATCGCTCGCAGGGAATAAATAGACACCTAGATAGCACGAAAGGTCTAACAATTGATAACGAAATGGGGCGAAAAGTGTTAAAAGTGCCAAACTAATGGAACGAACGTCTTAAAATTTCAAAACTAATGTGGCTAAACACGAGGGAGAAAAAAGACCAGAAAAACAGCCCATCTCCCCTTAACGATGTAGATGCACCGTAGCTCCCTGATTGTTCTACTAATGATGGAGATGTACCGTAGTTTCTGTGAGCAATGGAGTAGGGATGTAAGTCAGGTCTCGAAGCAGCCTAAACAAGTGTGACCTAGGGGGTAGTGAATATTTTTCAGTCTATATATTTATTTATTATTTTATTTTTTGAGTTTCCTTGCTAGACCTCCATCAGACTTTAAAAAAATACCCCCTAGACCCCCTTTCAAGATAAATACCCCCTAGACCCCCTTTCAAGATAAATTTTCAAATTGTTCAGTAGAAAAATTTGTCGGCCGAAGGCCGATTCATTCTAAAATTACAGGCTCGCTATCGCTCGCCAGGAAAGAATCGACCCCTAAATGGCACGAAAGGTGTTAATATAGACAAAGAAATTACGTGAAAGGTCTCAACCTCGCCAAACTAAGGGAACAAACGTCTTAAAATCTCAAAATGAATATGATAAACATGAGGGAGAAGGGGGTCCAGAAAAGAAAGCGACTATCTCCCCCTTAACATCGTATGGGTTGGTTTAACAGTGAGTGATTTAGGAGGATGGTGTAGGCTATGCTGGATCACTAATTATCCTCGTTATGTGAGTGTTATGTGAGTTATATGAGATGTTATGTGAGTGTTATGAGTGTTATGTGAGCGTTATGTGCTATGAGTTGTGTTATGAGTGTTATGAGTTATATGAGTTGTTATGTGAGTGATTTAGGAGGATGGTGTAGGCTATGCTGGATCACTAATTATCCTCGTTATGTGAGTGTTATGTGAGTTATATGAGATGTTATGTGAGTGTTATAAGTGTTATGTGAGCGTTATGTGCTATGAGTTGTGTTATGAGTGTTATGAGTTATATGAGTTGTTATGTGAGTGATTTAGGAGGATGGTGTAGGCTATGCTGGATCACTAATTATCCTCGTTATGTGAGTTATATGAGATGTTATGTGAGTGTTATAAGTGTTATGAGAGCGTTATGTGCTATGAGTTGTGTTATGAGTGTTATGAGTTATATGAGTTGTTATGTGAGTGATTTAGGAGGATGGTGTAGGCTATGCTGGATCACTAATTATCCTCGTTATGTGAGTGTTATGTGAGTTATATGAGATGTTATGTGAGTGTTATAAGTGTTATGTGAGCGTTATGTGCTATGAGTTGTGTTATGAGTGTTATGAGTTATATGAGTTGTTATGTGAGTGATTTAGGAGGATGGTGTAGGCTATGCTGGATCACTAATTATCCTCGTTATGTGAGTGTTATGTGAGTTATATGAGATGTTATGTGAGTGTTATGAGTGTTATGTGAGCGTTATGTGCTATGAGTTGTGTTATGAGTGTTATGAGTTATATGAGTTGTTATGTGAGTGATTTAGGAGGATGGTGTAGGCTATGCTGGATCACTAATTATCCTCGTTATGTGAGTGTTATGTGAGTTATATGAGATGTTATGTGAGTGTTATAAGTGTTATGTGAGCGTTATGTGCTATGAGTTGTGTTATGAGTGTTATGAGTTATATGAGTTGTTATGTGAGTGATTTAGGAGGATGGTGTAGGCTATGCTGGATCACTAATTATCCTCGTTATGTGAGTGTTATGTGAGTTATATGAGATGTTATGTGAGTGTTATGAGCGTTATGTGAGCGTTATGTGCTATGAGTTGTGTCATGAGTGTTATGAGTTATATGAGTTGTTATGTGAGTGATTTAGGAGGATGGTGTAGGCTATGCTGGATCACTAATTATCCTCGTTATGTGAGTGTTATGTGAGTTATATGAGATGTTATGTGAGTGTTATAAGTGTTATGTGAGCGTTATGTGCTATGAGTTGTGTTATGAGTGTTATGAGTTATATGAGTTGTTATGTGAGTGATTTAGGAGGATGGTGTAGGCTATGCTGGATCACTAATTATCCTCGTTATGTGAGTGTTATGTGAGTTATATGAGATGTTATGTGAGTGTTATAAGTGTTATGTGAGCGTTATGTGCTATGAGTTGTGTTATGAGTGTTATGAGTTATATGAGTTGTTATGTGAGTGATTTAGGAGGATGGTGTAGGCTATGCTGGATCACTAATTATCCTCGTTATGTGAGTGTTATGTGAGTTATATGAGATGTTATGTGAGTGTTATAAGTGTTATGTGAGCGTTATGTGCTATGAGTTGTGTTATGAGTGTTATGAGTTATATGAGTTGTTATGTGAGTGATTTAGGAGGATGGTGTAGGCTATGCTGGATCACTAATTATCCTCGTTATGTGAGTGTTATGTGAGTTATATGAGATGTTATGTGAGTGTTATAAGTGTTATGAGAGCGTTATGTGCTATGAGTTGTGTTATGAGTGTTATGAGTTATATGAGTTGTTATGTGAGTGATTTAGGAGGATGGTGTAGGCTATGCTGGATCACTAATTATCCTCGTTATGTTAGTGTTATGTGAGTTATATGAGATGTTATGTGAGTGTTATAAGTGTTATGTGAGCGTTATGTGCTATGAGTTGTGTTATGAGTGTTATGAGTTATATGAGTTGTTATGTGAGTGATTTAGGAGGATGGTGTAGGCTATGCTGGATCACTAATTATCCTCGTTATGTGAGTGTTATGTGAGTTATATGAGATGTTATGTGAGTGTTATGTGAGCGTTATGTGCTATGAGTTGTGTTATGAGTTATATGAGTTGTTATGTGAGTGATTTAGGAGGATGGTGTAGGCTATGCTGGATCACTAATTATCCTCGTTATGTGAGTGTTATGTGAGTTATATGAGATGTTATGTGAGTGTTATGAGCGTTATGTGAGCGTTATGTGCTATGAGTTGTGTCATGAGTGTTATGAGTTATATGAGTTGTTATGTGAGTGATTTAGGAGGATGGTGTAGGCTATGCTGGATCACTAATTATCCTCGTTATGTGAGTGTTATGTGAGTTATATGAGATGTTATGTGAGTGTTATAAGTGTTATGTGAGCGTTATGTGCTATGAGTTGTGTTATGAGTGTTATGAGTTATATGAGTTGTTATGTGAGTGATTTAGGAGGATGGTGTAGGCTATGCTGGATCACTAATTATCCTCGTTATGTGAGTGTTATGTGAGTTATATGAGATGTTATGTGAGTGTTATAAGTGTTATGTGAGCGTTATGTGCTATGAGTTGTGTTATGAGTGTTATGAGTTATATGAGTTGTTATGTGAGTGATTTAGGAGGATGGTGTAGGCTATGCTGGATCACTAATTATCCTCGTTATGTGAGTGTTATGTGAGTTATATGAGATGTTATGTGAGTGTTATGAGTGTTATGTGAGCGTTATGTGCTATGAGTGTTATGAGTTATATGAGTTGTTATGTGAGTGATTTAGGAGGATGGTGTAGGCTATGCTGGATCACTAATTATCCTCGTTATGTGAGTGTTATGTGAGTTATATGAGATGTTATGTGAGTGTTATAAGTGTTATGTGAGCGTTATGTGCTATGAGTTGTGTTATGAGTTATATGAGTTGTTATGTGAGTGATTTAGGAGGATGGTGTAGGCTATGCTGGATCACTAATTATCCTCGTTATGTGAGTGTTATGTGAGTTATATGAGATGTTATGTGAGCGTTATGTGCTATGAGTTGTGTTATGAGTGTTATGAGTTATATGAGTTGTTATGTGAGTGATTTAGGAGGATGGTGTAGGCTATGCTGGATCACTAATTATCCTCGTTATGTGAGTGTTATGTGAGTTATATGAGATGTTATGTGAGTGTTATAAGTGTTATGTGAGCGTTATGTGCTATGAGTTGTGTTATGAGTTATATGAGTTGTTATGTGAGTGATTTAGGAGGATGGTGTAGGCTATGCTGGATCACTAATTATCCTCGTTATGTGAGTGTTATGTGAGTTATATGAGATGTTATGTGAGTGTTATAAGTGTTATGTGCTATGAGTTGTGTTATGAGTGTTATGAGTTATATGAGTTGTTATGTGAGTGATTTAGGAGGATGGTGTAGGCTATGTTGGATCACTAATTATCCTCGTTATGTGAGTGTTATGTGAGTTATCAATGTTATGAGTTATGTTATGAGTTGTTATGTGAGTGACATAGGAGGATGGTGTAGGCTATGTTGAATCACTAATTATCCTCGTTATGTGAGTGTTATGTGAGTTATGAATGTTACGAGTTGTTATGTGAGTGACATAGGAGGATGGTGTAGGCTATGTTGGATCACTAATTATCCTCGTTATGTTAACCCTTCCAGTACCAGTGACGTGTTTTGATTGCATTTCAGCTACCTTTAGACGATTTTGTGAAGTTGATGAAGATCATATGGTAGCTAAAAGGATTAATTAAGCTAGTATTTAGTCTCTTTACTGGCATACTTCCTTCCTAATCTGAATAAAATCGTCTAATAGTTGCCAGAGTATAATAATCAGGATGTCACCGGAACTGAACATAACATAAATCCTGGGGCTTCTTGGATCCTCGACCAATGTTTATGGCGACCGACCGGTTATTTAGGCTTAAGGGGAGATTTTCACTTGAGGGACTTTTTTCTTGACCCCTTTCTCCCTCATGGTTAGCCCCATTGCTTTTGACATTTTAAGACGTTCGCCCCATTAGTTTGTCGATTTTAAGAACTTTCGCCCCATTTCTGTCAATTTTAAGACTTTTCGTGCCAATTAGGTGTCGATATTTTCCAGCCGAGCGATAGCGAGTCTGTAATGTAAGAGTAACCGGCCTTCGGCCGGGACATTTTTCTACCGAAAAATGTACAAATTTATCTTGAAAGGGGGTCAAGGGGGTGAAATTTTAAGATTGCTGAAGGAGTAGGAAACAAACTAAAAACCTCCCCTTAAAAAGCTCGAAATCCTGAAAATACCATTAGGTGTTAAAATGTGTTTATTCAACATCTCTTCATAAGCCAGTAAAATGTTATTAGTGAAAACCCATTGGATTTTTTTTTTTTTTTTTCCCAAACTTTTCCTGTATTTCTAAAAACGTTATATAGCGAACTTTGAAATTGACATGCTTAGTTTACCTTTCTCTCCTTTTCTCTCTTCCCCTGGCTTGTATCCATTCGGCCCCATTCAGCCAACTGTTTTAAGACGTTTGCCCCCATCCAGGTGTCAATATTTTCCTGGCGAGCGGTAGCGAGCCAGTGTATATATATATATTTTTTTTTTTGACAGCAAGCTAAATTGTACATTTTTCGATAGAAAACATTTCTCCGGCGAAGCCGGATTTCTTCATACAATGCTGACTCGCTATCGCTCGCCAGGTAGATATCGACACCTGGATGGGGATAAACGTCTTAAAACAGTTGGCTAAATGGGGTCGAATGGATACAAGCCAGGTAAAGAGAGAAAAGGAGAGAAAGATAAAAAAAAAAAACGGTGGCCCCCCCCCCCCCTTAATGTCAACAAAATCTCCCTTCACAAAATTATTGGCCTTGTTGATCTATGACAACCATTCCATTCCAAGAAACCCCTGAGAGATGCGGAGGGCTGGGAGGCTATATAAGGGAGAGAGGGCCACGATAATCTCACTCCACCTCGGGACACGGCGCGGGTAGGATGTGCGTGTGTGTGTGTGTGTGTGTGTGTGTGATGCTGGGGGCGTGACTCGACTTGTTGTTGTTTATGTTTGATCTCGTACAACTGGCTAAATATATTGTGGCGCGGATTATGCTGGGCTCACTCTGCCTACTCTGCCTTGTGCTAATGTCTGACGGATGGGTTGAGTAAACTGTGTACATTTAGAAAAGTTTGTGACGACCTAGTAATGTATTATTAACCCCTTCCGTACCGGCGACGTCTTTTTAATATTCTTCTAGCTATACTTAGACGTTTTAGTGCAGCTTATGGAGGATCTGTGGAAGTGGAAAGGGTTAAGTGAGATAGTTCCAAGCCTGTTAATTGCTGGAGGCCCTCTTTAAACTGAATAAAATCGCGTAATAGTTGCCAGAAAGTTATGAAAACGACGTCACCGGTACAGAAGGGGTTAATAAAACATGTTAATTGTTGAGTGGCATTTACTCCTTAAATGTTGCTTAGCACTGTGACACAATCTCTTTCGCCAACTGTACAGGAAACGTTATCAACACTAACTCCTTCCAAGGGGGCCCACCTCTCTAATTTTCTCTTTCTCTCCCTCTCTCTTTGGCTTGTATCCATTCAGCCTACTGTTTTAAGATTTTTACCCCCACCCACCTGTAAATATTTTCTTGGCGAGCTGTAGCGAGCCAGCATATATGTATTTTTGTTTTGACAGCAAGCTAAATTTGTAAATTTTTTGATAGAAAAATGTCTCCGGCGAAGCCGGATTTCTTTATACATTGCTGGCTCGCTGTCGCTCGCCAGGAAGAAATCGACACCTGGATGGGGATAAACGTCTTAAAACAGTTGGCTGAATGGGGCCGAATGAATACAAACCAGAGAAAGAGAGAAAAGGAGAGAAAGATACAAAAAGCAGGTGACCCCCTCCTTAATAACAAGACCAGCAAAGGAGGTTTACCATAAGTGTGATAACTTTGTCGAGTGAACTAGACCGTCTAGTAAATAATGTTATAGATAAATCGTGTTAGCTTCCTTGGGTGTTATTTACAAGCGGAGAATATGTGAACTTGACGGAAACCATTGAACTTGCTAAGAACAAATTGAAGTGGTTTCTGTAGATCAATATTATTTCGGAAGTTATGAGAGGATGACGTGGAAAGTTGTGTAATTCAAATTGGTAGAAACTATAAACGATTGAAAGTGAAATAATGAAATTGATAAGGATGTTATAGTAGATCTGATGTCAACTATCAGTGCAGAACTTCGTATACCTTTGTGAAGGTTTTAGAACAGTGCCAATATTCGAGAACAAATAGTTAAGGGGAGATCTCCACTTGAGGGATTTTTTTCTTGACCCCTTTCTCCCTCATGTTGAGCCCCATTGCTTTTGATATTATAAAACGTTCGCCCCATTAGTTTAGCGATTTTAAGAACTTTCACCCCATATTAAGACCTTTCGTGCCATTCAGGTGTCGATTTTATCCTGGCGAGCGATAGCGAGCCTGTAATTTAAGAGGAACCGGCCTTTGGCCGGGAAATTTTTCTACCGAAAAATGTACAAATTTATCTTGAAAGGGGGTCAAGGGGGTGACATTTTTAGATTACTGGAGGAGTAGGAAACAAACTAAAAACCTCCCCTTAAATAGATATACTCGACTTGGCTAGATTTAGAAAACGTTTCGTGGTTAAATAAATATTTGAAAACCTTGCTAGTTGCACAAAACAAGATAAACCATTTAATGTAGTTTGAAACATGTATGCAGTTGAAAATAAGAACTAGGACATGAGAGTGAATTCTTGATATACAGTATATATTGTGTGAACATTTAGTGCCACGTATATTTGTTCTTTCCAGACTAAAAAGACCATTTCCTTTACCATTTCACCGTCATTCTAACTCATAATAATAAGTCATCATTATCGCAAATACAGTGCTTAATTTGTTTAGTAATATATATGGCGTACTTTGTGGAGAAGTATGTGGGGTACTTAGGGCAACAAAAGGCAGTATGTGGGGTACTTAGGGCAACAAGAGGCAGTATGTGGGGTACTTAGGGCAACAAGAGGCAGTATGTGGGGTACTTAGGGCAACAAGAGGCAGTATGTGGGGTACTTAGGGCAACAAGAGGCAATATGTGGGGTACTTAGGGCAACAAGAGGCAGTATGTGGGGTACTTAGGGCAACAAGAGGCAGTATGTGGGGTACTTAGGGCAACAAGAGGCAGTATTTGGGTGTACACTTCTATATCGCAACGCTTCGTCAATGTAACTTGCATCATCAGGCTATAAAACAGACCATGAAATCAATATACCGCACAGATAAAATATATACATTCTTTAATAAACATATTACACAAAAGACGTATACAATCGCGCGCTAATAAGTGATGTCTCGGCACCAATTATGTTTTGATCAATCATTGGTATCGGCAATAGCCAAGCTTCATTTCTTCATATTGAGTAAAATATATAAACACGTTCCTACCCTTACCCACCCTATATTCAACATCTGACAGACATTAATACAGCACAGAGCAAGCCAAACGTAATGACAGCTGGGACATGACTTATTAGCGCCACCGTACTTATAAAGCTAATGCTAACACTACCAGTACGTGACACGATAAAACAGAATATATGAACAGTAGAGAAAGTTAAGGGGAGGTCTCCACTTGAGGGATTAAGGGGAGGTCTCCACTTGAGGGATTTTTTTTCTTGACCCCTTTCTCCCTCATGGTTAGCCCCATTGCTTTTGAGATTTTAAGACGTTTGCCCCATTAGTTTGGTGATTTTAAGAATTTCCGCCCCATTCTGTCAATTTTAAGACCTTTCGTGCAATTTAGGTGTCGATTTTATCCTGGCGAGCGTAGCGAGCCTGTAATTTAAGAGTAACCGGCCTTCGGCCGGGATATTTTTCTACCGAAAAATTTACAAATTTATCTTGAAAGGGGGTCAAGGGGGTGACATTTTAAGATTGCTGGAGGAGTAGGAAACAAACTAGAAACCTCCCCTTAATAAAAGCCAGAACATATCATTCACAAACAGCTTATAGTAACTAGGTTTGTAGGTAGGTGGACATTCATCTAGTCAAGGTTGCTAATGGTGACATAGGAAAGCGTCAGCTAAGGAAGGACCTACACAGGATAAGTTTGGATGAAATGCGGTGATGGCCAGCTTTGATAGCCAGTCACGGTTGATTAATGTTACTGCAGAGGAAACTATATTAATAATATTAATAATAGTGTGCTTGGAGAGAATAATTGTATGTATTTTGTTTTTATTATTTATTATTATTATTATTATTTGTATTATTATTATTATTATTATTATTTTTATTAATATTATTATTGTTATTTTTATTTTTATTAATATTATTATTATTTTTTTTTTTTTTTTTTTTTTTTTTTTTTTTTTATTATTATTATTATTATTATTATTATTATTATTATTATTATTATTATTATTTTTTTTCTAGAACACTATTTGTGAACTGGCTAACTAGCGTTGGCCACTAAAGATTCCCCAATCATATTCAATCATAACTTGTACTTACGGAGTATCCATGGGATCCTGTTTAAGGGGAGATTTCCACTTGAGGGATTTTTTTCTTGACCCCTTTCTCCCTCATGTCTAGCCCCAGTGATTTTAAGATTTTAAGACGTTTGCCCCATTAGTTTGGTGATTTTAAGAATTTCCGCCCCATTCTGTCAATTTTAAGATTTTTCGTGCCATTTAGGTGTCGATTTTATCCTGGCGAGCGATAGCGAGCCTGTAATTTAAGAGTAACCGGCCTTCGGCCGGGACATTTTTCTACCGAAAAATGTACAAATTTATCTTGAAAGGGGGTCAAGGGGGTGACATTTTAAGATTGCTGGAGGAGTAGGAAACAAACTAAATACCTCCCCTTAAGTCCTTCCTTAGCTAACGCTTTCCTATGTCACCATGAGCAACCTTGGCTAGGTGAATGTCCACCTTCCTACACACCTATTTATTATAAGCGTTTTGTAGATGCTACCTTCTTGCTTTTTAAGGGGAGTCACCGGTTTTGTTTTATCTTTCTCTCCTTTCCTCTCTTTCCCTCGCTTGTATCCATTCGGACCCATTCAGCCAACTGTTTTAAGACGTTTATCCCCATCCAGGTGTCGATTTATTCCTGGTGAGCGATAGCGAGCCAGCATTGTATGGAGAAATCCGGCTTCGCCGGAAGCATTTTTCTATCGACAAATTTACACATTTAGCTTGCTGTCAAAACAATAATATATATATGCTGGCTCGCTACCGCTCGCCAGGAAAATATTGACACCTGGATGGGGGTAAACGTCCTAAAACAGTAGGCTGAATGGGGCCGAATGGATACAAGCTAAAAAGAGAGAGAGAGATAGAAAGAGAAACAAAGCGAGGTGGGCTCCCTTAGTGGTGTTGAACATATTCCCAAATGTTTATCTTATCTTAATTCCAAACACCTGAACATGAAATTTACCCACACAATTGAAAGCTAATCAACACTTTCCCTTTTAGACGTCCTAATTTCTCGTAATACCAAATGGCTTCACCATTTCGGTATACGGTAAACATGGTTCCATGTCATCTCAACCAGTAGATCATTTCAACCAGTAGCTCTCAACCAGTGCCAAATTAACCCAGACTAACCAAACCAGTGCCAAAATATAGTACTAACCTAACCTAGCCTAACCTAACCTAACCGTATTGGTTGATTTGGTACTGGTTGAGAGCTACTGGTTGAAATGGTCTACTGGTTGAGTTGACCGTTCACCCGTAAACCTACTTTCTCAGGGCTCGGTACCCATTATCTGGCCTTCATTCCCCAGTGGTTCAAAATCAACTCTGTCAAAACCTTCTTAAGGGGAGATGGGCCGTTTTTCTAGTCGCTTTTCTCCCTCGTGTTTAGCCCCATTAGTTTTGAAATTTTAAGACGTTCGGCCCATTAGTTTGGCGATTTTAAGATCTTTCGCCCCATATTTGTTTCAATATTAAGACTTTTTGTGTCATTTAGGTGTTGATTTTTTGTCTTGGCAAGCGATAGCGAGCCTGTATTTTAAAAGAAACCGGCCTTTGATGGCCGGGAATTTTTTCTATCGAAAAATTTACAAATTTATCTTGAAGGAGGGTCTTGGACGGGTGTTTTTTTATGCTTGATGGAGGTCTAGGGAGGAAACTAATAAACCAATACAAAATATATATATAGTATGTATGAGCAAATAAATACGCCCATCTCCCCTTAAACATATGATTCAACCAATCCTTCTCCTGGTTCAATTTTGATCAGGAAATATAATTTCTCACAAATTTGTTTGCAGAATAATGGATACCCCCTAAATATAATTGAAAACATTATCTCCAATTGTCTAAACGAACGGTTTTAATCGAACCCAAGACCCAATGAACCAAAAAGTGACACACGCTACATTAACCCCTTCTTTACCGACGACGTCTTTTCGATTTTACTGTAGCTATGTTTAGACGATTTTGTGCATTTTAAGAAGGATCTGCGGTAGTAAAATGGTCTATTAGTTGAAATGGTCTATTGGTTGAAATGGTGTAAATGGTCTACTGGTTGAAATGGTGTAAATGGACTACTGGTTGAAATGGTGTAAATGGTCTACTGGTTGAAATGGTGTAAATGGTCTACTGGTTGAAATGGTGTAAAATTGTAAATGGTCTCCTGGTGGAAATGGTATAAATGGTCTACTGGTTGAATTGGTTTACTGATTGAGTTGCTCGGTCACCACTTTTTTGTTTTTTATCCGCCTGGTGAAGGAAAACAGAATATAGTTGAAAATTAAATAAGTTACGGGTTAAAATATCCAGGAATCATTCAAGCTATTTCGCTATTGGTTTTGTATTTGTGTTTGTATTTATTTGTATAATACATCTATCTATTCTATCTATCTATCTATCTATCTATCTATCTATCTCTTTCTATATATCTATCTATCTATTATGTGTATGTATTTATTTATGTTTTACTATAGGAAGGTTTAGGAATATGGGTGGAAATAGCAAGTTGGTGGCCGTAGTTTCCAGCGAGTGTAGAGTTCCATTCGTTAAGGGCAGGTCACAAACTATTTTATCAGCGAATATCTCTGGGTTTCCAGGGTTACTTTGGTTTGGTTGGTTGGACAGTTTGGGGTTTATTTTGGTGGTAGATTGCAAGTTTTTAGGTATTTTTGACAGATAGTTGTGGTATATTTTGAGTTTTCGGTATTTTTGACAGTTGTGGTATATTGCGAGTTTTAGGTATTTTTGACAGATAGTTGAGGTATATTTTGAGTTTTAGGTATTTTTGACAGATAGTTGAGGTATATTGCAAGTTTTAGGTATTTTTGACAGATATTTGTGGTATATTTCATGTTTCAGGTATTTTTGATAGTTGTGGTATATTGCAAGTTTCAGGTATTTTTGACAGGTGTGGTATATTTCAAGTTTTAGGTATTTTTTGACAGTTGTGGTATATTTCTCAAGTTTTAGGTATTTTTTGACAGTTGTGGTATATTTCAAGTTTTAGGTATTTTTTGACAGATAGTTGAGGTATAGTGCAATTTTTTTTTTACATAATTCTGGTATATTGCGAGTTTTAGGTATTTTTTGACAGATAGTTGAGGTATTTTGCATGTTTTAGATATTTTTTGACAGTTGTGGTATATTGCAAGTTTTCGGTATATTTTCCACCTTTTTCGTGTCATTGCAATTTGTTTTGTTTATATTTGATTTGTTTGGTATGTTGCAAGTTTTCGGATATTTTTCGACAGTTTTTGGTGGTACATTGCAAGATTTATACATTTTTGACACTTTTTAGTGTTGCACTGCAAGTTTTTAGACATTTTTGACAGTTCTTTTGGTGGTATATTGCAAGTTTTGGATATTTTCGATACTTTTTAGTCATACATAGAATTTGTTTTATATATTTTTGACAGTTTTGTATGGTATAGGGTATTGCCAATTTTAGATATATTTGTTTACAGTTTCCTCCCTAGACCTCCATCAAATTTAAATAAAACATCCATTAGATCCCCCTTCTAGATTAATTTGTACATTTTTCGGTAGAAAATTTTCCCGGCCTAAGGTCGGTTCCTCCAACATTACACGCTCACTATCGTTCGCCAGGGAAAAAGTCGACACCTAAATAGCACGAAAGGTCTAAATATTGACGAAGAAATGGGGCGAAAAGTCTTAAAATCGACTAACTAATGGGGCAAACATCTTAATATCTGAAAACTAATGGGGCTAAGCATGAGGGAGAAAGTGGTCCAGAAAACCGGCCCATCCCCCCATAACCCATTTTAATACCACAGATTTGTTCTTAAACTGCACAAAAGCATCGATATTTAGCTAGAATATTATATAGCAACATCGACGGTACAGAAGGGGTTAACCCCTTCTGTTCCAGCGACGTCTTTTTAATTTTATTCTACCTATTAGAGAATATGGTTATGGACACATCAATTACCCTTTACGTACCATTTTTAAGCTTTATACAATGCGGAGTCATGTATTCAGACATCTACCTATAAAGTACTGTATATCCTATAAAATAAATCAGATGTGCATTATAGTAATTTAACTTCATTACAAATTACGTATTTATTTAAAATAATATATCTACAAATCTATCTATCTATCTATCTATTGCCTGACGCCGTGATCCCCGAAAGTGTGGCCACGAACGAACCGCCCCCAATATCTACAAATAAATATGAATAAACACACTGGAGTCTCTCTCTCTCTCTCTCTCTCTCTCTCTCTCTCTCTCTCTCTCTCTCTCTCTCTCTCTCTCTCTCTCTCTCTCTCTCTGTATTGAGTTGACGAGAACTTGATTTATCCCTATCTTAATTACTCTCTTATTACAAATATTGTATAGACGTTACATGGTGTTAACGGGAGGTTTCTAGTTTGTTCCCTAGACCTCCATCAAGCTTAAAATTACACCCTCTAGAGCCTCTTTCAAGCTAAATTTTTATATTTTTCGGTAGAAAAATTTCCCGGCCAAAGGCCGGTTCCTCTTAAATTACAAGCTCGCTCGCTCGCCAGGAAAAAATTGACCCCTAAATGACACGAAAGATCTTAAAATTGACAGAAATGGGGCGAACGTCTTAAAATCTCAAAATCAATGGGGCTAAACCTGAATGAGAAAGGAGTTCAGTAAAAAAAAATCCCTCAAGTGGAAATCTCTCCCCCTTTAATGTGAAAATGTGTCATGTATACAATGTGTCATGTATACAATGTGTCATGTATACAATGGCAAGACGTAATTACAGTTTCGAATTATCCTTTAGTTATCAAAATATCAGGTGTCAATGGATTAAGGGGAGGTATTTAGTTTGTTCCCTACGTTTTCATCAAGCTTAAAATTACACCCCCTTGAGTCCCTTTCAAGATAAATTTGTACATTTTTCGGTAGAAAAATGTCCCGGCCAAAGGCCGGTTCCTCTTAAATTACAGGCTCGCTATCGCTCGCCAGGATAAAATCGACACCTGAATGGCATGAAAGGTCTTAATATGGGGTGAAAGTTCTAAAAATCGCTAAACTAATGGGGCGAACGTTTTATAATATCAAAAGCAATGGGGCTAAACATGAGGGAGAAAGTGGTCAACAAATAATCCCTCAAGTGGAGATCTCCCCTTAAAATGTTTGCCAGATTCAGTCCCGGTGCCGTCCTTGTAACTCAGTCCCGGTGCCGTCCTTGTAACTCAGTCCCGGTGCCGTCCTTGTAACTCAGTCCCGGTGCCGTCCTTGTAACTCAGTCCCGGTGCCGTCCTTGTAACTCAGTCCCGGTGCCGTCCTTGTAACTCAGTCCCGGTGCCGTCCTTGTAACTCAGTCCCGGTGCCGTCCTTGTAACTTTATTCTGGCTACTATTAAGGGGAAATGGGCCGGTTTTCGGGACCCTTTTCTCCCTCATGTTTAGCCCCATTACTTTTCTGATGTTAAGATGCTTGCCCCGTTAGTCAGCCGATTATAAGACCTTTCGCCCCATTTCTTCGTCAATATTTAGACCTTTCGTGCTATTTAGGTGTCAATTTTTTCCCTGGCGAACGAAAGTATGCCTGTAATGTTGGAAGAACCGGCCTTCGGCCTGGAAGTTTTTCTACCAAAAAATGTACAAATTAATCTAAAAGGGGGATCTAATGGATGTTTTTATATATTTTTTTTATTTAATGGAGGTCTTGTGAGGAAACTAAAAACAATAATGAATACAATGCAAAAATCGCCCAAAAAGTGAACCAACGGTATTATCCAGTTTAAAAATGGCCTAGCAGAAGTAACAGGCTTGGGACTATTTTACTTAACCCTTTGTACTACCACACAGATCCTTCTTAAACTGTATAAAGCCTTCTAAATATAGCGAGACTAAAATAATAAAGACGTCGCTTGTACAGAAGGGGGTTAACTAAAATAATAAAGACGTCCCTTGTACAGAAGGGGGTTAACTAAAATAATAAAGACGTCGCTTGTACAGAATGGGGTTAACTAAAATAATAAAGACGTCGCTTGTACAGAAGGGGGTTAACTAAAATAATAAAGACGTCGCTTGTACAGAAGGGGGTTAACTAAAATAATAAAGACGTCGCTTGTACAGAAGGGGGTTAACTAAAATAATAAAGACGTCGCTTGTACAGAAGGGGGTTAACTAAAATACATGAAAGACGTCGCTTGTACAGAAGGGGGTTAACTAAAATAATAAAGACGTCGCTTGTACAGAAGGGGGTTAACTAAAATAATAAAGACGTCGCTTGTACAGAAGGGGGTTAACTAAAATACATGAAAGACGTCGCTTGTACAGAAGGGGGTTAACTAAAAATAATAAAGACGTCGCTTGTACAGAAGGGGGTTAACTAAAAATAATAAAGACGTCGCTTGTACAGAAGGGGGTTAACTAAAATAATAAAGACGTCGCTTGTACAGAAGGGGGTTAACTAAAATAATAAAGACGTCGCTTGTACAGAAGGGGGTTAACTAAAATACATGAAAGATTTTTAATATTTGTTTTATGATTCCAACGGTCTATATTTACTCTGCCAAAATGATGGTTATAAATAGGGTATGAAAAGGTGAATTAAAGTGTCACGTGGATACAACCCTCATAAAGGTATATTGGTGGTAATAAGCAAGGCTAATATCAGGATAGAACGTATATTATTAAACTACCATTTACTTTATGGGTAGTGATAAAGCCATCTACTTTAAGGGGGGTGACCTGCTTTTTGTTATTTCTGTCCTTTTCTATCTTTCTCTGGCTTGTATCCCTTTGGCCCCATTCAGCCTACTGTGTTAAGAAGTTTATCCCCATCCAGGTGTCAATTTCTTACTGGTGAGCGGTAGCGAGCCAGCATATTTTTTATTTTTGTTAGACAGCAGGCTAAATTTGTACATTTTTCGATAGAAAAATGTCTCCGGCGAAGCCGGATTTCTTCATATAATGCTGGCTCGCTGTCGCTCGCCAGGAAGAAATCGACACCTAGATGGGGATAAACGTCTTAAAATAGTTGGCTGAATGGGGCCGAATGGATACAAGCCAGAGAAAGAGAAAAAAGGACAGAAATAACAAAAAGCAGGTCACCCCCCTTAAAATACCATTTAGTGTATTGGTAGTGATAAAGCCATCTATGTACGCCAAGAAAATGGAACAACTATCAATACACTCAATGATTCAGCACACCTTTTATACTACCATGATTTTAAGGGAGGGAAGGGCTTATTTATTGATCGATTTATTTATTTATGTATATACCGTATATATAATTATGAATATATGTATATATATATATATATATATATATATTTTTTTTTTTAGTTACCTCCCTATAGACCTCCATCAAGCTTTAAACAGGATCCCCAAGATCCCCCTTCTCGATAGATGTGTACATTTTTCGGTGGAAAAATGTCCTGGCTGAAGGCCGATTCCTCCTAAATTACAGGCTCGCTTGCGCTCGCCAGAAAGCAATCGACACCTTACTGGCACGAATGGTCTTAATATTGACAACAAATGGGGCGAAAATGCTTATAATCGCCAAACTAATGAGTCGAACGTCTTAAAATCTGAAAGTTAATGGGGCTAAGCATGAGGGAAACGGGTGTGCAGAAAACCCGACCATATTCCCTTATTAAGCGTATATAATTATGGACACTTGAATTTCCCCTTTCGTACTCCTATATGTTAGAGTTTGGATGCCGGAACCGGAAACAGGTCGCCGGTTATGGGGAGATGGGCCGTTTTTGTTGGTCTATTAATTCAATTATAACTGTCTTGATAGCGTAATGCATAAGTGCGCGGAATTTCTATGTGAGTATCCTAGGTTCGAGTCCTTGGAGTGCCACATGTATTTGTTGATTTCATTAATTGAGTTTAGAGGTGAAGTTGGTTGGTGGGTGGAAAAAAACATAATAATTCCTATACTTCTTAGTTTCTCCGCTAGACCTCCATCAAGCTTAGAAAAACACCTCCTAGATCCCTCTTCAAGATACATTTGTACATTTTTCGGTAGAAAATTTTCCCGGCCGATGGCCGGTTCCTCTTAAAATATCAGGCTCGCTATCGCTCGCCTGGAAAAAATCGACAGCTAAATGGCACGACAGGTCTTGAAATTGACACCGAAATGGGGTGAAAGGTGTTAAAATCGCCAAACTAATGGGTCTTAATAAAGGTTAATAATTATGGACACTTGAATTCCCCTTTTCGTACTCCTATATCGTTAGACTGTGGATGCCGGAACCGGAAACGGGTCGCCGATTAACCCCTTCTGTACCGGCGACGTCTTTTTTAGCATTATTCCGGCTACTCTTAGACGATTATATTCGGTTTAAAAAGGACCTCCAGCAGTTATTAACAGACATTGAACTATCTCACTTGACCCATTTTGCTACCACAGATCCTTCTTAATTAAGGGGGTAGTGGGTTTTTTTTTTGGAGAGAGAGAGAGGGAGAAAGGAGAGAGAGAGAGAGAGAGAGAGAGATTAAATATGCAATGTTTAGATTTTTAATATCCCGCGATTTCCAAATATTTCATGACACAAGTATGAGTCATATTTGCTCATAACCTTTGAACAGTCAAATTAATGCACGAAAACATAAACCCAATATTTCACAACAATATATTATAACTCTTACCGATCATTATCACCACCAAAACCAGACTCACCCCAGCTAGCCACAAACACACATACACCAATTATAAAAGAGCTAACTGGGAAGCATTCACAAATGAGACAGAACAACATTTCAACAACACTGGTGATGGGCTGGTCTATCAGAGTGAGAACTGAGCGATCTCTGCCATACCCATAGCTTACTCTGACTGTTCCTTTTACTTATATATTTTCTAGATCTCAAGTGACGGCGTCTCTTCCGTGGATTGACCTCCCAATCTACCATGATTGGAAGCCAATGCGTCACATTTTTCCTTTGCCCCTCAACTTTCTCTTCATAATTGCTGAGGGGCACAGGGCCCTGGGTGGGGCTTTGGTTTCCCGGGCGTTTCCGCACCCTCCTTAGCTCCCCGCCATGGAGTGGCTTCGGTCACCCAGGCTTTATTGTGGTCGGCAGGGAGGGTTCTTCTTTGGGGGCGCTCAATTATGGCCTTGGCCTTATTCGGGGCCTTGGGGCTGTTCGGCCAGGCAGCTTGAGGAGCAACAACAACAACAACACTTCACAACTCTAAACAGTACACCCATCACTAACATCAACAATGCTGTACACATACTCAATAAAACTATCCAAAACGCTGACAAGAAACACATTCCAAGAGGTAACAGAAAAAGACACAACCCCAACTTCACACCAGAAATTCAAAACCTCATCAGACAACGCGACATACTGAAACACTCCCCAGCACCCCACACACAAGACATCACACAACAAATTCAAGCACTCAACACCCAAACTTACAACAAAATACAAGAACAACAAAAACTAAATTGGAATAACTTCCTACAAACACTTGATCACAAAACAAACTCCAAAAAACTCTACAAAACACTAAACAGCATCACACTTTCCAACAGCAACACAACACAATCACATGCTGCAATCACAACAACAGACTCTACTCCTTCATGTAAACAACAAGCAAACACTCTCATCAATCACTTCTCACATGTCAGCCACCTAAAACCTCACAAAGACGACCGACGTGTCATCCGACGTAAGAGACAATTCCCCACAGACCCTGACTATACACCCTTCACCAATCACCAGACAAAGCATATCATCAACAATCTCAAGCACTCACCTGCCTGTGGCTTAGACAACATAAGCAACATACACCTCAGACACCTGGGACCACAAGGCATACACGCACTCACTAACATATCTAACTACAGCTATTCACACAACACAATACCAGACATTTGGAAGCATGGTATCATCATCACATATCCCCAAACCCAACAAAGACCCCACGCTACCCTCCTCGCACCACCCCATCACACTCCTTTGCTCCCCCTCCAAAGTCATGGAACGCCTAGTACTACAACTAATTACACCTGACCTACCCCTAGCTCCAACACAACATGGCTTTAGGACACTGCACTCCACAAACACTCTTCTCACAGACCTTACACAAAGAGCTTTTGACGGCATCAACTCAGCTAGACCACCACACAGATCACTATTAGCCACACTCGACATTAGTAAAGCCTTCGATGCCATCCCCCGCCACAACCTAACAAACAAATTCTACAACACAAACATGCACAACAACACAAAAAGGTGGCTGGCCAACTTCCTAGCAGGCAGATGTGCACACGTATCTTTTGCCGGTCAGTCATCTAAAATCAGAAACTTTCCAAACGGAGTCCCACAAGGATCCGTCCTATCGCCCGCACTCTTCAATCTGTACATGCACGATATAACTACACCCAATACGCCCCAAATAAACTTAGCCTCCTATGCAGATGACATAACACTCACATGCACACACCATAACCCAAAAAGAGCAACAGATCTCCTTCAACCCTATCTCAACACACTACATGGCTGGTGCACTACAAACAGACTTAATCTAGCCCCAGCCAAATCCACCGCAACCCTGCTCACAAGCTGGACAGGAGAACACGAATACATCCCTCAACTCACCATAAACAACACACCCCTAACACATACACACACACCCAAAATCCTAGGAGTAACATATGATACTCATATGACATTCAAACAGCACACCACAAATATTAAAAAGAAACTGACACCCAGACTTAACGCCCTCAGGTCACTTGCTCACACAAAATTTGGACACAACAAAGAAACTACCACCACAGTATATAAACAATATATAAGATCAGTGATGGAATACGCAAGCCCAGCCTGGGCTTCTAACCTAGCTGAAACACATCATAAGACCTTACAGACTATTCAAAACAAAGCCCTGAAGATCATTACAGGCTGCACAGCTACTGCACCCACAGATCACCTACATCAAGAAACCAAAATCCTCAAAGTCAAAGACCATCTGGACATGAGAGGCACTCAATTCCTGGCAGCAGCCTCCACGAACCAAGACCACCCACTAAACTACATGGCAACACACCCACAGACACCAAGAAATATCAAAGCAACACCCAGCACACGGTATCACACACAATTATTGTCCTCTCTCCCTCCCTGCCCACCCCAAACCAACTTCCAGAAGCACATCCATACTCATATCTCTCACCGATCCATCCACTCACTCACAGACAACACGCAGCTGCATGCACGACCTCCCGAAATCCATCCTTCCAAATCCTCCCTTCCTCGCGAGGACAGAGTCCACCTGGCCAGGCTGAGATGCGGACACCATCCAGCTCTCCTGAGCTATCAGAAGAGACTGGATGACTTCGTTGTCGACGCCTGCCCGGGATGTAACACAGCACCCCATACCATTAAACACATAGAAGACTGCAATTCACACAACCACTTATGCCAACAACACAATCTACACTCAATGAGAGCTCTGTGGGAAAGCCCGATCGTGGCCATGGCCTTCCTCAGGGACTCGGGGCTGTTCGGCCAGGCAGCTTAGGGAACAACAACAACAACAACTCTTACCGATCTCTATTTGTCATCATTCACTCTTGTTTATTGGAATCTCTCTCTCTCTCTCTCTCTCTCTCACTCACTCACTCACTCACTCACTCACTCACTCACTCACTCACTCACTCACTCACTCACTCACTCACTCACTCACTCTCTCTCTCTCTCTCTCTCTCTCCCTCCCTCCCTCCCCTAACACAAACCTCTAAAGACCGTCCAATCCAGCTTATATCCCCCCCACTACAGCCTAAACCCCCTATTGTGTGGGTAGTATACTGTACAGTTAATATATAAATATATATATTTTATATATTATAGCTGTAAATCCCTTTTTGTACGAGCTCGAGCCGTGGTGTTCAGAAATGTAAGCTCTTTATGTGGTTATCTATATAGCTTTGTCTATCTATCTATCTATCTATCTATCTATCTATATATCTCTATTTATGTACCTATCTTATCTATCTCTCTATTAATCTATCTATCTATATCTAGCTATCTACAGTATCTATCTATCTATATCTAGCTATCTACAGTATCTATATATCTACATCTAGCTATCTACAGTATCTAGCTATCTACAGTATCTATCTATATATCTATCTATATCTAGCTATCTACAGTATCTATCTATATATCTATCTATATCTAGCTATCTACAGTATCTATCTATCTATATCTAGCTATCTACAGTATCTATCTATCTATCTATATCTAGCTATCTACAGTATCTATCTATCTATATCTAGCTATCTACAGTATCTATCTATCTATCTATCTATATGTAGCTATCTACAGTATCTATCTATATCTAGCTATCTACAGTATCTATCTATCTATATCTAGCTATCTACAGTATCTATCTATCTATATCTAGCTATCTACAGTATCTATCTATCTAGCTCTCTATATCTAGCTATCTACAGTATCTATCTATCTACAGTATCTATCTATCTTTATCTAGCTATCTACAGTATCTTTATCTTTATCTAGCTATCTACAGTATCTTTATCTAGCTATCTACAGTATCTATCTATCTAGCTATCTATCTATATCTAGCTATCTACGGTATCTATCTATATCTAGGTATCTACAGTATCTATCTATCTATATCTAGCTATCTACAGTATCTATCTATCTATATCTAGCTATCTACAGTATCTATCTATCTATATCTAGCTATCTACAGTATCTATCTAGCTATCTATCTATATCTAGCTATCTACAGTATCTATCTATCTATCTACAGTATTTATCTAGCTATCTATCTATATCTAGCTATCTACAGTATCTATCTATATCTAGCTATCTACAGTATCTATCTATATATATATCTCTAGCTATCTATAGTATCTATCTATCTATCTATCAATATCTAGCTATCTACAGTATCTATCTATCTATCTATCTATATCTAGCTATCTACAATATATATCTATCTATATCTATATCTAGCTATCTACAGTATTTATCTATCTATCTATATCTAGATATCTACAGTATCTATCTATCTATCTCTATATCTAGCTATCTACAGTATCTATCTATCTATCTATATATAGCTATCTACAGTATCTATATCTATCTATCTATCTATCTATATCTAGCTATCTACAGTATCTATCTATATATCTAGCTATCTACAGTATCTATATCTATCTATATCTAGCTATCTACAGTATCTATCTATCTTTTTTTTTTTTTTTTTTTTTTTTTTTTCTATATTCCAACTTACTTCCTCTCGGGCATAGGCTGAGAGCCTTAACATTCACCGCTTTACAATGAACAGTGAAGCCCGTGAGGTCTTGTTCCAGTCTAGGGAGTGAGACATGTGAAGCACGTAGAGTACAACGAGCACCTGCCATCTTGCCTTCACATGAGGCACGGTGCTCACTCATGGCCCGAAACGACCCCATCTCTGAAGCCACCTCGTTTCCGTGCTTCACTGTCTTACCCCCTACACTCGGACTCTCACACTTACACACACACAACGCCACCTGTTGAGCAGATAACTCACCAGGCATTGCACCCCTATAGCATATTTTGAATATGGGAATATTCATACAGTGCTATTTAATCAGGGAACAATGAGGGTATTTTATTGACGTTTCGGTGGGCTTGTGGTAATGCACTGATACTAGGTACAGCACAAATTCCATCCCAATAATATCTTCCCATTGATACATTGGGATTTGAACCCGGGACCTTTGGATTACCAGGCCAGTGGCAAGACCACTCCACCACACCTCCCCCAAATATCTAGCTATCTATGTCTAGCTATCTACAGTATCTATCTATCTACAGTATCTATCTATCTACAGTATCTATCTATCTACAGTATCTATCTATCTATCTATCTATATCTAGCTATCTACAGTATCTATCTATATCTAGCTATCTACAGTATCTATCTACCTATCTTTCTACCTACATATTTTTCCATTTAACATTTGGTAATTTCTTGTTTATTTATTGATATATTTATCTATCGATATCTATGTATCTATCTGTCCCTCCATATTCCTCTCCCATATCCACATTTGTATTCCTGAATTATCCATCTGTCTTTTGAATTGTTTTTTTCTTTCGTATTTTATTGTTATTACTCTCTTACTATGTCTGTATGTGTTAGTCTCTCTCTCTCTCTCTCTCTCTCTCTCTCTCTCTCTCTCTCTCTCTCTCTCTCTCTCTCTCATTGCTTCCCTCCAGCCTTGTATTGCTTCCACTCCTGTTCCCTCTTCCACTTCACCCTCTTCTCTCATTCTCTCTCTCTCTCTCTCTCTCTCTCTCTCTCTCTCTCTCTCTCTCTCTCTCTCTCTCTCTCTCTCTCTCTCTCTCTCTCTCTCTCTCTCTCTCTCTCAATCAATCTACTTATCTATCTATCTATCTACTCCTACCCTCCACACAGACAGCTAATTATAATGTCATTCTTCCTCTCTCCATCTCTATCTACCTATCTAACTAGCAATCAATCAATCAACTTATCTATCTATCTCTATCTATCTATCTATCTTTCAATCTATCTATCTATTTATCTATCTAACAATCAATCAATCAACCTATCTATCTATTTATCTATCTAACAATCAGTCAATCAACCTATCTATCTATCTATATCAACCTATCTACATATATATCCTTCAACCTATCTATCTATCTATCTATCTATCTATCTGTCTATCTATCTATCCTTCTATCTATCTATCTATCTATCTATCTACCTATCTGTCCATGTATCTATCTATCTACAGTATCTATATCGGTCTGTCTATCCTCCACCAAGACAGTTAAGCCATATTATATCTGCATCACTAAGTCGATCATCACGAGCGACTGATGTTGGGGTAGGGAGTAGTATAGATAGATCCTCCATATGTATAGATAGATAGAGGAATCAATACAAAACATCGAAATAATAGATAGATAAATGGATACTTTTCTATTCTATATACTCCGGCCCAATCCCCACTTTTCCTATTACTTTGTTCTCTTTTTCCTTTGTTTTTCTTGTTTTGTTTTTCTCTTTCTGGGGGTGGGGGGGGGGGGGGGGGCGATTCAAGACAGAGCCAGATTAGGGACGATGAATGATTGAAATAGACAAATCTGATGGATACATACAAAAGATCGATATTGATAGACAAATAGATAAATGCATAATCGAAATAGATACATTTATGGATCAATACAAAAGGTCGTAATAGATCGATGAATGGATAAATGAATAATCGAAATAGATACAAGAATGGATAAATACAAAATATCGAAATAGATAGATAGATGAATGAATTATCGAAATAGATCAATGAATGGATAAATACAACAGATCGAAATAGATCAATAATTAATCGAAATACATAGATAGATCAATAGATAGATATTTTACAAACATACACACATACATACAGGGAGAGAGAGAGAGAGAGAGAGAGAGAGAAAGAGGAAAGGATAGATTAGATTATTTCTGTTTTTGACATTTGGTATTACAAAAACTGCTGATACAGAACAATGGGCGAATGGTCTGCCATGATGGGGTTAATGGAGCAGATAATTGAGTCAGGCTGTTACACAATGATATATGTAACCTTAAAGGGAGGTATTTAGTGTGTTCCCTAGACCTCCATCAAGCTTAAAATTACATCCCCTTGAGTCCCTTTCAAGATAAATTTGTACATTTTTCGGTAGAAAAATTTCCCGGCCAAAGGCCGGTTCCTCTTAAATTACAGGCTCGCTATCGCTCGCCAGGATAAAATTGACACCTGAATGGCACGAAAGGTCTTAATATGGGGTGAGAGTTCTTAAAATCGCTAAACTAATGGGGCAAACGTTTTATAATATCAAAAGCAATGGGGCTAAACATGAGGGAGAAAGGGGTCAGAAAAAAATCTCTCAAGTGGAGATCTCCCCTTATGGGGGGTCACCGGCTTTTTGTTTTTATCTTTCTCTCCCTCTCTCTTTGACTTGTATCAATTCAGCCTACTGTTTTAAGACGTTTAGCCCCATCCAGGTGTCAATATTTTCCTGGCGAGCGGTATCGAGCCAGCATATATATATTTTTGTTTTGACAGCAAGCTAAATGTGTACATTTTTCGATAGAAAAATTTCCCCGGCAAAGCCGGTTTTCTCCATACAATGCGGGCTCGCTATTGCTCGCCAGGAAGAAATCGACACTTGGATGGGGATAAACATCTTAGAACAGTTGGCTGAATGGGGCCGAATGGATACAAGCCAGAGAAAGAGAGAAAAGGAGAGAAAGTTAAAAAAAAACAGCAGGCCCCCCCCCCCCCTTAACAACCATATAGATACAGGAGTTTATTGGTTATATTGACTGTGTTATATTATGTTGTCACTTCACTGTTTTCCATTACACACACACACACACACACACACACACACACACACACACAGCCCGTAGCCTAGTAGGTAGAGCTCTCGTCTCACACACGAGGGGTCGGGGGTTCAATCCCCCGGCCGGGCGGAGACAAATTGGGCTTGTCTCCTTTCATGTGTTAGCCTCAGTTCACCTAGCTGTAAATAGGTACCTGGAATAAGTGGACGACGTTGTGACGTCCCATCTGGGGTTGGCAAAAATGGTACAAGGCGAGATGGGTATCATATGGTTCACCTAAGCTGATGGCTACCTAAGCCTTCGGGCGAGACGGTACCGTCTATAGTGAGAATGGTACCATACAGATCCACCCTAAGCCTTCGTTTCCGATGTCGCCAATTGGCTAAAAATACAGACTACACACACATCCACAGCCATTCCAACGATACATATAACACCTACACATATAGGAGGCGGGAAATAACGAGCATGCTCACTCCCGCAATACAACTAGAGAGTAAGTACAACTAGAGTAAGTACACACACACACACACACACACACACACACACACACACACACACACACACACACACACAAACACACAAGTTAGACAATTGTAACTCAGGAAGCGGGACAATACAAGCCTAAAAGCTCAACTCCTGTGTACTACAATTAAGTAAATACAATTAGGTAGGGGGAGGTGTGGCAGAGTGGTCTTGCCACTGGACTGGTAATCCAATAAACCCGGGTTCGAATCCCAATATGGCAATGGGAAGATATTAGTGGGATGGAATTTGTGCTGTACCTAGTTTCAGTGCATTACCACAAAACACCGAAATGCCAAAAAAATACCCTCATTGTTCCCTGATTAAATAGCATTGTATGAATATTCCCATATTCAAAATATGTTACAGGAGGGCAATGCCTAGTGAGTTAATTACTCAATAGGTGGCGTTCTGAGAGTGAGGGTCCGAGTGTGGGGGATGAGATGGCAAAGCGCAGAGGCGAAGCGGCTTCAGAAATGGAGTTGCTTCGAGCCGGGGTGCTTCGCATGTCTCACTCCCTAGACTGGAACAAGACCTCACGGGCCTCACCGTGTTCAGCGGCGTAGTGTAGAGGCTCTCAGCCTATGCCCGAGAGGGAGTAGATGGAATATAGAAAAAAAAAATATATATACACACACACACACACACACACACACACACGAGAGACCAAGGTGTAATTTGATTGGTTGATCGTGAAGTACTTATTACAATTCATGTTGTCGACGCCTTTGAACATTTTGTATTTTTGAGAGAGAGAGAGAGAGAGAGAGAGAGAGAGAGAGAGAGAGAGAGAGAGAGAGAGAGAGCGCCAGAGCGAGATATTTGCTGTAAGATGGAGATGAATGCAGAGGAAGTGAGACTGACAGAAAGAGAGGGAGAGTGAGAAATCTGGAATAAAATAAGAGACACGAAGCGAAACGAAAACAGAGAATTTCTATTTAGCCATTCCCTCTCTCTCTCTCTCTCTATATATATATATATATATATATATATATATATATATATATATATATATACTGTATATGCATTCAATAGCACTATCCTGAGTTTCATTCCAAGAGGTGTTGTCTATGATATAACAATATTATCGTAATCCAGTCGAATAATTGATGGAATGCTTAGACTCTTTCTAATCGTTCTATATCTTTCTTGAGTGATATAGAGACCAGAATTGCGGAGCATACTCACATAATTATCTTACACAGAATAATAAAGTGTATGGCACACACAACATACATACATACATACATAAAATTTTAAGACTGAGTGTTCCACACATAAGTGCAGTTTCAGTCTCATGTCCTAATGGCGGCGTTCCAGGCAACCCTGTTAAGGGCTGCTTCACTTGTCAAGTTCTTGGATTTGAGATCGGCGCGTATAGTCCGATCCCAGATCTTCCTCGGTCCACCCCTTGGTGCAGCTCCCTCCACAATCACAGACCTGCATTTTTTCACCCAATTTTGTTCATCCATTCTCTCCACATGTCCATACCATCCCAGTCTACTTGTACGCATCACCTCGCTAATACTCATTATACCTAAACGTCTCCTCAGCTCAACATTTGTTATTCTATCCTGTAGCCTGGCCCCACACATCCATCTCACCATTCTCATCTCATTACGCTCCATTCTGTTGACATCCTCTACTTTAACGGCCCATGTTTCTGAGGCATACGTCATTGCACTTCTAACACATGAGGCATACACCTTTCCATTCAGGGGGAGAGGCATTCTTTTCATGGCCAGGATTGGCATCAATTCTCTGAACTTCCCCCAGCCACACCTAATTCTAACAACAGTGGCAGCCTCGGCCCCACCACCGGCAGAGATGGTATCTCCTAGGTAACAAAACTTGTTCACCAGCTCCAAAGACTCATTTCCAAAATTCACAGCCACAGGATCATCACTTAACACAAGCTCGCCTTTGCACACTACGCACTCAAATTTCTCTATTTCTGACTTATCCTTCGGCAGGGGCCCCTTTATTCTACTACAGCTGATCAAGTCGTTTAAGGAGAAGTCATCAAGGATCATCGTCTCAGGAATCGTCCCCCGGCTCGGTGTAGAGAGCCGATTTTACAACATAGCCACCAGCACAAATCGTTGTCTAGCAAACCTCTGCAGGAAGGAGAACGTGGGATTCGTCGACACCTGGGACAATTTCTACTACGATGACTATTTGTTTTCGGACGATGGAGTTCATCTGAACCAGGTGGGAGCAGCGCGTTTTGGGCGTCTTCTCAACGATGCGGTGATGGATTTTCGGAGAAGAAATCGACTCAGCACAGGACAACCAGGAAGGAGGACCGAAGACAGCGAGGACGGCAATCTACAAAGGAATTAAATACTAATCCGTCAAGAACCGCGAATTTGGATAAAGCTCCACCAACACGACCCAAATTCAAAACCATCAGGGATAACGACCGAGGACCGAGGACAGCCATGAATGTAAATGTAGATCCGACCAGAACCAAAAATTCGATGAAAGAACGATCTGCGAGTTCTAAAACCGCAACTTTAAAGGTTTTCTATGCAAACGCTCGTAGCATACGCAATAAATTTTCAGATTTAGAGGAACTAGTGTTTACAGAAAATTATGATGTGATTGGCATAACAGAATCTTGGCTCAATACACAAGATAGAGACTTTTTAGCAGAGTATTCACTTCCCGGTTATGTAATGTTTGAGAACAGCCGAATAAATAAAAATGGAGGTGGCGTTTTATTTTATATCAAAGAAAGTCTTAACCCGACCCTCGTGTCAAAACCTCAAATTGTGAACGTCGACACATCTTTTGTGCTAATAAAGAATAATAAAGGTACAAAAATAATACTTGCGTTAATATACAGACCTCCAGCTCAATCAGTGCAAACTGACCGAGAAATTTACGAACAAATTGCAGATGTAAGTAACTCACAAGATACCGTAATTTTTGGCGACTTTAATTTACCTGTGACCAAGTGGGGCGATACTCTTACTTCACACTCCGGACATGACTTGTATACGAACTTGCAAGAGAGTTCGCTTTATCAATTTGTTCGAATGCCGACCCGTGGTAATAACGTTCTTGACATTGTACTTGCAACAAAAGAAGAATTGATAGAGAATTTGAATGTTGGTGATGAATTCAGTAACAGCGACCATCGTACGATAACTTTCACTTTAAAGTTTACTAGTAACGAACCAAATAGTAGCATCGAAAAAGTCCCTAATTTCAAGAAAGCAAACTTCCATAAACTTAGAGCTATGTTTAAAGAAACTGACTGGAGCTTTTTATTTAACAATAACGACATAAATACATCTTGGAAGTTATTCGAAACCACTTACCTAAAAGCAGTGCAAGACTGCATACCATCGAAAATACGGCGTCCAGGCCATAATAAAAAGCCCAAATGGTGGAATAAAGATATTTCAAACTGCCTGCTTGCTAAAAAATTTGCTAATGATAGATTAAAATCCTCACAAAATGACGAAGAACGGGTGAAATTTGTAGAGCTACGACGCAAAGCCAAAAAGTTAATTAAGCAAAGTAAAAAGACCTTAGAGTTACATATTGCGAATCAAAGTAAAACAAACCCGAAAGAATTCTATAGTTATATCAGAAAGAAAAAAGTAGTTACTTCAACTGTTGGACCGTTAGTCGATGAAAAAGGAGAATACACCAAAGACGAAGTACAAATGAGTAATGCCCTCAATACCTTCTTTAAGAACATAAGAACATAAGAAAATGGGAGTCTGCAGAAAGCCGATTGGCCTAAGCAAGGCAGATCCCTGTCCCACACAACCCCAATTACAAAGCCCAATTATAGGCTCAACACTCTAATACCCTGAGGATCATCTTACCAAAACGGTTAGAGATTAACGCAGGATTACGGGGGTCTGCAGAGCGCTGATTGGCCCAACCCTGCTGATCCCCCTTCACACCCAACCCTTCTCGTCCATATGCTTATCCAATTTTATCTTAAAGCTCCCTATCGTTTTTAATCCCACTATAGCACTTGGTAGTCCATTCCACCCATCTACAACTCTGTTACCAAACCAATATTTGCCTATATCTTTTCTGAAACGAAATTTATCTAATTTGAAACCATTGGTACGAGTTCTTTCGCTATCACTGAGCTTTAGTACATTTGTCATGTCCCCTTTGTTAATCCCACTAACCCACTTGAACACCTCTATCATATCCCCTCTAACTCTGCGTCTCTCTAACGAATGTAAGCCTAATTTCTTCAACCTTTCTTTATACGGAAGATTTCTAATATTATGGATCATTTTTGTCATTCTACGTTGTACTCTCTCCAATGAATCTATGTCCATTCTGTAATAAGGACACCAAAATTGAACAGCATAATCCATATGGGGTCTCACTAATGACAAGTAAAGTTTTAAGATAACATCAGCAGTTCTGTTACTCACACTCCTTGAGATGAACCCGAGAATCCTGTTTGCCTTGTTTCGAACGCTTATACACTGTTGTCTAGGCTTCAAATCATTGCTAACAAACACACCTAGATCTTTCTCACAATTCGAGTTTTCTAATTCCACATTAGCTAGTTTATATTTAACATTGTATGCATCTTCCCTATCTTTAATACCTTGCATTTGTCAATGTTAAACTTCATCTGCCAATTTACTGACCATTCGTGTAAGGTATCTAGATCCCTTTGGAGGCACTCTATATCTCTATCTGAATCAATTGTTCTCCCCATCTTGGTATCGTCTGCAGATTTACTTATCCTACTAGTTATACCTAAATCAAGGTCATTTATGTATATAACAAACAACAGAGGACCTAATACAGATCCCTGGGGGACACCACTTTTGACTGCTCCCCATTCTGACTTCGTACCATTTATGCTGACTCTCTGCTTCCTACCAATTAGCCATGACCTAATCCATCCCAACAACGCCCCACCTATTCCATGCGCCTCAACCTTTCTCATCAATCTCTCGTGGGGGACTCTGTCGAAAGCTTTACTGAAATCTAAATATTATATCATATGACTTGTCATTATCTACTGCTTCATATACCTCTGAGAAAAAACTAAGCAAATTAGTAAGGCAAGAACGTCCCTGAGTGAATCCATGCTGAGAAGAATTTATTAAATTAAATGTATCTAAGTGGTTTCTAATTTTACTAGCAATAATTGACTCTAGTAGCTTTCCTATGATTGATGTAAGACTAATGGGACGGTAATTGGATGCTATTGATTTGTCACCTTTTTTGAAGATCGGAACTACGTTTGCAAGCTTCCAAGCTTCTGGAACTATACCTGTCTCCAATGACTTGTTAAATAAAAATGTTAATGGGTAACTTAACTCATCCCTACATTCTTTTAATACTCTAGCATATACCTCATCAGGACCAGGCGATTTATGAGGTTTCAGTCTGTCAATTTCCTTAAGCACATCATTTCTACTTATAGTAACCGTACTTAACCTATTTTCTATACTATCGCTATATACCTTACGGACTTCTGGAAACTGTGCCAAATTTTCATTAGTGAAAACGGAAAGAAATTGACCATTTAATGTACTGCACATTTCTAAATCATTTTCTGTCATTTCTCCTATCGAAGTTTTAAGGGGACCAATTACATCTCTAACCTTGGATTTATATAGTTGGTAAAAAGCTTTAGGATTATTTTTTGAGTCATTGGCAACCTTAATTTCATAATTTCTTTTTTCTTTCCTAATATCCTTTTTTACCTGTCTTGATAGATTCTGATAGTAAGCAAGTAGGTGAATTTCGCCTTTTCTAATTTTTCTATATATTCCTCTCTTTTGTCCTAGAAGATCTAATAGTCTATTATTCATCCATTTGGGTTGGTTCTGTGTTGATCTAAATTTGCATCAGTTTTTACAACAGAAGACCTCAGTGATATCCCTACACCATCGCCGATTCAGATTGATAATTCAGATGTTCTAAGCAATATCACCGTTACAGAGAGAGAAGTATTGAATTGTTTAGATAAACTCAAGGTAAATAAAACGCCAGGACCTGATACAATCTCGCCTAGAGTTCTAAAGGAAGCTAAGAATGAGCTCTCCAAACCACTGACATTACTATTCAATAAATCCTTGCAGTCTGGAACTATGCCTGATCAGTGGAAGCTAGCCAACGTAACACCGATATTAAAAAAAGGCAGCAAATCCCTACCCAGTAACTATCGTCCAATTAGCTTAACCTCAGTTGTATGTAAAATGCTAGAAACGGTCATACGAGACAGACTTGTAAATCACTTAGAGGAAAATAACATACTTAAAGATACTCACGCTTTCGTAAAAAACGTTCCTGTTTAACAAACCTCTTAGACTTCTTCCACGATATCCTCAACCTCTACGATGAGAGTAAAGCTGTAGAATTATATACCTTGATTTTCAAAAGGCCTTTGACAAAGTTCCCCACAAACGTTTACTGCTAAAACTAAAAGCGCATGGAATACAAGACGGTGTGTTGAAATGGATAGAAAATTGGCTCAGCAACAGAAAGCAAAGGGTAGTCATAAACGGTAAGGCATCTAAATGGACCAATGTAAGTAGCGGGGTACCCCAGGGATCGGTACTAGGACCAATTCTCTTTCTAATTTACATCAACGACATAGATGAGGGTCTCACCTGCACAATCTCTCAAATTTGCTGACGATACAAAAATTGCAAATAGCGTACTCTCAAAAGAACAAGTTGACGATATGCAACACAATCTAGATAAATTGTCATGTTGGGCCCAAATTGGCAAATGAGTTTCAATGCGGATAAATGTAAAGTACTACATGTCGGATACCTAAATGAGAAAGCAAACTATTCGATGAATGGCACTCAGCTTAAGAATGTAAACAGAGAAACTGATCTGGGAGTAACAATATCGAGTAACCTAAAACCGAGTCAACAATGTTCAGAAGTTGTTAAGAAGGCAAACAAAATAATTGGCTTTATAGGCAGGTCATTTGAGCATAAATCCAAAGAAGTTATCCTAACCCTTTACAATTCCTTAGTCCGCCCTCTTCTGGAATACTGCGTTCAATCCTGGTGCCCTTATACCAAAAAGATATAAACAAGCTAGAACGAGTTCAACGTAGAGTTACCAAAATGATACCTAGCCTAAAGAACAAACCATACGAAGAGCGTCTTAGAGAATTAAATCTATTTCCTTTAACCCAGCGCAGATTAAGAGGCGACTTAATTCAAGTGTTCAAAATCATCAAAGGCATCGACAATATGAACTGTAGTAAGTACTTCACTATCGACCAATCTAATTACACGCGGGGAAACGGTTGCAAAATTATTGGTAAATCTTTTAACTCGCACGAATCTAAGAATTTCTTCTTCAATCGAGTTGTCAACTTGTGGAATGGGCTTCCCCGAGACGTTATAGACTGCAGCACCGTTGATTCATTTAAATTCCGCCTAGACAAATATCTCGCATCAAAACCCGCGACTGACTGCGTTTGTAAATGAATAACTTTATCCTCCCCTCAGTTACTAACCCATATGTCCCCTACTAACTTCCTAGTCCTGCCACGTTAGTGGCAGGGCAGTAGTTCCCTTTCCAATGTTCCCTTACCTACTCTAAACCACTGTTTGGACACTTGATCCTCAGTGTTTTGGAGGACAAGCAACCTAGAAGGGTCACTAGACCTGTTGTTGCTTGATTTCCTTTGTACTCCTTTGTACTCCTTTGTACAGCGCTTACTCCCACGGTGTACCCAACATCGACAGATACTACATTGAATTGAGTTAACGCCCACTCCCTTTCCACACACTGCACATGGGTATGCACCGCTCTTTTCCACATTGCCTCGTCTCAATCTACAATTCATAAGCTTGGTTTTGTTAATATTGACTCTTAAACCCTTGCTCGCCATGCCCTCTCTCCACTCTCTGAATTTGGCCTCCGCATCTTGCATACTGTCAGCTATTAGGACTAAATCGTCTGCATAAAACAATTCCAACGGGAGTCCGCCTCTAAAAACTGTAGACAGTGCCTCCAAGACCATAATAAAGAGGAGGGGGCTTAACACTGAACCCTGATGGACTCCAACACGGACTGCGAACTCATCACTCAGTACACCCCTCACCCTCACCGCACTTCGCGAATCCTCATACATCTTCATTATCACACGCACCAGCCACTCTTCCACACCAATTTTCCTCATAGCCCACTGCACAACATCTCTAGGCACCCTATCAAAGGCCTTCTCCAGGTCTACAAACACAAAGTAAAGATCCCTGCCTTTTAGTAAGTATCTTTCCTGTATCTGCCTGACTATGAAGATAGCATCGGTTGTACCCCTTCCTGGCATAAAACCAAACTGCATATCATCAAAACACACACACACACACAAAACACACACACACACACACACACACACACACAAAACACACACACAACACACACACACACACACACACACACACACACATAGTGAGAATGAGTGAGTGTGTCTACAAATATATATTTTTTTTCAGCTCTAACTTTTAGCCATGGTTACGTGTTGAATTCGTATTGCAACTAAGCATATTATAGGCTATCTTATCAAACCCGTCTAATAATGAGAGAGAGAGAGAGTGTGAGAGAAAAAGTGTGTGAGTGAGCGAAAAAGTGTGTGAGTGAGATAAAGAATGTGTGTGAGTGAGTGAGTGAGAGAAAAAGTGTGTGAGTGAGAGAAAGAGTGTGTGTGAGTGAGATAAAGAGTGTGTGAGTGAGTGAGTGAGAGAAACAGTGTGTGTGAGTGAGAGAAACAGTGTGTGTGAGTGAGAGAAAGAGTGTGTGTGAGTGAGATCAAAAGTGTGTGACTGAGAGAAAGAGTGTGTGAGTGAGAGAAAGAGTGTGTGTGAGTGAGATAAAAAGTGTGTGTGAGTGAGAGAAAGAGTGTGTTTGAGTGAGAGAAAGAGTGTGTGTGAGTGAGAGAAAGAGAGTGTGTGTGAGTGAGAGAAAGAGTGTGTGTGAGTGAGAGAAAGTGTGTGTGAGTGAGAGAAAGAGTGTGTGAGTGAGAGAAAGAGTGTGTGTGAGTGAGAGAAAGAGTGTGTGTGAGTGAGAGAAAGAGTGTGAGTGAGAGAAAGAGTGAGAGTGTGTGTGAGTTAGAGAAAGAGTGTGTGAGTGAGAGAAAGAGTGTGTGTGAGTGAGAGAAAGAGTGTGTGAGTGAGAGAAAGAGTGTGAGTGAGAGAAAGAGTGTGTGTGAGTGAGAGAAAGAGTGTGTGTGAGTGAGAGAAAGAGTGTGTGTGAGTGAGAGAAAGAGTGAGTGAGTGAGAGAGACAGAGACAAAGTGAAAATCTAACCAATAAACAGAGATGCAGGAACCGTGTCACAATTTGAGTAGGCTTGACATTTTTAACATGGAATATAATGGGTGGCACAAGGGACATATTTAGTTTGGAAAAAGAAGAAATGGAAAATATATCAAGTTTCTTGGGGATACAGTTGGTGTTTTTGATAGCCGACTTTTCTTAGGGTTTCTTTAATATTGACGGGGAGGTTTTTAATTTGATCCCTAGACCTCCATCAAACTTAAGGGAGCCCAGACGGTATTGTGCAGCATAATTTACTGGTTCGGCTCAATGGTTTAAGTTTGCTCTCTAAACCTCTATCAAACTTAACAAAAACCCACAAGACCCCCCTTCGATATAAATTTGTAAATTTTTCGGTAGAAAACTGTCCCGGCCGAAGGCCGATTCCTCTTCATATACAGGCTCGCTATCGCTCGCCAGGGAAAAAAATTGACACCTAAATGGCACGAAAGATCTTAATATTGGCAAACAAATGGGGCAAAAGGTCTGAAAATCGCCAAACTAATGGGACTAATGTCTTGAAATCGCAAAACTAATAGGGCTAAACATGAGGGAGGAGGAGGACTCGAAAAAACAACTGCCCCCCTTAAAAAGATACCCCCAAGGCGCTCCTTCGAGATGACTTTGTGCACATTTCGGTAGACAAATTCCACGGGCGAAGGCTGGTTACTCCTGAATTGCAGGCTCGCTTTCGCTCGCCAGGAAAACAAATAGTCGCCCAGATGTCACGAAAGGTCTTAAAATCGACAAATTAATGGGGCGAGTTTCTTAAAATCTAAAAAATAATGGGACGAATATTTTAAAATCGAAGAAAATAATGGGGCTAAACATGAGGGCAAGGGGGGTAAAAAAAGAAGAACATTTCAACCCGATCTACTGTCTATCTTTGTTAACCCTTCATCAACCCGTACCTACCGTCACGAAGAAACTGTCAACTATTCCGTCAACTACATCCCTTAACCCCTTCTGTACCGGCGACGTCTTTTTCATTTTAGTCTACCTATATTTAGACGGTTTTGTGCAGCTTAAGAAGGATGTGTGGTAGTAAAAAGGGTTAAGTGAGATAGTTCGAAGCCTGTTACTTGCTGGAGGCCCTTCTTAAGCTGAATATCATCGTCTATTAGTAGTCAGTATGCAATAAAAAGGACGGAACTGCTACTGCACGGGTTAAGGGAGCCCACCTCACTTTGTTTCTCTTTCTCTCCCTCTCTCTTTATGCTTGTATCCATTCGGCCCCATTCAGCCTACTGTTTTAAGACGTTTACTCCCATCCTGGTGTCAATATTTTCCTGGCGAGCGGTAGCGAGCCAGGAAGAAATTGACACCTGGATGGGGATAAACTTCTTAAAACAGTTGGCTGAATGGGGCCGAATGGATACAAGCCAGAGAAAGAGAGAAAAGGAGAGAAAGATAAAAAAAAAAGCAGGTGACCCCCCCCTTAAGGCTCCCCAGAACGTTCTACCGTCTATTCTTAACCCTTTCTGTACCGAAGCCGTCCTTTTAATTATATTCTGGTTACTATTAGACGATTTTATTCAGTTTAAAAACGGCCTCCATCCATTAACAGTCTCCAAACGGCCTGCATCCATTAACAGTCTCCAAACTATCTCACTGAACCCTTTTCACTTCCACTGATCCTTCTTAAACTGCACAAAATCGTCTACATTCAGTATAGCTAGAATTAATGAAAAAGACGTCGCCGGTACAGAAGGGGTTAACTGCTCTCAACTGTCTATCATCTTTATAACTACCGTCGCTAACCAACTGTCAATCAATTATTCCCGTCAACAGAAAATAATCCACCAGAACTCTCAGTGCCGAAAAACAAATCCGTCAAATTCGTCAACTGTCTATTCCCGTCAATCGTTTATTTTCATCCAACTACCTACCTTCATCAACTAACCGTCAACTACCTACCTTCAGAAACTAACCGTCAACTATTACCGTCAAATAGTGCAGTGAAAATCTGTCAAAAAAACCTGAAAACAACAACAACAACCATAGGCCTATACTGTTTTTTTTTTGTTCTGTCAACTCCTGTCAACCTGAACAGAGCTAGGTAAGTACTTGTTATTATTGACTTACGTATTACTTACCTATTTAACTATTTACTTACCCTATACTTATAATATACTTACCATTCACTTGTTATTTGTTTTTATTTACTGATTTAGTTAATATATACGTATTATTATATATTATTGTATATTATCAAGTGTATCTCGCCTCTTAAGGGGCCCTCACATAGTCTGGAGTGCGAGCTAGTGCGAGTCTAACAGGAGTCGCTAGGAGTCGCGTGAGTCAGTAGGAGTCATCGATTTTCACCGCGAATAGGCCCGCGAGTCCGAATGTTCCCCTACTAGTGACTCAAGCTCGCACTCCTGCCTGTGTGAGGTGAGATATACTTGATAATAACATACAATAATAGATAATAATAAAATCCTTTACTAATTCCTTACAATCGTTTCTCTACAAACCACAGTATTGTATGGCTTTCACTCTTCTATCACTATTACAACAATCAGTGGTTTTTCAAAGCTATTTCAGTGCATACCCCCTTTGTTTAGAGATACTGACGATTAATTGATTGTATTATTAATGTAGAGTTTGTCATGATAAGTAGCCTTAAGGGGAGATTTCCACTTGAGGGATTTTTTTCTGGACTCTTTTCTCCCTCATGTTTAGCCCCATTGCTTTTGAGATTTTAAGACGTTCGCCCCATTAGTTTGGCGATTTTAAGAACCCTCGCCCCATTTCTGTCAATTTTAAGACCATTCGTGCCATTTAGGTGTCGATTTTTTCCTGGCGAGCGATAGCGAGCCTGTAATTTAAGGGGAATCGGCCTTCGGCCGGGACATTTTTCTACCGAAAAATGTACAAATTTATCTTGAAAGGGGGTCTAGGGGGAGTTATTTTAAGTTTGATGGAAGTCTAGGGAATCAACTAAAGACCTCCCCTTAACAAAATATAGTGCTACTCCTTTAAGGGGGGGTCACCTGCTTTTTTCCCTTTCTCTCTTTCTCTGGCTTGTATCCATTCGGCCCTATTCAGCCAACTGTTTTAAGACGTTTATCCCCATCCAGGTGTCGATTTCTTCCTGGCGAGCCATAGCGAGCCAGCATTGTAAGGAGAAATCCGGCTTCACCGGAGACATTTTTCTATCGAAAAATTTACAAATTTAGCCTGCTGCCAAAAACAAATATACATATATACCTGCTCGCTTCCGCTGGCCAGGAAAATATGGACACCTGGATAGGGGTAAACGTCTTAAAACAGTAGGCTGAATGGGGCCGAATGGATACAAGCCAAAAAGAGAGGGAGAGAAAGAGAAAACAAAACGAGGTGGGCCCCCTTAAAACTCATAAGGAGAGGATAAACCAGTTCTTTATTGATTATTGAGTCGGGGAAGCATATCATATTGAATACTATTGTCTATTCGCTGTAAGTAGGCGATAAATCATTAAGTCATATCCTCTTTAACTCAAAAAGGGCTAGTGCAAATTGGCTGTAAATTTCCACATATATTTCTTGACTGACTCTTCCCAAATGGTAGAAATATTAGCTCGATTACTCTAGTCGTGTTTGAGTTACAGAGGTTAGAGGTCATGATTTCTCGCCTACTTACAGCGAATAGACTATAGTATCGCAATAATAACATTTATTTGAATTTCATATAGAGATCCATTAATTAGAATATTGTGAATAATTAATATATGAACTCGTAATTAAGCTATTCAACAACGAATATACTATTAACCCTTTGAGTACCAGCGACGTGTGTAATATTTTATTATAGCTATATAGGAGATATTGTATAGCTTAGGAGGGATCTGTGGTAGTCAAAAGGGTCGGTGGAGATAGTTTGCAGTCTTATTATTGCTAGAGGTCCTTCCCAAGCTGAATCAAATCGTCTAATAGCGTTCAGAATAAGACAAAAAGGACGTCCCTGGTACTGGAGGGGTTAACATAACACTATATGAAGCAATAATGAAACCTCAGAATCGTGTACAGAGTGGAGTGGAGTTATACAAGTCGAAGGGACATTAAGGGGAGATCTCCACTTGAGGGATTTTTTTCTTGACGCCTTTCTCCCTCATGATTAGCCCCATTGCATTTGAGATTTTAAGATGTTCGCCCCATTAGCTTGGCGATTTTAAGAACTTTCGCCCCATATATGTAACTTTTAAGACCTTTTGTGCCATTTAGGTGTCGATTTTTTCCTGGCGAGCGATAGCGAGCCTGTATTTTAAGAGGAATCGGCCTTTGGCCGGGACATTTTTCTACCGAAAAATGTACAAATTTATCTTGAAAGGGGGTTAAGGGGGTGTAATTTCAAGCTTGATAGAAGTCGAGGAAAAACACTAAAAAACTCCCCTTAAGGCCCTCTCTCAAGCTTCAACAAATATGAAGCAATAAATCGGTTAAACGCAGGAAACAGTGGGAGAAGGTTAGTAGCAGTCTATACCTCATAGTGTACACAGCATTACGGAAATATCCCTCAACGGTACACACACAACTTATAATATCCCTCAACGGTACACACACAACTTATAATATCCCTCAACGGTACACACAACTTATAATATCCCTCAACGGTACACACAACTTATAATATCCCTCAACGGTACACACAACTTATAATATCCCTCAACGGTACACACAACTTATAATATCCCTCAACGGTACACACAACTTATAATATCCCTCAACGGTACACACACAACTTATAATATCCCTCAACGGTACACACAACTTATAATATCCCTCAACGGTACACACAACTTATAATACCCCTCAATGGTACACACAACTTATAAATATCCCTCAACGGTACACACAACTTATAATATCCCTCAACGGTACACACAACTTATAATATCCCTCAACGGTACACACAACTTATAAATATCCCTCAACGGTACACACAACTTATAAATATCCCTCAACGGTACACACAACTTATAAATATCCCTCAACGGTACACACAACTTATAAATATCCCTCAACGGTACACACTTAATATCCCTCAACGGTACACACAACTTATAAATATCCCTCAACGGTACACACAACTTATAAATATCCCTCAACGGTACACACAACTTATAAATATCCCTCAACGGTACACACAACTTATAAATATCCCTCAACGGTACACACAACTTATAAATATCCCTCAACGGTACACACAACTTATAATATCCCTCAACGGTACACACAACTTATAATATCTCTCAACGGTACACACAACTTATAAATATCCCTCAACGGTACACACAACTTATAATATCCCTCAACGGTACACACAACTTATAATATCTCTCAACGGTACACACAACTTATAATATCCCTCAACGGTACACACAACTTGTAATATCCCTCAACGGTACACACAACTTATAAATATCCCTCAACGGTACACACAACTTATAAATATCCCTCAACGGTACACACAACTTATAAATATCCCTCAACGGTACACACAACTTATAATAACCCTCAACGGTACACACAACTTATAATATCTCTTGGCCAATCAGTTTAGTAGGGCATTTGTAGCTAAACTATCGGGAGCACATTAAGGGGGTGGCCTGTTTTGGTTCTGTCCTTTTCTATCTTTCTCTGGCTTGTATCCCTTTGGCCCCATTCAGCCTACTGTGTTAAGAAGTTTATCCCCATCCAGGTGTCAATTTCTTACTGGTGAGCGGTAGCGAGCCAGCATATTTTTTATTTTTGTTAGACACCAGGCTAAATTTGTACATTTTTCGATAGAAAAATGTCTCCGGCGAAGCCGGATTTCTTCATATAATGCTGGCTCGCTATCGCTCGCCAGGAAAAAATCGACACCTATATAGGGATAAACGTCTTAAAATAGTTGGCTGAATGGGGCCGAATGGATACAAGCTAGAAAGAGAGAAAACGACAGAAATAACAAAAATCAGGTCACCCCCCTTAAGCAATTGACCACTTGCAAGTTTCAGGCTATAAGGAAGTTGGAGTTTGAGGCTATAAGGAAGTTGGAGTTTGAGGCTATAAGGAAGTTGGAGTTTGAGGCTATAAGGAAGTTGGAGTTTGAGGCTATAAGGAAGTTGGAGTTTGAGGCTATAAGGAAGTTGGAGTTTGAGGCTATAAGGAAGTTGGAGTTTGAGGCTATAAGGAAGTTTGGAGTTTGAGGCTATAAGGAAGTTGGAGTTTGAGGCTAAGGAAGTTGGAGTTTGAGGCTATAAGGAAGTTGGAGTTTGAGGCTATAAGGAAGTTGGAGTTTGAGGCTATAAGGAAGTTGGAGTTTGAGGCTATAAGGAAGTTGGAGTTTGAGGCTATAAGGAAGTTGGAGTTTGAGGCTATAAGGAAGTTGGAGTTTGAGGCTATAAGGAAGTTGGAGTTGAGGCTATAAGGAAGTTGGAGTTTGAGGCTATAAGGAAGTTGGAGTTTGAGGCTATAAGGAAGTTGGAGTTTGAGGCTATAAGGAAGTTGGAGTTTGAGGCTATAAGGAAGTTGGAGTTTGAGGCTATAAGGAAGTTGGAGTTGAGGCTATAAGAAGTTGGAGTTTGAGGCTATAAGGAAGTTGGAGTTTGAGGCTATAAGAAGTTGGAGTTTGAGGCTATAAGGAAGTGGAGTTTGAGGCTATAAGGAAGTTGGAGTTTGAGGCTATAAGGAAGTTGGAGTTTGAGGCTATAAGAAGTGGAGTTTGAGGCTATAAGGAAGTTGGAGTTTGAGGCTATAAGGAAGTTGGAGTTTGAGGCATAAGAAGTTGGAGTTGAGGCTATAAGGAAGTTGGAGTTTGAGGCTATAAGGAAGTTGGAGTTTGAGGCATAAGGAGTTGGAGTTTGAGGCTATAAGGAAGTGGAGTTTGAGGCTATAAGGAAGTTGGAGTTTGAGGCTATAAGAAGTTGGAGTTTGAGGCTATAAGGAAGTTGGAGTTTGAGGCTATAAGGAAGTTGGAGTTTGAGGCTATAAGGAAGTTGGAGTTTGAGGCTATACAAGTTGGAGTTTGAGGCTATAAGGAAGTTGGAGTTTGAGCTAAAAGGAAGTTGGAGTTTGAGGCTATAAGGAAGTTGGAGTTTGAGGCTATAAGGAAGTTGGAGTTTGAGGCTATAAGGAAGTTGGAGTTTGAGGCTATAAGGAAGTTGGAGTTTGAGGCTATAAGGAAGTTGGAGTTTGAGGCTATAAGGAAGATGGAGCTTGAGGCTATAAGGAAGTTGGAGTTTGAGGCTATAAGGAAGTTGGAGTTTGAGGCTATAAGGAAGTTGGAGTTTGAGGCTATAAGGAAGTTGGAGTTTCAGGCTATAAGGAAGTTGGAGTTGCAGGCTATAAGGAAGTTGGAGTTTCAGGGTATAAGGAAGTTGGAGTTTCAGGCTATAAGGAAGTTGGAGTTTCAGGGTATAAGGAAGTTGGAGTTTCAGGCTATAAGGAAGTTGGAGTTTCAGACTATACGGAAGTTGGAGTTTCAGGCTATAAGGAAGTTGGAGTTTCAGGCTATAAGGAAGTTGGAGTTTCAGGCTATACGGAAGTTGGAGTTTCAGGCTATAAGGAAGTTGGAGTTTCAGGCTATAAGGAAGTTGGAGTTTCAGGCTATAAGGAAGTTGGAGTTTGTTTACATTGATATTTAGCAGAATTACCAGCTGAAATGTGGTTGCAGTACATTTATAAATACATACAAATAAAATCGACATACTTTTTTTTTCCATTAGACATCTACATTATTATTGTATTTCTTTTTAATATCGATGTCCACGGCTCCAACTTCCTTATAGAACGAAATTCGCAAGTGGTCAATTGCAGTGTTCTCGTTATGAAGTACAATATTAACAAAACAAAGGTAATTATTAAAACCCAGTGTAACGTATTGAAATAGTTATCGTCAAATAACGTAATAACGATAAGTTACGTTAAGGGGAGATCTCCACTTGAGGGATTTTTTTCTTGACCCCTTTCTCCCTCATGTTTAGCCCCATTGCTTTTGATATTATAAAACGTTTGCCCCATTAGTTTAGCGATTTTAAGAACTTTCACCCCATATTAAGACCTTTCGTGCAATTCAGGTGTCGATTTTATCCTGGCGAGCGATAGCGAGTCTGTAATTTAAGAGGAACCGGCTTTCAGCCGGGAAATTTTTCTACCGAAAAATGTACAGATTTATCTTGAAAGGGGGTCTAGGGGGTGTAATTTTAAGATTGATGGAATTCTAGGGAACGAACTAAAAACCTCCCGTTAACGTAACTTATCGATTTGTTTCAATATAATTGTTTCTTCATTGCAGTACATATAGGCCTACCGTGTATTAATTATTGTATATATAATGTATATCGTTGTCTATTGTTACAGTGAACTACAACACCGTGACAACACACCTATGGATACAACTACAAACCACCAGATATCGATCAAGTAAGATGAATACTTTTGATTATTGTTGGCCTTCTAGTGTTTGTTATGCTGAACTCTAACCCATTATTATTGTTGGCCTTCTAGTGTTTGTTATGCTGAACTCTAACCCATTCAGTACCGGTGACGTCCTTTTCATTATATTCTGGCAACCCATCCTGTATCCCAAGCCTTTTTTTTTTTTTTTTTTTTTTTTTTTAACTCTTTAAGGGGAGGTATTTAGTTTGCTCCCTAGACCTCCATCAAGCTTAAAATCACACCCCCTTGAGTCCCTTTCAAGATAAATTTGTACATTTTTCGATAGAAAAATGTCCCGGCCGAAGGCCGGTTCCTCTTAAATTACAAGCTCGCTATCGTTCGCCAGGATAAAATAGACACCTGAATTGCACGAAAGGTCTTAATATGGGGTAAAAGTTCTTAAAATCGCTAAACTAATGGGGCAAACGTTTTATAATATCAAAAGCAATGGGGCTAAACATGAGGGAGAAAGTGGTCAAGAAAAAAATCCCTCAAGTGGAGATCTCCCCTTAAAGGACATACATCGTTGGATAATGCGGGAAAACATTTTTTTCTGGGGATTGAAACTAATTTCAACTAGCCTACTGTATAATGATGAAAACTACCTAAAACCAAAAAGCAAAACCAGGGGAAAATTTGTGGTAGTTTCGGTAATATTTTCCGGATTATTTTAATTATTGAAGGTATGAAGTTTCGGCGGGTCAGTCTCTGATTTATTCACCGATTTAGTAAATATTTTCCACACCCTCCTTTATGGCGAGTGAAAGGCACCCGCCATTCAACACAAGCCCACCAAATATTCTGTCCAGCTCTCCAACCTAAGAATTAAAATTTGTTTTGTCTTTCTTCTATTCAACAAGTAAACTCTGGAACTCTCTCCCTCAATCAATCTTTCCTTCATCCTGTGACTTATACTACTTTAAGCTTCGTGTGTCTAGGCAATTTCACCCCAACGTGCCTTGCATTTTGTTCTGTCACTCTTTTAGCTTTTGGGGAGACACTCATTACAAGCAGCCTGCCTTTTGTCTCCTTCATACATATAAGAAAACAAATATACAGTATATACAGTATATATATATTTTTTTTCTCCAACAGTTTCACCCTATCCAATGAATATATATGGAACTGAGTAAATATTGAAATGAATATATATGGAACTGAGTAAATATTGAAATGAATATATATGGAACTGAGTAAATATTGAAATGAATATATGGCTGAGTAATATGAAATGAATATATATGGAACTGAGTAAATATTGATATGAATATATATGGAACTGAGTAAATATTGAAATGAATATATATGGAACTGAGTAAATATTGAAATGAATATATATGGAACTGAGTAAATATTGAAATGAATATATATGGAACTGAGTAAATATTGAAATCCCGAGTATTAAATCATGGGATTATAAACACATGGCATATTAAATCATATTAACGTTGCCTGCCGTTGACTATGGAAGGGTTTAGAGCGAGATAAATAGACATATATAAATAGATAGATAGATGAATAGATGGATGAATATATATAGTATAATATAATATATAGTATATAGTATATAGTATTATATATATATATATATATATTTTTTTTTTTTGGGGGGGGACTCAAGACAGAGCCAGAATAGGGACAACACAAAACACAACAGAAAACAGTTACTCATAAATATTCCGTGGACCCCCAATTTTTTTTTTTATGCAAATATAGCTGTTTGAATTGTGTGTTTTTTGTTTTTTTTTTTGTTTTTTTTTTGGGTGGAACTTGCTGCTTGTGAATGAAGAGTATGTATTGTTTTGTATTTAAGGGGGGATTATGGGTCGGTTTTCTGGACCACTTTCTTCCTTATGATTAGCCCCATTAGTTTTCAGATGTTAAGATGTTTGCCCCATTAGTTAGTCGATTATAAGATCTTTCGCCCGATTCTTCGTCAATATTTAGACCTTTCGTGCTATTTAGGTGTCGATTTTTTCCCTGGCGAACGATAGTGAGCCTGTAATGTTTGAAGAACCGGCCTTCGGCCGGGAAATTTTTCTACCCAAAAATGTACAAATTAAGGGGGATCTAATGGATGTTTTTGTTTTAAATTTGATGGAGGTCTAGGGAGGAAACTAGAAAAATAATTAATACATACAAAAATCGCCCAAAAAGTGAAACATCCCCCCTTTAGCAGAATCAAAGGTCAATCGTCTAAATGTTGCTAGAATGATATTAAAAAGACGTCGCCGGTCGATGGGGTTAAGAGGAAGAACTTGCTCATCCAATATTGCCTGAAAACTCGCTCGTGTGACAGCGGCCTTAGCTTGCTCAATATAGACTACTGTAATGCGAGTCATTTCGAGCGAATTCCTGATCGAGGGGATGCACAATCGAGCGAATGCGTTCCTATTCGAGCTAATACCTGTTGGACCGAACAAAACTAATTTATGTAGAAAATAGGTCTATTCTGGGACATGTTGCTGGTTTGAATGGCTAAGCATATTCTGACCTCAATCCTGTAGGATAAGGTTTTGCTTATAATAATAATAATAGTTCTTAAAGCTAGCGCATGCTAAGCTAGCTAAGGATAGCTCAATAAGGCCGATTAGGCGTATTTCCATTGTGGTCCTGTACTACTACCCCATCCCTTTGCTCATGAGGGATGGTAACGACTCAGTGCTTGTGAAAAATCTTTAATGCGCCGAGCGTGGGCGCGAACCCGGGCCTTCTGGGTGGAAGTCCGAGACGCTAGTCACTACACCAAGCGAGCCGCTTACCTTGGTGATAGTAAAGAGGCAAAGAGTCGAAGCTCATAAGGGGTGCACATATGGTTCAAAGTGTACCGTTTCATATATATTAATCAAAATTTCACTCAAATTTCGTTAATCCATTAATGAATCTTTAGTTATACCGGTATATATGAACTCGGCCGGGTATATTAGACCCAAGGCTGAATGGGGCCGAATGGATACAAGCCAAAGAGAGAGGGAAAGAATCAGAAAAAACGCGAGGTGGGCTCCCTTAACCCCTTCTGTACCGGTGACGTTCTTTCCATTATATTCTGGCAACTTTTAAACGATAGCATAAGAAGGACGTCCACCAATTAATATGCTACAGACTATCCCAATCCTTATGGCTATAGTCTAGGCAAGGCTTATATCCCAATCCTGATGGCTATAGTCTACCAACTATCCCAATCCTTATGGCTATAGTCTATTCCAATCCTTATAGGCCAATCCTTATGGCTATAATAGATAAGTTTATCCCAATCCTTATGGCTATAGGTTATACTGGTTTGGCTATAGTCTATTAATAAGCTACAGACTATCCCAATCCTTATGGCTATAGTCTATTAATAAGCTACAGACTATCCCAATCCTTATGGCTATAGTCTATTATTCCAATCCTTATATCCAAATCCTTATATTCCAATCCTTATGGCTATAGTCTATTCGCTGTAAGTAGGCGAGAAATAATGACCTCTAGTTAGATAAGTTTAGATTTAGGAAAGATATAGGAAAGCACTGGTTTGGTAATAGAGTTGTTAACATGTGGAATGCACTGCCCAGAACAGTGTAATTAGCTCAGAAACAGTTGAAAGCTTTAAGCTTAAGTTGGATTCCCATATGGGTGATATGGGCTGGGTGTGAAAGGGAGCTGCTTCATGTGGGCCGCATGGCCATATGCAGTTTCCCGCGATCTTATGACCTTATGTTGTTATGTAATTGAGGTTGGGTGTGACAGGGATCTGCCTTGTGCGGGCCGATCGGCTTTTTGCAGACACCCATTTTCTGATGTTCTTATGTTCTCTGTAACTCAAAAAGGGCTAGAGCAAATGGGCTCTAAATTTCCACATCTATTCCTTGACTGACTCTTCCCAAAATGGTAGAAATATTAGCTCGATTACTCTTGTCGTTTTTTAGTTAAGCCGGGTATCACACGAGAGCTTTTATAGTCAACATTCGATGATCAACATTTTTCTGGCAACATTTCTGGAATATTTTACACTGAGTATAGGAAACTAGACTGATGGTAGATGAATTTAGGTGGCAGAAATATATTTAATGTTCACCTCATAAGCTGCCAGACCAGTGTTGAGGATAAATGTTGAGGGAAAAAGTGCTCGTGTGATACCGGCTTTACCGAGCTTAGAGGTCATGATTTCTCGCCTACTTACAGCGAATAGACTATAACATACACGGTATGCACAATAGAATAGGTAGACGCAGTGAATTCTTGAACTCTTATACATAAAGGCTTCTAAACAGCAATAAACAGACTTTTATTAATTACTTTTATTTTGTGACTTCACGCTCAACCATGGTACCGTCATAATATAAGATATAGTTGTCGGAATAACGTTGATTATTCTATAAGCGAATATTTAGTGAAATATTCGTATACCATCGTGGCTTGTTTGGCTCCGCTACAGTGTTCTCTCGGGCCGTCAGAGGGCACCACCGTCCGGCGTCAGTTCTTCTTCTCTCCCCAAACCCCACTCAGAGTCCCGGGACAGCCACCATTTCGCTTCGTAGAAATCTAGGTTTCCTCTAGCTGGCCATTATACTTATACAAATCATCTCTCCACATCCCCTAGGCCTTCATACACCCTCACACGCCATCACCGGTAATCTATTTTCCATTAATTAAAGTACCGGTAGTATTTTCGATTAATTACCAAAAATGTTACCCGAAAAATATGTACCGTCTAAAATTAACCCCTTCTGTACCGGCGACGTATATTTAACATTATTCTGGCTACTATTAGACGATTGTGTTCAGTTTACAAAGGGCCTCCAGCAATTAACAGGCTTCGAACTACCTCGCTTAACGTTTGCAACCACAGATCCTTCTTAACCCCTTCCATACCGACGCCTTATTTTGCATTATATTTTGGCACAACTATTAGACGATTTTATTTACAACAAGGGCCTCCAACAATTTACAGGCTCGAGGTATCCCTTTTTACTATCACAGAGAACATAAGAAAATGAGTCTGCAGAAAGCCGATTGGCCCACACAAGGCAGATCAGTCTCACACCCAACCCCAAATATAAAAGCCTAACTATAGGTCCAGCTAACTAATACCATGATGACTGACATTCAAAACGGTCAGAGGTCAACGCAAGATTACGTGGGTCTGCAGAGCGCCGATTGGCCCACACCGGCAGATCCCCCTCCCCCATCGCCCAAAAATCTCCTTTAGCGAAATAACTCTTACAAATTAGATCGTTCAGAATCTCGGACCGTCAGTACTCATGTTCTTAAACTGCAGAAAATCCTCTAAATATAGCTAGAATGGATTTATAAAGACGTCGACAGTATAATTATAGAAAAGGTTAATTCCTAAAAAATTTACCCGAAAAATGTGTACCGGTACCCTCGAAAATTAACATATTTTAGGGGGGATGGGTCGGTTTTCTGGACCACTTCCTTCATGTTTAGCCCCATTAGTTTTCAGATGTTAAGATGTTTGCCCCATTAGTTCGGCGATTATAACACCTTTCGCCCCATTTCATTGTCAATTTTTAGACATATTGAGATTTTAGGTGTCGTTTTTTCTTATGTAGGGAGGGCTGTGGGGAGATGTGATACGCGGTGGGAAGTGGGGAGATTTGACCACTTGCGAGTTTCAGGCTATAAGGAAGTTCGGCCTGTTACCCTGTCTTAATAGCGACGTAATGCTTATATAGTGTGCGGAATTTCGGTGTGAGTATCCTAGGTTCGAGTCCTTGGAGTGCCACCTGTGTTTGTTGATTTCATTAATGGAGTTTAGAGGTGAAGTTAGTTGGTGGAGAAAAAAAAACAATAATTGCCCTGTGTTGATAGCGCAATGCTTAGTGTGAGGAATTTCGGTGTGAGTATCCTAGGTTCGAGTCCTTGGAGTGCCACATGTATTCATTACTTTCATTGATTTCATAGGTTTGTGTAAATTAATTGTTGGGTTGGTGAAAACAAATGTGAATTTATGACACGTGATATCATACGTGTGTGCAGGTCCTTGGGTCTATCATTGTCGCTATCTGTTTATATCATGTCGATGAGCATTGCAGAAAAAATCAAATTAGTGTTAGAAGTTTGGCTACTCATTAGGGATTTTGGGTGTTATTAAGGCCTAGCGCATCCAAACATGTGTTACGGTACCGGTACGCTTTGTTTATATGATAAATAGACCAAAAAGACCTCCCTCTGACACAATATGATTAAAACCATGATGTTAGGTAACGAACGGTATCTGGACACTTCGAGCGTAGGCGCATTCCAGCTAATGTGTGTGTGTGTGTGTGTGTGTGTGTGTGTGTGTAGGGGGGAGAGGCTGTTTGAGGGTGTGGAGGGTGTTTGTGTGTGTGTGTGTGTGTGTGTGTATGGAGGGATGTATGTGTGTGTGTGTGTGTATAAGAACATAGGAAAACGGAAGGTTGTGTGTGTGGAGTGTATGTGTGTTTTTATGTGTGTGTATGGAGGGATGTGAGTGTGTGTGTGTGTGTGTGTGTGTGTGTATAAGAACATAGGAACACGGGAGTCTGAAGAGAACCAATGAACCACTTGCGAGTTTCGTTCTATAAGGAAGTTGGAGCCGTGAACATGGACATTAAACAAAATTTCAATAATAATGTACGTTTCTGATGGATAAATGGTTTGTTGCATTGGGTTTTATGTATTTATAAATGTACTGCGACCGTATTTTAGCTGTAAATTCTGTTAAATATAGTTGTCTACAGCTCCAACTTACTTATAGAACGAAACTAGCAAGTCGGCAATTGTATAGAGGGTGTGTGTGTGTGTGTGTGTGTGTGTGTGTGTGTGTGCATGGAGGGTGTAGAGCGTGCGTGTGTGTGTGTTTGTAGAGTGTGTGTGTGCATGGAGGTGTGTGTGTGCATGGAGGGTGTAGGCTATGTGTGTGTTGGCTGTTTATGAGTGTGTAGAGCGTGTGTGGGTGTGTGTTTGTTTATAGAGGGTAGGTTTATGTATGAGTGGGGTAGGGTAGGGTAGGGTAGTGTGGAGGTGTGTGGGTGTGTTTATAGAGGGTAGATTATGTATGTGTGTGTGTGTGGGGGGGGGGGGGGGGTCTGTGTATGGGGGTGAGAACGTAAGGATATAACCAGAGGAGAGCCTGCTGAAAGCCGATTGGCCCACACAAGGCAGATCCCTGTCATACCCAACCCATACAGGAATATACAAACACATGCATACACACACAGTACATCCATATACTGTACGTAAATACATACACACACTAACACGATCAAGCACAGTAACGTACATGCCAAACACAGTCACGCACACATTCCTACACAACTAATTATATATGTGTGTGCGTCACATCATACACATGTACTGTAAACGCTTTCTGGAAGTGGTATCTCACACACACGCACATTAGAGACCCTATGGCAACACAAATCGGTCAACCTCCGCCATATTGGAGCCACTGAAGTAATAAACCTCTATATAGGCTACACTCCATCACGTTCACCTTTATCATAACCAGCCGGTAATCATGGTACAGTTGCCCAAATGAGTCATGTCGCGGTACCATGTATATTTCGATCAATAATTGCTATCACTAATATCTAAGCATTAATTAATCGTTTCGAGTGAAATATACACACATGTTCCTATCTTTACACACCCTATTTAGCATCTGACAGACATTAATACAGCCCACGGCGAGCAAAACGTAATGCCAGCAGAGACATGACTTATTTGGCCAACCCGTACGGGATATAGTGTCGGGTCCCTGGATATATTGTCTGCCGGGTCGAACATTAGAATATCACCACGTTATAATGATGGCAACAAAATGGCGTCCACATATAGTTGGCCATCCTCTCCAGCGAACACATCCTTACATGTGTGCACTCAACCCCCACATGCCATATGCAGCTTCCAGCGATTTTTTTTCTATGTGAGTGAGGGAGGCCAAAAGGCAGAACTGCCTGTGACAGGGCCAAAATCAAGGGACGTTCGAGCCAAAATGCCTGGACACACGGAGTTTGAAGCAATTTAAGTCATAGGAAGAGGGAAAGACTGATTCTGGGAGAGAGTTCCAGAGCTCAGCTGTTGAGTAGAAGAAAGTTTGAGAGTAACGTGTTTCCCCGTTGCTTTTCAACTGACGGTAAATTTCAAAGTTCCCATACAAATTTCTCAGTTATTTTGAAGATGTTGAAGTTAAATATGGTGCTAATTATATAAACTTGGTCTTAATATGATACAGAGACATGGTAGTTTTATATTGAGTATCGAGAAAGCTGCCAAGGGATTCAATTTACCGTCAGATGAAATGAAACGGAGTGTAATACAGCTTCACTATATTAAATATGGAAGGCAGACAGTCATTTCACTGTAAATGTAATATAGGGAAATACAAATCATAATAATTATACTCACTACGATCAATGTCCACACACCACCAGTAAGTACTCCAGCAGTCTTGCCTATAACAGAGAAAAACATATTATACACAAAACTATAATAATAGTAACCAATATGTATTACAATGTTCAAATAAACATGGTAAGAGAGAGTTGCTCGTGCGTTTGGACCCCCCTCTTCCCCTCCCTAAAACATTACCTATATTCTAGATTAGCTATAAGATATATAGCCTACTCGGTTTCTTTTCAACTGGCGGAAAATTGAAAAGTTTCCATCAAAATTGCTAAGTTATTTTGAAGATTTTTGGAGTGAAATATGTTGCTAATTGTATAACCTTGGTCTTAATAGGATGCAGATACAGTACTTTTATATTTTATCCATTAAGTATCGATAAATTAGCTCCGTATTCCAGAAATGTTGCCAGAATTGTTTTGACTATAAAAGCTCTCGTGTGATACCGGCTTAAATTAAGGTACGGTGGCAGTTAATTCCTGTTCAAAATAGGTAGGCCAAAAATAGTGCCCCCCTAACCTCTGTAGCTCAAAGAGGGCTAGATCAAATGGGCTGTAAATTTCCACACCTATTCCCTGGCTGACCCTTCCCAAATGGTAGAACAATAATGAACTCGATTCCTCTAGTAGGTTTCTTAGGTATAGAGGTTAAATAGACTACTACCGGTACCTCAGCGTAGGCTATTCTCATTGAAACAATAGGCTATATATGTAATTAGCTGTATTATTGATCCCTTGGCTTGAAGGTCATGACAATTAAGTTATAGCAGTAAATTGTGGCTATCATTAGACGATTTTGTACAGCTTATGAAGAGTGTGGGAATTATACGGATAGACTATCTATACAGTATATAGGCTACCGTTCTCTCATCGAAATGCAATCGTCTAATAAGCCAGAAAACAAATGCGTAATCGGATCTTGAAAGGTGCATTTAACCCCTTCTGTACCGGCGACGTCTTTTATATTTTTAGTCTAGCTTTTAGACAATTTTGTGCAGCTTAGGAAGGATCTGTGGTACTTAAAATGGTGAATGTAGATTGTATGTAGCCTCTTAAATGCTACAAGTCAGTCCTAAGCTGAATTAAGTCGTATAACAGAAGGGGTTAGGTGGTTGATATCCCAACCCCAACCTTACAGCCCGTTTGCTCAAGCCCTTCCTATTGCATCTCTCACTATTCTACCGCTAGTAATTGTACAATAATCAGTGTTCCTCAGAGCTCTCTCAGTGTATACCAACCACCTCCTCTACATAGGGTAGGGTACGGTACGTAGTAGGCTACCCGTCTTGCAATATAATCTCACCCCTACTCGGTATACACAACTCTCTCCAACTGAAGAGTGAAACGATACTCGGATACTCCCAATCGGTCTTCTATTCAACATCTGAGCTCTGTAACTCTCTCCCTGAATCCATCTTTCCCTCATCCTATGACTAAACTTGCTTCAAACTCCGTGTGTCCAGGCATTTTGGCTTGACTGTTCCTTGATTTGTACCGTACTGTATATTATACAGTACCGGTACACACATATTAGGCCTATAGCCTATTAGACGATTGTATACATTTTTATTCGGCCGCGTTACCGCCTTGCAAAGTTCGTAGTATACGCCAATCAAACTAGTTCAATGAAACTCGCTCATTTTCGCAATTAAAGTACATGCACACATAATTTTAACCAGAGCAACTCGGTAATAGTTACATTTACCCAGACCAAGCACTAATTATGCCTCAAATTATATAAGAATCGTGTTGATATTGATATTCGAAAGTGGTGGAATAACTGACAATCTATAATGTGTTTAATGTATCCTACTGTGTTCTCGCTAACTGGAATATACTAAATTTTATAATAAAGTATGGATACATTTAATAAAGATATATATCGAATTAAGCTACCCTAGGCCCAAGTTTATATTATTGAAGATTAAGCTAAGGTTCTGATTTGACTTATCTAGACTGGCCGTGGCGCCCAAAAATCAAGCCCGACTGGATAAGCAAGCACAAACAATTCCGAAGTATAGAGCGATTTTATAGTGGTAGCCACATCAAAACAGCCTAGGTAAGTAATTTTATCGCGTTTTAAGCCCTATAACATCTTAAAGACGTACGATTGTATGCTGATTAGGCATATATAGGAAATATCGTCGGTGAAAAGGGCCAACTTACTCAAGGAACCCTGAATGTGTTCTCCATTATACCATTAGCTTCCAGGCTGCTATCCTCCTAACGATTATATTAAGCTAAGCCTGAACTCTAGACTCCTTAAGCGGGCATCACACTGGGCCAAATTCTCGCCATTCTCCAGTCTCAGATTCCAGTCAGTAGCGCCGGCAAATTCTATCACACGCCAAGCGTCCTGGCTGCGTGAGTCTCCCACACAACAATAACAACATCCGACCTTAGCCTATATGGGTCCGTTTCACCTACACTGTAATGTATAGTAATATGAATTTACATCTACAATTATAATGCAATAGGGCTCAATCTACACGTTAGTGTAATTTTTTTTTAAATTTGAAGCTTATATGAGGAAATTTATATTTTGAACTTTTTTTATTCATACCAATCGCCGTGGCGTGGGCTATAGAACAGTGGTTTCACTTAAACTGTAGAATAATATGGATTGATATTGACAAACTTTGTGTAATAGGGCCCAATCTATACGTTATGTTGCTATGTTTTGCGTGTGAAGCTTATATAAGTAGCTATGAGGAAGTTTTTCGCAAAATATAGGCTATAGCCTGACGGAGCCCCTGTCGTTACCTCGGCACTAAACGATCGTTTATATTGTGCTGTTTCACCAATAATTTATAGAGCTATATTTAGGCGATTTTGTGCAATTGACCACTTGTGAGTTTCTGGCTATAAGGAAGTTGGCGCCGTAAACATCGATATTAAACAGAAAATACAATAATAATCTACGTTTCTGATGGATAAATGGTATGTTGAATTGGGTTTTATGTATTTATATATGTTTTATGACCGTATTTTAGCTGTAGATTCTGTTAAATATCTTTGTCTACAGCTCCAACTTCCTTATAGAACGAAACTCGCAAGTCGGCAATTGAAGAAGGATTTGGGGTAGCAAAAAGGGTTAAGTGAAATAGTTTGAAGCCTTATAATTGCTAGAGGTCCTTCCTAAGCTTGATAAACTTGCTTAACAGTAGCCAAAATACTGTAGGCCTATAATGAAAAGTTGTCACCGGTAACGAAAGGGTTAGGGGGACAGTGGCTGTTTTTTGGGCCTTTTTATTAATTCATTAATGTTGAGTTGCCTCGCTAGACATCCCTCAAACTTAGAAAAACCCTAGACCCTCCCACCCTCCCTTAAGATATTTTTTTACATTTTTCGGTAGAAATTTGTCCCGGCCGAAGGCCAGTTCCTCTCATATAATTACAGGCTCGATATCGCTCGCCAGGAAAAGATCGACACCTAAATGTCACGATAGGAAAATACCACAGACCTTCCTAGGCTGTATACAATCTAATGTGAAAGCCAGAAATAAATGTCAAAATGCGTCATAATCTTAACCCTCTCACGACCATGTATATTTGAGAGATATACAACCATGTTCCTACACTTATCCACCTTAGCCTATTCAACATCTGACAGACAGTAATACAGCACAGAGCGAGCCAAACGTAATGACAGATTAGCAATAAGAAATAGAGTTCTGTCACTCTTATAATTGCCTCTCCAAAATTAGTTTTCTGCCCACAGCTAACTCAAAGACAACTGCAGAGGTTGAAGTAACTAAACTAAAGGTTTCTAAATACCCCTGATGGTAACAAAGGTTTTAAAGTATCCCTAATAGGCTCAAAATCGCGTCGTATGTCGGAGAGGGTTAAAAGGGTTATTATTACCATATACACTATACAGTACAGTATATGGGCGGGGTTGTCGGTTGAAAGTAACTGTACATACAGTCGGCCTAATAAGTGATGTCTAGGGGCACCAATTATGTTTTGATCAATAATTGGTATCACCAATGTTTACACATGATATCTTCATTTTGAGAGATATACAACCATGTTCCTACACTTATCCACCTTAGTCTATTCAACATCTGACAGACAGTAATACAGCACAGAGCGAGCCAAACGTAATGACAGCCGAGACATCTCGTATAATTATGTGTTAGAGAGAGAGAGAGAGAGAGAGATTGATTAATTTGATTTTATTCTTTATTATGTTCTATCCAACAACCCAACTCTACTCCTAAAATCGATTAATGAAATTTAACACACATGAGAAAGCATAAATACATGGAGAGAGAGATATGGGGGGGATGGTAGGATGGAGGTAGGGGGAGAGGGGGGGAATGGAGGAAGGAGGAAATAAAGACGACGTATTTCAAGGTCAGTACCACAGGACAGTTATACTCGACTGTAAATCTTTGGCTGTGTTAGTGGTGGTGTAATGGTTTAGAAGTTGCACAAAATCGTCTAAGTATAGTTAGAATATCATTAAAACCCTTATTTAGCGGGTGGTAAGGTATTTTACACTGCTCAGCGGGCATAATCCCGAAATATTCGCTCAATTTCACTCGCCCTAGCGCCGTTACTATGGCTCCAATGCGAACGAAACGATCATTTTTGGAAAGAGCAACTCTTCGTCTCCCCATACAAGTCTATGAATGGATGTTATGAATGAGTGTGGAGGGTGGGAAGAGGTGAGGAAGAGGAGATACTTTTTGGTCTATTTCCCGGGCGCGTTCGGTTGCATTCGCTTTGGCCTGACTTCGGCCTCTCGCGCGTCTACTATTCCTTCGGTAATCGGTCTTATTTTTCTCTTATTTCTCCTTATTTCTGGATTCTGATTCTCTCGCTCTCGCTCTCCTGTCTGTCTGTCTGTCTGTCTGTCTGTCTGTCTGTCTGTCTCTCTGGCTGGCTGGCTTTCCCTCTCGCGCGCTCTGTCTGTCTCTCTCTCTTCCTCATCCATATAATGTAATTCTCATTATTATTTTCTCTAATCTCTCTCACTCCTGTCTGTCTGTCTCTCTGGCTCGCTCGCTTTCCCTCTCTTGTGCTCCCTTTCTCTCTTCCTCATCCGTATATGTATTTCTCATTATTTTCTCTAACTAATCCCTCTATTTCATTTATTTGCTTGTAATATTTCTGGATTATTATATCCTTTTCACTCTTTCTTCAGTTCAGTTTCTGTATTCTCTCTATACGGTGGGAATGGTATTTCGTATGAGGGATGTGCAGCACAAATATTCAATCTTTCGTTGTTTGGTTGTTTGTATTACCGTAAGAAATTTACTGAACGCCTGCAAATAATACGCTATAAAATGCTTGCAATCAAACTCTCAAGCAATTTCAAGGTCACATGCAATTATAAATGTAGGCTATAGGACCATAGGTAGACCCAGAGAGGAAGAGACAAGAGAGAGAGAGAGAGTGTCGTGATAATATAACAATGTTACATATGTATCATATATGAAAAAATAATATATACGGTAGGCCTACATCTGTTCCCCACAATCATATAATGCCAAGCACAAATATTCAATCTTTCGTTGTTTGTATTACGGAAGAAATTTACCGAACGCCTGCAAATAATACGCTATAAAATGCAAAGGAAATTTCTTGTAGAGTGCAATTTTGAGGACGTAATGTGCTCTGAGAGAGAGCGGAGCGGTGATTAGGAGCATAAATTACCTCAAGACCGCTCGCCACACAGGGAATTATATAAGGAAATTACCGTATTTTAGGGTTTTTGCACTCTGGTTGTCTTTCAACGATCGTACAACACGTGATTGTAGAAGGATGGTTCGGGTGTCATTGGAAAGCTCAATTTACGCACTTTCAGGGATACATACTTGTATTACGCCCTGGGTCTTGTTTGTGCATGAAAAAGAGCACATTTAGGGTTAAAAAAAAAACCCGCTGGGCGGCACAGTGAAATATACTCCACCAGCCGCTCGTAAGGTGATAAAATGCTTGCAATCACATTTTCAAGCCATTATAAAATATAAATTGTACTTACCAACACCCACACCAGTATGTTCTTCGTCAGGAACGTCTCCAATTTGCTCAAGGGTCTGTCCAAGAGAGAGAGAGAGAGAAAATATTTAGTAAGTTACGAATTAACTTACCGGTACGGTTAGTAGGCTACCGTATAATCTTGTGTGTGTGTGTGTGTGTGTGTTGCTATTGTGTGTTCATATTGCTATATAGGCCTATTTATTAATTACAATTATACCCTGTGAATTATAGGTACCGTAGGCCTAATCTTAAACCCTAACTTCTAAAATTCACAAACGACTCGAGTAATCGAGCTAATACATGTATGTCTACCATTTGGGGAGAGTCATCCAGGGAATAGGTGTGGAAATGTATAACCCATTTGTTCAAGCCCTTTTTGAGTTAGTTACAGAGGTTAGGGGTTAATTATTTCTGGCCTACTTATGTGGAACAGGGCATAGGATGTAGGAGAGGCGAGTTCAAATAGTCTGGATGTGTATACAGGATTCCAGTTATTTTAAGTAAGCCATAAATCGTGATCCCTAACCTCTGTACTTCCAAAGGGGCTGTAAATTATCACACGTATTCCCAGGTTGACTTCCCAAATGGTAGAAATATTAGCTTGATTTCTCTAGCCGTATTTGAGTTATAGAAGTGGTACCGTACGGTAACTATTACTAGCCTATAGTGCGTTCATTATAGGTTGGTGCAAAAATCGTAACCCCTAACCTCTCATAACTCAAAAAGGACTAGAGTACCGGTAATCGAGCTAATATTTCTACCAAATAAGAAGACTTGGCTAGGGAATAGTGTATAAATTGACAGTTCTAACCCTTTTTAAGTTACAGAGGTTTAGAGGTTATCGATTTCTGCTCAACCTAGAATGAACGGACTATAGTCTACCTACTGAGAGAGAGAGAGAGAGAGAGTAAGAGAGTGAGAGAGAGAGAGATATGCTGAACTTAGACATGAGGTTCACTGGCGAACCTGTATCAATTAAAACACTTATAGCCGCATTATTCACATATGACTTAAAAATGAACGAGTCTGGAGATTGCATGAACGCACTTATCCTTAAAGTTGGAAGTTCCGGAGTTTGTAGCGAGTAGTGAAGGAAAGTAAGAGAAGAGTAGATGAGGAATTAGGAAGGAATCCGAGTGTAAAATGGAGGGAGTGTAAGAAACTGTTCTGGAAAGGAAGGTATGGGCAAGATTGTTCTACCAGAGATACTTCTTAAACTGCATACAATTGCCTAAGTATTAGTACCGGTACGAGTGTTCATAGTTTTATGTTGTGTTGTCCCTATCCTGGCTCTGTCTTGAGTCGCCCCCTTAACTAACCCCTTTTGTACCGGCGACGTTCTTCTTCATAATATTCTGGCAACTAACTATTAGGCGATGTTATTCAGCTTAGGAAGGACCTCTAACAATAAAAGGCCTTCAAACTATCTCAACCAACCCTTCTAAACTACCACAGATCCTTCCTAAGCTGCATAATATCGTCTAAATACTGTATGCTAGAATAAATACTCGTCGCTGGTACGGTTGGCTTTGCAAATATGTCATGTCTCCGCTGTCATTATACTTTTGCTCGCTGTGTGTTGTATTAATGTCTGTCAGATGTTGAATAGGGTGTGTAAAGATAGGAACTTGTTTGTATATCTCACTGGAAACGATGAATTAATGCTTAGATAGCCTAGTGCTGATACCAATTATTGATCGATATATACTTGGTGACGCGACATCACTTATTTGGTCAACTGTACTCAGAGGGTAAATAGGCCTAATCGTAGTGTAAGGAAGGAAGGGCTCTCTCTCTCTCTCTCTCTCTCTCTCTCTCTCTCTCTCTCTCTCTCTCTCTCTCTCTCTCTCTCTCTCTCTCTCTCTCTCTCTCTCTCTCTCTCTCTCTCTCTCTCTCTCTCTCTCTCTCTCTCTCTCTCTCTCTCTCTCTCTCTCTCTCTCTCTCTCTCTCTCTCTCTCTCTCTCTCTCTCTCTCTCTCTCTCTCTCTCTCTCTCTCTCTCTCTCTCTCTCTCTCTCAATGGCATACTATCTATGAATTCAACTTAATTCAAATTCATACAAAAGTCGAGAATTTGTGGCTACTGACTGACTGTAAATATAACTATGTAAGAATAGGCCATAGGCTGGTAAATATAGCCTACTCTTGGCGAGTTGGCTCAGTTGTCCCGGTGACTTAGTTTTTATTTGATTTCAGCTATATTTCAGCTATATTTAGACGATTTTGTTAAGCTTAGGAATGATAAAAGGAGTAATTGAGATAGTCCGTAGCCTTTTCATGGGTAGACGTCCTTCCTAAGCTGAATAAAATTGTCTAATAGTGTTCAGACTAATGAAACTGACGTCACCGGAACTGAATGGGTTAGACATAGGCTATGTCGTCGGTACAGAAGTGGTTAACCCCTTCAGCACCACAATGTCTTTTGCCTTTGATTCTGGCTGGAGTTAGACGATTTTATGCAGTCTAAGTAGGATATATGTTATCAAGAGGGTTTATAGAGATCGTATTTACCCCTTTGAGTCCTAGAGGTAGATTATAAGCTAGAGAACATCGTCTAAACGTAACCAGAATGTGATGAATATTACGTCATGGCGGTGCAGGGGTTAACAAGCCCCATAGCCAACCAACTGATGAGGAATGATGTAGCTGAAAGGGTTTTTGTTGTGAAGTCAGTCAGTAGCCAGCCTTTACTCCCACAAAGGGTAGGGAGGATCAGCAAGAGACACAAGAAAGGGAAAATAGTTGACAGAAGAAAGCATGGCAACAGTTCTCCCACAAAAAGCAAACACACAGACATTCAGAAGCACCAATCTCTCACCAGCCCCCGAAATCAATGGCTTCACCTCATATGTGTTTTGTGAACACACTACCTGCAAGGCAGGTAGTGTAAGAAAGGACCTCTGTGTTTAGTACCCTTTCAGCACCTGACTGAGGTACGGAGCTGTACTAAAATGCTATTACTGAGCGGTACATACTGACTGCCATACGTGCGGAGGTGTCCATAGGCAATGTGCGGAGGTGTCCATACATTGACACGTTTTCTGTGAATCAGCACAGAACATTATTTAGTATTGGTTAATTTATTGTAGGCCTAGAAATTAGCACTTTTTAATTAGCACTTTTTACGGTTTAACACAATTATCAAGTATTTATTTGATCTCTCCAATAGAAAATACCAATAATTAACAAAAACAAATCGAAAATTGAGTTTGTACCAATGTACTGTAACACGCGGGTCGTTTTGTGGTGGGCGGCTCTGGACTCCATTTGGCAATTTTTAGGTATGCTAACTTGCTAAGGCTTATTTGCATGCATTTTTTTATGTCTAGTGTTTGGATTAGCCTAGGCCTATGCCTATTATTATATTATGCACCTCTCACCTCTGTCCCCAGGACAGAGTCTTGGTGCATGGGCTGTGGGCCTGTGGCAGCCCTTTGGGAATCTCGGATCATGACTAGCAATATATATTATGCTAGGTTAGGTTTGATAAATAACTGGTTGTTAGGGGATGGAATTAATTAAATTAGGCTAGACAACGTTTAGCATATAGGCTATAGGATAGGCCTAGGCTAACTCATACAAAACATGAAATTGCCTAGCCTAAGCTATGAAGGCAGCAGGCTAGGTAGGCCTAATGTTAAAATTGATTTAGAGCTAGGCTATTGCAAGAATTTTGATAATATAAAAGGAACTACAGTAGCCTGGGCTATTTACTTAATATTAGCCTATGGTCAAATTATTTTGCAATATTTGAAGACAAATATGGAATCTATAATACTAGGCTAGGCCTAGCCAGGGTGTAAAACTACACCAATTATCGTAATGCTACTCAACTTTACTTTACAATTAGTGCTAGCCTACCCATAACAGAAAATATTTGTTCGATAAATTGACGGTTGATTAATCGATAGGCTAGGCTATCAATTACCTGTACTTAGATGACCAAGATGGTCAATATTTACGAGTCACACCACAGCTGGGATCTCATTTTTAACGGTAGTTTTGGGTTCCTATCATTCTATGCTTCATTGCTATATAGGCCTAGGCCTACTTTTTATTCACCGGAAAAAAAAATTGTTTTCTTGGCTTTTTTTTTTTTTTTTTTTTTTAGCATTAACATAACCAAAAAACCTAACCTAACCTAACCTAATAGCCCCCAAATACATTTAGGTTAGGTTAGGTTAATGCTAAAAAAAATAAGAAAAAATAATATTTTCCGGTGGATAAAAAGTATATAGTAATGAAACAGAATGATAGGAACCCAAAACTACCATTAGAAATGAGATTCCAGCTGTGGTGTGACTCGTAAATATTGACCAATAAGATTAGCCTAGGCCTATCTGAAAAGACTGAATAGAATTAGGCCTAACACAAAATAGCCTAGACCTACACAAAATGTAATTAGCCTAGGCCTGACTGTGACTGACAGTTACAAAGTACAGTAGGCTACAGTACGGTATTATTGCCGTTTTGGTGCCACAGCCGGCAAGATGTCGCCAGCGGCCATCATGGGCATTCATGGCAGCCAAGTGTTTAAATGGCCACCATCCCATCTAGGCAGGGTGTCAATCCACAAAATATGAATTGTGGTATCATTATGGTTTATTATTTCGTTATCATTATAGCGCGAACGACGCAGAGGCGAGCGCCGAAGGCGCGAGCCCTAGGGGGGTCCGGGGGCATGCCCCCCCGGAAAAATTTGAGAATTTAGGTGTCTAAAACAGCATTTCCTGCAATCTAAAATCAATCAAGATGGAAAATATGGAGACCAAAATTGTGTCAATTTAGGCTACTTCTTTTTTTTTTTTTTTTTTTTTTTTTTTTTTTAAATTAGACTGTGAAGTGCGGAGGCGCGGAGGCAAGGCGGCTTCAGAGATGGAGTTGCTTCGAGCCGTGAAGCTTCGCATGTCTCACTCCCTAGATTGGAGCAAGACCTCACGGGCCTCACCCCGTGTTCAGCGGTAGAGTGTAAAGGCTATTAGCCTGCCCGAAACAAAAAATATATAGGGTAGGCCTAAATAACTTAAAATTTATTAAAAATCCCGGGAACTCTGATCCCAGGATTTGTATTTATTTTTGGAGACGCGACTTGCGAAGACCCGAGGCTCTGGGCGGCAGGGACCCCACCCTCAGGTCCCTCAGACCCTCACCCCGGTCACCGCGAGTCACCCACCATGAGGGCCACCGTTGATATTTTTTTTTAATATGCTAAGCAAAATCCCTAATATAAAAATAAATAAATAGCGGTAAATAAGAGAAAAAGGGGATATTTTTAACACTTACGCTTCAACGCTTGTTCTGTGTGACTCGTGACTTGAGTCTTGACCTGTCATGGGCCGCTGGGCGTGGGCAGTGGGCCGTATTAACGGTATCACAAGGGCGGCAGCCGGCAGGAGTTTGACTCGACGGACTGTAGTACTCGAGTCTCGAGTCTCGGCAATGGCAGGATTGGCAGCTATCTACTCAGCAGCTCATCTGCTGAACCTGGAAATTTAATAAAAATTAATATACAATAATCTTTTAAATCAAATTAATATTAAGTCAGTCATGATTTTCATGATTCCTCAATTTCCTCTCAAGGCTCTCATCATCAATGAAGATTGGCAATCATGAGAATTGAGAATTTGAGATGGGGGAAACAAAAAATATATAGGGTAGGCGGCACCGTAGGCCTAAATTATGCTAAATAACTTTTACAAATTATTAAAAATCCCGGGAACTCTGATCCCAGGATTTGTATTTATTTTTGGAGACGCGACTTGCGAAGACCCGAGGCTCTGGGCGGCAGGGACCCCACCCTCACCCCGGTCACCCGGAGTCACCCACCATGAGGGCCACCGTTAATATATTTTTTTTAATATGCTAAGCAAAATCCCTAATATAAAAATAAATAAATAGCGGTAAATAAGAGAAAAAGGGGATATTTTTAACAACTTACGCTTCATCGCTTGTTCTGTGTGACTCGTGACTTGAGTCTTGACCTGTCATGGGCCGCTGGGCGTGGGCAGTGGGCCGTATCAAGTTATCAACGGTATCACAAGGGCGGCAGCCGGCAGGAGTCTGACTCGACGGACTGTAGTACTCGAGTCTCGAGTCTCGGCAATAGCAGGATTGGCAGCTATCTACTCAGCAGCTCATCTGCTGAACCTGGAAATTTAATAAAAATTAATATACAATAATCTTTTAAATCAAATTAATATTAAGTCAGTCATGTCATGATTTCATGATTCCTCAAATCCTCAATAACTCAATTTCCTCTCAAGGCTCATCATCAATGAAGATTGGCTGCATGGCAATCATGAGAATTGAGAATTTGAGATGGGGGAAACAAAAAAATATATAGGGTAGGCGGCACCGTAGGCCTAAATTATGCTAAATTATACTAAATAAATTTTAAAAATTATTAAAAATCCCGGGAACTCTGATCCCAGGATTTGTATTTATTTTTGGAGACGCGACTTGCGTAATGCGAAGACCCGAGGCTTTGGAGACTGGAGTCTGGGCCGCTGGGCGGCAGGCCGCAGGGAAGGCATAGCTTAGGGCTTGGCGTTGCCGTTAGGCCCTAATAGGCCTTACTCCTTGAGTCCTTAGGGACCTAGAGCCTAGAGGCTAGACGGTAGACGGTAATTTCTGACGGTAGACCTGGCCTAGCCGCCTAGGCTGCGCTAGCCTGTTAGGCTAGGAGGCTAGGCAAAGACTGTAAGTAAGACGAAAGTCAAATTGTCTAAAATATATAGGCCTAGGCTAGGCCTAAACAATTTAAAACAAATAAATTAGGCCTAGGCTAGGCCTAAACAATTTAAAACAAATAATTAGCCTAATAATCCTAATTAACTATTAACATCATGATTTTCATCATTTCATGCATGATGCAAACTTAGTTGCAAACCTAGGAGCTAGGACGCTAGGCCGTAGCAAAAAATAATTTATGTTCAGGTCATAAATATTATAATATTATATAGTTTCTGAACTTGATTTACCATGCTATTGACTAGGATACAACCACTGACCCTTAATGCGTTCAGTAAGATAACAATACTAGCTCTACTTACCTTAATAAGTGTAAAATATAGGATTATGTTCTACAATACTAGACCAGCAGGATTTCAGGAGATAAGATTCTGTGGGACTGTGTTTGGACTGATAAGAATTAGAGATTATTGGAACCTGAGCATCCAAGATGGCGTCTATAATATATTATTATCTGTTCAACAACATAGGCTAGATGTGTCAAGTTACAAATTTATATTTCGTTTAATAATAACATGCATAGCAAGGCAATGGTACAGATTTTTGTTTAACTAGTGAGCAATCCATGGTCAAATTATAACTCAAATATATTACTTTTTAAAGTCTTTAATTGTTGTACTAATGAATATTGCGGTCAGGCGGTAGCTTTGAATTATATGTAGGCTTTAGACTAAAGTATATATCGGAGATTTCCAGAAATAATATGATAGGGCCATAAAAGAATACCCAAAAATTATTTACAATGGTGTATAATACGGCATAATCATTGATAATATACATACAATTAAAGTGTATTAAGATAGTAGGCCTAATTTAATACAAGACCTATCATTAGGGAAAGCCTACTGTTTGACTGGAAAGCTGCCCAAATGAAAATGATTTGGAGATACGAATTAGTACAGCAATTTTAATTATGCATTTATAATAGTCAATTAAATTTGGTAAGTAGCGTAGTAGGGAGTTTATATATTTCAAAATTGCAGCCTCTCATGCAGAAACTATAAGGTCAAACATTCCCTAAATCGAAATAGTCGAACAAGTTCCAATAGTTAAGGAAGCCTAATGTTCTTTTAATTTTCATTGTGGATGGGTGGATAATATATGCAGGTAGGAGAAGGATACTTTAACTGTAGGCTTATTTCTTACCGATTCTCCACCTTACTGATGCTGGAGCCTGGATATTCGTTGCCATGAAAAACCTTCCTCTCCTGCGTTCTTCCTGGAATAATCTTGGCCATTTCAAAATCACAAACAGCATGAATTCTCTCTTCTAGATTTCAATCAATTTCCCTTCGGAATTATTGTATTGTATAACTATTCCATAAGTTAGACAGTCATGAATGAATACTACCTATTCAAGAAGTGACAAGACCAAACATTAAATCTATATTATTATTATTAATATTATTATTATAGTTATTTTTATTGGCATCGAAGTATAAACATCATCTATGAGTATCTGTGCGAGAGATGCCATTCATTCTATGTGTCACACAATTTTTGGACTTATATACCTCGGTCTTCGAAGGTATAATACTTACCATAACATATATTGCAATTAATGTGCGGAAGAGTAAGGTTATGTAATGTTTGACAGGCTGATGTTGGTAACTTGGGAGAGAGGTATCCTGACCAGGATTCGAACCCACTCACTCAGGTATGTTTGTGAGAGTTGGGCACCGTATTCACTCGACCATGAGCGACAGTAGCATTAGATTTGTCATCAGAGAGGTTCCATATTAGTACCAGGACGATTAAAATTGTATCACTTAGCCAAGTTGGCAGGGCCAGGGGCAGGGGGGAATGTGTAAAATAGTAATTGTTGATGTCAAGTAACTCGCCATGTGTATGAAGGCAATAAACCTCCGCAACACTATAACCTGGTTCTCCAAATATGAACTAAGGTTGGTTCCCTTGTATCCGCTCATGGTTGAGTAAATATGGTGCCCAACTTTCACAAACATACCTGAGTGAGTAGGTTTGAATCCTAAACAGTAATGTTTTGGCCTTTAAAACAGGGTTGCCTCACCTGGTAGGGCCGCCAATCGGTAGCGCATGACAGGCCAAGGATTAGGCAGCCCAGGAGATAGCATGACACGTCAGTGCTTACCTATGAATTGGTAGTGGGGAAATAAGAATTGGTTTCTTGTGTGGTCCCCACCTCTTAAGACGTGTCAACCTAAATGTTCTCTATACCCGTGTGTCTGTCGTACCGTGATTTGAATGTGGCTATCGTGGGTGCAGTTACTATCCGTCTGGGAGTGAGTTCCAGTCATCGATCACCCGGATCGCAAACCAGTTCCCTTTTAGTTTTGTTCTCCAGTGGTCCGGTTTCGCTAGTTTCAGTGAATGTCCTCTCAGATTGTGTTGAGGCCAAAAGAATCTGGTGTAAGGGATGTCGTCGAAGCCATGCATTAGCTTGTAGGTTTCGATCATATCACCTCTTTTTCTCCGGTCACTGAGTGTCTGCAGTCCCAGTCGCTGACATCTCTCCTCGTAGGGCAGGTGTGTTAGTTTTCAGATGCAACATTTGATGTACTGAAATGGGGTGACTGGTAGTGTGTGTCGGACCAATAATATGATGGGGTATCAGGGGTTAAGATGTTGCTTAAAAATGGGAAAGGGGATTTTATGGGTTGAAGAGCGAGTTGTGGAGGTGTTGGGTCAATATAGATTTGAATTGAGCAAGGGAGGGGGAATCAACTATTTCAGCTGGTAGGGAGTTCCACTGATGGATTATACGACAGGAGTGGTGATGGGCTGGTCTATCAGAGTGAGAATTGAGCGATCTCTGCCATACCCATAGCTTACTCCGACTGTTCCTTTTACTTATATATTTTCTAGATCTCAAGTGACGGCGTCTCTTCCGTGGATTGACCTCCCAATCTACCAAGATTGGAAGCCAAAGCGTCACATTTTCCCTTTGCCCCTCGACTTTCTCTTCATAATTGCTGAGGGGCACAGGGCCCTGGGTTGGGCTTTGATTTCCCGGTTGATTTCCGCACCCTCCTCAGCTCCCCGCCATGGAGTGGCTTCGGTCACCCAGGCTTTATTGTGGTCGGCAGGGAGGGATCTGTGGGGGCGCTCGGTTATGGCCTTGGCCTTGCTTGGGGCCTTGGGGCTGTTCGGCCAGGCAGCTTGGGCAACAACAACAATGACAGGAGAAAAACCTTTTTCTTACTTTGGTTTCTGTGTGGGGAACAAAGATCTTGTATTTATGACCTCTTACTCCTTGGTGGGGTGACATAGTGAACAGGTCATGGTGTTTAATGGGCGAGAGATTATGGAATATTTTGTAACACTGAATAAGGTCGGTCCTCAACAATCTGCCTTTAATTGAAAACAGGTTTAAGGTAGAGAGACGGTCATGATAAGTGAGACTTGAGTGGGTTGGTTACTTGTTTCGTCCACCGACGTTGAACAGACTCTAGAAGTCTAGAAGATTAAGATCGCCTTGAAGGCTTGAAAACCAGTATGCCAAACAGGAGAAGCAAAGTCAAGCAAGGGTCTGATGTAGATGCTAAAAATGTTGATATTTGTTGGAGATCTTGAGAGCTTGATTGTGGTGACTTACTTGGATGCTGGATGTAGAGTTTGAGGTCGTCAGCAAACAACTTGTAGTGCGGTCACAGAATGTGAGGTTAGGTGAATGGTCGGATTATGGAGACTGTTAGCTCATTTAAGTATTTTAAGGCAGTACCGTACGTGTGGAGTTACCTGGGGAGATAGACAGACAAATCAAGAAGTACGAGAGCATTGTGGTGTGGATGTGCTGGAGAGTGTGACTGTGATATTAAGGAACACTTTGAGATGATTCGGTCATAATCAGCCTTGTAGTAGTTCCGGGGTTATAATTGTAGGCCTACAATTTATTTTTGGATCTGGGTTCGTTCTTTATAGAACGAATCTCGCAAGTGGTCAATTTCCTCATTCAGTGTTCATTTTTTACACAAGGGGATAGTTTCCTATTCATTCCGATATATTTGTCAATTTCTAATAGTTTACGTGAAGCTTCGAATAGTTGTTGGGTAAATCTTTGCCCCCTACACCTTTATATGTTTTTTTTAAATTGGCGCCTTGTATAAACCAATATGGCTGACTGATGAAGGATAATATTCTACACCAAAACTTGCTCTCTTGTAAAAATAATGTATAGTGCCATATAATATACAATAGATTGTAAGAATGCATGTAAAAAATTTCTAAATAGCTTCTATTAATATATAATTATTTTAAAATGGTAAATATTGACATATTAAATGAAATTCGCCTCATATTATTGTCCCCAGAACAATGTTGACGAATGTAAACAAACAGTAAATGGACCCTACTTAGGACAGCACGCAAAAAAAACACGCAACACGCATACCGTTATATAATTCTTGATAAGGGTTGTGTATCAATAATTATATCACACACGGAATCTGTAAGGCCTATAGACATCATTCATGTATACACACGTTACTGTGCTCTATAATCTAAGGATTTATAGCCTTAAAACTGAAGGCTATCAGAGACTGGGAGGGAGGTTTGCGTGAAATGATACTAATAACTTGTTATCAGTATCAGTTTATTCCAGTTCCAATAATATGGGGTTCTTCCCCAGTCCTGCCATTATTGCTTAACGTTCGTGTAGACAGAACTTGTAATAGCATTTGTGTGTCCTTTAAACTGTCTTAGACTTTAGTAGTGTTTACATATATAAGGCCGAAATCACCTAGATATTGGAGACTATTGCCTGACTAGTGATAAGTGATATTCGTGTGTATGCTGACCTGAAAATATAGTGTTAAATTTATCAGGGCGGGCACGATGTCATGACCAGATTGAGATTCCAGAAGTCGACCCCATTGTTTGAAAATTGATAGCCCTAAGGCGGCTGATAAGTGATAAGTGATATTCGTGTCACCGTGTGTATGCTGACCTGAAAATATAGTGTTAAATTTATCAGGATTATCAGGGCAGGCACGATGACCAGATCACCAGAACCAGATTGAGATTCCAGAAGTCGACCCCATTGTTTAATTGTTATACAGTTAATTTGATAGCCCTAAGGTAGTAAGGCTTAAAGGCCCTAAATTCCCTAATCATCCTAATGACCTAATGGACTGTGTAAATTGTAAAATTTGTAATGTCTGAACTCTGAATGTCAGTGTTTTAGTCATAGTGTTACTGAGATTTTCTCATTATTTCTGAAATTCTGGAATCTGGGAAGTGGGAATCTGGTAAGCTCAGACTCTTGAGACTCTCACTCTCAGAAGTCAGACTGTCAGAGCCCCCACCTGAGCCACCTCTTAAGTCTTAACCCGGGAACGGCGAAGCCCTCAATGCTCAACTCAATTAAGGTAATTATAATATTATTTATTATTTATAAGATGACCTTTTTTTCTAGTTATTAAAAACTTATTCTATGGTGTATTATATAATATGATATAGAACTTAGAAAGTTAGAACTTAGAAGCAATACTGTGGACAGTGTGGTCCCACTGGTCCGAGTGGACTGTGGAGTGTGGACACCCTTAATTCCAAAAGTGACAAGTCCGAAACAAAATCTGGGGGGGGGGCCCCCCCCCAACGCCAATCACTTTGGCAATTAGGCACTCCAAATTCTTGTGAAGTTGTTTTCTGTAACATTAATACAAACCAAAAAAAAAAAAAAAAAAAAAAAAAAAAGTTAGGCTAGGAGAGTTTCTGTTATCATTATACAAAACATTCATTTGCGGTATCACTCAAAAAAACAGCGTCGTTTGACACCCTGCATCTAGGCTAGACCTAGCCTATTCTTCGATAGCCTAAAATTGCAAATCTGCATATTTAGCTTAGGTGCTCGCCATTCGTCCAAGCATTAGGCTAGGCCTAATGCTACTGGGTTCAGGAAAATAGTGCTACTCAATTCAGAGTTATTTGCTTTGACACCCTGGGCCTAGCCTATATGCTCTAGCCTAAACATCATATGAAAATGTGTTTTAACCCTCGGCAAAACCTAATAAAAATACATGGTACTAAAATGTTTTGGAATGAGTTGTGGATAGGGAATAGATTCGCAGCCTTATTATACATAATTTATGAGGGAAAGTGAAGCTCTATCTCTGGAATCCTTATAATATACTCTCATAGATTCCGTTGTGGGAGAATAGGCCTAGTTTTGGGTACGATTTTAGTTACTGGACACCTATTTGACAGGTTCCACCGAGGATTTAATACATATTTTGGGTAATTTTTTTGAAAAGACTCGCAGCGTTATTATACATAGCCTAATTTATTATTAGGGAAAGTGAAGCTCTATGGAATCCTTATAATATAGCCTACTCACATAGATTCCACTGTGGGAGAATAGTTTTGATAGTTAACTATAGTTTTGATGTAAATACTACCGCAACTACGAATCTTGTTTCCGAGACCTAGTATATAACAGGGTGTCAAACGACGCTGTTTTTTTGAGTGATAACGGAAATGAACTTTTTGTATAATGATAACAGAAACTCCACCTTTTTTTTAAGAAACAAAAAAGGTAAATTGACACAATTTTGGCATAGCCTATTTTTCATCTTGATTGCTTTTAGATTGCAGGAAATGCTGTTTTAGACACCTAAATTCTCACAAAATTTACGGGGGGGCATGCCCCCGGACCCCCCTAGAGCTCGCGCCTTCGCCGCTCCGTCGTGCTATAATGATAACAAAATAATAAACCATAATGATAACACAATTCATATTTTGTGGATTGACACCCTGTACCTAATCAAACCTAACCTAACCCTAGACCCAGTACCGTTCAAACGTGGGATACAACACTAGCCCTTGCATGCCAGCTATTGTGGGTTCATATATTAGACATACAGTAACATCTTTGTAGAACATAACACTTTACCGTAACAAGTGTACTGTACTCCATTCCGAACACTTTTTGTAAACATGAACACGTCCATAGCGGAGCTCTAAAAGATTGCGGGACTGAGTTTGTTTACGCGCGGGACTATTTATATCGACAAAATAGAGTTACAAAACTTATCAAAACTATTCTACCACAACGGAATCTATGCGAGTATATTATAAGGATTCCATAGAGCTTCACTTTCCCTAATAAATTATGTATAATAACGCTGCAAGTCTATTCGCGATAATTATCATATTTTGTTTCGGTTTCCACGCATCCAACACCAAGCTACACCTTTATCTGGGCTGGTAATAGTATTGAAAACGATATAATAACTTTTTAAATGTGGTTTTCGACGAGAATAAAACGGCGCGTTTGTGCCGAAAATCGGCGGCAGGGGGAGTCCGTCGGATCGTCGCAGTTTGTTTACCCAGGACGCTCGAGGTTACTACGGCCAGCTGTTTTACTTGCCCCCTGCTGGCCACATACATACTTTACACTTTGGTACACTTGGTTGTATTCTGTCCGTTAGTGACACAGTTGAGCTGGGGCTCCACTGCGACCAGGCAGCTCCCTTTCTTCCACTCTCCATTCCAGAAGTCGGTTGGAGTTGGCGCTGGGGTATCCTGGTGTTGGTGGCCGGTCCGGTACTTCGGCCAGCCACATGTCCAAGTGTTTCTTGAAGGTGTCTGGAGACACCCCGGTCATGTTCCTGAGAGGGACTGGTATACAGTTGAACAGTCTGGTTCCATTGTATGCAAAGCTGTGATGGATCAGGGATTTGATTTTTTGTGTTGATCCCGGCGTAGTCCTCACATAGCACAGCCTCCCTCGCCTTTGGTATTGAGTCTCTTGGACGATTATTACAATTCACGGGGGGGGTGAGGGGGGGCAGAGCCCCCCCTCAACCCTGTTCTGTTTCCCACGGCCTATAACGCAAGTCTTTATCAACAAATGGACCCAACAACTTAGCCATTTGAAGTCGACCGCCAAGGCGGGACCGGGAAGTCACTCCGAGCGTAAAGTAAACAAAGCGACGCTACTTTCATGAACGCAACCGAGTTGTCTTTATATTTCGTCTCATATTATCATTATTAAAGTGTCCCCATTGCTTTTTTAGTGTTTCGTACACCAGAAAAGGGTGTAGCTTGGTGTTGGATGCGTGGAAACCGAAAAAAATATGTATTAAATCGTTGGCGGTACCTGTCAAATAGGTGTCCAGTAACTAAAATCGTACCAAGTTTTGTAACACACTATTGTGTCGATAACAATAGTCCCGCGCGTAAACAAACTCTTCTTCTTCAGTCCCGCAATCTTGAGAGCTCTGCTACGGACGTGTTCAATGTTTACAAAAAGTGTTCGGAATGGAGTACACTCGCTACGGTAAAGTGTTATGTTACTGTATGTCTATTATATAGACTGGAACAAGACCTCACGGGCTTCACTGTTCATTGTAAAGCGGTGAATGTTAAGGCTCTCAGCCTATGCCCGAGAGGAAGTAAGTTGGAATATAAAAAAAAAAAAAAAAAAAAAAAAAATGAACCCACAGTATCTGGCATGCAAGGGCTAGTGTTGTATCCCATGTACTGGGTCTAGGTTAGGTTAGGTTGGGTTGTTTGGTTAGGTTAATATACTAGGTCTCGGAAACAAGATTCGTAGTTGCGGTAGTATTTACATCAAAACTATAGTTAACTATCAAAACTATTCTCCCACAGTGGAATTATAACTAATAGCATTAAAAATACCATTGCCAAAAAAAAATGGAAAAAAACACTCGCAAATAAGGCAAATGAGAGTCTTTTAAAAAAAATACAGAGTTGTCTTACCGGGCGTACGTGACTACGTCGTGTAAACACTTAAGTTGATGTCAAATAGCGGGGGGGTTGGGGCGGCAGCCCCCACCCATAATACTAGGATAGGTTAGGTAAGGTTGTTAGGTTAGGCTAATGTCCTTTCAAAGGGGTATTATAAACACTAGGATATAGCCTACCCGGTCAGAGGTAGGGGATACGCCCGATAACACAACTCTTGCCAATGTTTTCTTTCGTAACATGGTTGTCAATAGCCTAGACAGCACCGATTCGTATAGGCTACTCGCCATTTTCACTTGTCTCCCGATGTTTATATGAAAATGTGTTAGCCTATTATTAATATTATTATTTTTGTTTAACCCTCGGAAAAACCTAGGCCAATATAAAAGTATGCTACTAAAATGTCATTTTCGTAACAAGGTTGTCAATACGGTACTTTCCTGGGGATGGATGTAGAGTTCGGGCGTACGGTCGTCATGTTTACATAAGGCGATCGCCGCGGTTAACTTAGCGTCTATTTTGACGGCAATTTTTTTCGGTTATTTTCCCCCTGCTGGCAATATGTGATGATGACAATATGTCATGGGGGGTGAATCCAATGGCATTCAAAATAGACGGGAACATGATTGCAAAGGTCCGATGCATCCCCTGCCGCCGCCGCCATCATGTTTACATTTGTCGATCGCCGTGGTTAAGTTCGCGTCTATTTTGACGGCGATTTTTTTCGGTAATTTGCCCCCTGCTGGCAATATACTGTATATGATGATAATATGTCACGGGGGAGGGGGGGGGACAAAGCCTCCCCTCAATATATTATTGTATCCAAAGGCAGTCAAAATAGACAGGAACATGATGGCAAAGGTCCGACGCCACTATGCGTAGTGTAAACAATGATGGTGGACCGGTACGCCCGCCCAATATGTCAATGGGAAGATATTATTGGGATGGAATTTGTGCTGTACCTAGTTTCAGTGCATTACCACAGCACACCGAAATGCCAAAACAAAATACCCTCATTGTTCCCTGATTAAATAGCACTGTATGAATATTCCCATAGTTTTGATAAGTTTTGTAACTCGACTGTCTTCGTGGTGCAATGCATAAGTGTGGTGATTTTCGGTGTGAGCATCCTAGGTTCGAATCCCCGGACTGCCACATGTGTTTGTTAATTTCATTAATCGAGTTTAGGAGTAAAGTTGGTTGGTGGAGAGAACATAATTCAAAATATGCTACAAGGGGCCAATGCCTAGTGAGTTAATTGCTCAATAGGTGGCGTTCTGAGAGTGAGGGTCCGAGCCTGGGGAGTGAGACTGTGAGGCGCAGGGGCGAAGCAGCTTCAGAGATGGAGTTGGGTTCGATCCGTGAGTAGGTGCTTCGCATGTCTCACTCCCTAGACTGGAACAAGACCTCACGGGCCTCACCGTGTTCAGCGGTAGAGTGTAAAGGCTATCAGCCTATGCCCGAGAGGGAGTAGTTGGAATATAGAAAATAAAAAATAAATAAAAATAAATAAACATTCTTGCCCTTTCCTGTTATCAACGTACAGTACAATCAAAGCTGAAGGGAGACTTGTACATTGTCAGCAGGGGGCAAATAATAGACAAAATAACCATAAAAATAGACGGGAACTTAACCGCGAGAAACAAACCAAAACTTGGACGAACACAGTAAAAAGACAAAATAACTAATAAAAATCGCTATGTGGAAACAACGCTTAAGCAAAATAATAATTTATAAACAAAAGAACACAATCCACCACATAGGGTGTACATTACTACATGAGCAAGTTAACCAGATTAACTTGTGCAGTAGTGTAGTAGTGTACACCCTATGTGGTGGATTGTGTTCTTTTATTTCAAATTTTATTTTATTTAGCGTTGTTTCCACATAGCGATTTTGATTAGTTCTTTAGCGTTTATCTTGTGTCGTCCCAGTTTTGGTTTGTTTATTTTGCAAGTTTTACATTATAATCCCAAGCAAACTAATACACATATAACAACGCACTATTTAATACTCTCAACCTCCCCAGGACCCGTTTGATGGAGATGGAATCTCCAGGGGGGTGGGGTCTGTCTGCCCGGATCATCTCTACCCACACACCTCCTACACACAGCCGAGCTATCAAGTGAGTTAAGGGGGAAGTACGGTACAGTAATCGCTATGTCTCCCTCATGTTTAGTCCCATTGGCTTTGACATTTTAAGACGTTCGTTCCCTTAGTTTGGCAATTTTAAGATATTTCGCCACATTTCTTTGTCATATAAAAACCTTTTGTGCCATTTAGGTATCAATTTTTGTTCCTGGCGAGCGATAGCAAGCCTGTAATTCTAGGAGGCAGCGGCCTTTGGCTGGTACTTTTTCTACCGAAAAATGTACCAATTTATCTTGAAGGGGGGGGGGGGGTCTAGGGGGTGTTTTTTAAAGCTTGGAGGTCTATAGATTACTGTTAACTAAATAAATATATAAATGGACCAAAGAATAAACACTACATTTTTGTTAGTATGTTTTATGGCATGGAGGGTTAGTGCATTTGGAAGGTGGTGGCAAGAGGCATTTCCGAGCCCATCGTGACGTGTATGAAGTTATTGGGGTACGGTACCCATAGAATAACAGAATAGGTCAAAGAGTTTGAGGGGTCAGGTCAATGGCCACCATTTTTATTCTCAGTATCTCTGTAAAGTACTCCATGCTGTGAAAACAGTTACAAAGATGGACAGATATTTAAGAGGGGTATGATAAATTGTATGAGCAGCATAAGCTTAATGATGAAATGTAGAAATAATGGCAAGCTATCGAATAATACACTGTGAAAGTGAAAATCAAGATGGAATATTTTGATACGTTGGCCGTACGCTTTTGTGCTAGAGTTCCTGTGTATACCGTTAGGGCAAGACCTCCTCTACTATTGGTGTTGCCATATGGATAGAGCTGCCAATACGTATTTATTTATGATTAACAAGACCAAACTATGAATAATTGCATTGATAGATACTTAACCCTTCAAACTCGGATGGTACACGTGTGTACCATTATGTTTTGCCCCAAGGAACCCGGGTGGTACAACATTGTACCAGTGGTTGAAAGCCTGTGAGCTTGGTGTGCGAGGCGTCGGTCCGACGCATGTAAACAACAGCCGGCTGGACCGACGCCCCGCATCTCCGGTCACAAGAAGGAGAGCGTCGCTTGTTCGTGTGTGCCTGTATGTTGTTGTTAAGTATCGAAAAGTATTGTAAAGTGCCTGTTGTTGCCATAAGTTATCTCCACTGAAATCATCATCACAACTCAACCAGTTGACTTCGAGAGCTCTACTTAACGCCATTCTACAGGTAAATAACACAGCTACGCTTGGGGATGTGCGGGAATGTGGGAAGCAGTCAGCATAACAACGATACGGTAGCCTAGCCTAGACGTTTTTCGGCCAAAACACCCGGGTTTCGGGCAATATTTATGTAATGCGTAGCCGGGGTTGGAGGGTTAAGGATACACAAATTTTACATTCACATGATATATATATCAAATACTGCCTTCACATTACTTCATCATGTATGAAATATATCAGGGTAGGGTAGCTAAAGGCTGCTTTTTTTTTTTTTTTTTTTTTTTTAAAGATGTGATTGAGGGAGGCAAAAGGCAGAACTGCCTATAGCGAGTGCCTCCCCCATAGTTGAAAGAGTGACAGGGCCAAAATCAAGGGACGTTCGAGCCAAAATGCCTGGACACACTGAGTTTGAAGCAATTTAAGTCATAGGAAGAGGGAAAGACTGATTCTGGGAGAGAGTTCCAGAGCTCAGCTGTTGAGTAGAAGAAAGTTTGAGAGTAACGTTTCACTCTTGGGTTGGAGAGTTGCACAGAGTAGGGGTGGGATTGAGTTGCAAGACGGGTACCACGTGCCCTACGTAAAGGAGGTGGTATACACTGGGAAAGCTCTGAGGAACACTGATTATTTTAGTAGCGATAGAATAGCGAGAGAGATGCAACATTGCGGCGGAGAGAGAGAGATTGCAGAGTTGGTGAGTGGACGGGAGTTAATGATACGAAAGGCCTTCCTTTCAACTTTGTCTAGGAGAGCGGTGTGAGAGGAACTCCCCACACATGTGAACAATACTCAATACAAGGACGCACTATGCCCCTGTACAGAGCAAGAAGCTCTGGGCTCGTGGGCTAATTCCGTTATCATTAACACGAGAGAGGCGACAGGGGTTGCCATCAACTTTCTAAGCTTAAAATATCTTGCATGGCTTTGTTTACTATTTCGATAAAAAAGTGTGGTAAACCAAGACAACTGTGCAGTATCAATCATTCTGTAACATGCTTTAGACGGTGATGAAATGGGATATTTCATGAGTGGTAGTTGTTGTTGTTGTTCCCTAAGCTGCCTGGCCGAACAGCCCCGAGTCCCAAAGGAAGACCATGGCCACGGTTGGGCTTTCCCACAGAGCTCTCAAGGAGTGTAGATTGTGTTGTTGGCATAAGTGGTTGTGTGAAATGCAGTCTTCTATGATGTGTTTAATAGTATGGGGTGCAGTGTTACAACCTGGACAGGAGTCGAAGACGGAGTCATCCAGTCTCTTCTGATATCTCAGAAGGGCTGAGTGGTAGTTGCCTTTACTGCTGTTTGCTGATACAGTTTTGATGAGCGATAGTGAATGGGAGTAAATATGTTTGGAACAGTGTGTGAAAAGCGGAATCTGAAGGTAAATGCGGGTAAGAACAAGGTTATGGTCTCTGAAAGGGGTGCAGCCACATAGTGTGAGGTGAGGTTGAACGGTCAGGCTATGGAGAATGTCAGCTTAATTTATTAGTATTTTGGCTGTATGTTGAGTACTGTAATGATGGGAGTATGGATGAAGAAGTACGGTAGAGGGTGCAACAGGGGAAGAGGGTTGTAGGAATGCTGAAAGCAGTAACAAGAAATAGGGTGGTCAGCATGGAAGTGAAGAAATCCTTTCATGACAGTGTGGTAATCCCGACATTGACTTACGGGAGAGAAGCATGGACGTTGGTGAAGAGACTCGAACCAAGAGTGAGAGGGGTGTGATGTGGAGGTAGATGTGCTGGAAAGTGTGAAGTGGAACAACTTGAGATGGTTCGGCCATGTGGAATGTATGGGAAGCGAGAGAATGACTAAGAGAGTGTACGAGAGTGAGGTGGAAGGACAGAGAGGGAGAGGTGGAACGATAGAGTGAAGAAGTATATGAATAAAGGCGGTGCTGGTTAGGAGGGGCATCGACTGACTGGGGACAGAGGTGCATGGGAACGTTTCGTTCGTGGCCACCCCTTCGGGGATCACGGCGTCAGGCAATAGATAGATAGATACGTAATGATAGTATGCAGTAAAAGTAAAAATGCATGTACTTGTGGATCTCAAACGCACAATTAGGATGATTTAGCAAACTCAAACAAGCCATTCCATCCAGGTAGAACTATATGAATAGTTAAAAGATTGCACAGAATGTACAGTATGTATTTACTCAGGCCCATTCCCCACTTTTCCTGTTTTTGTTTTTGTTTTGTTTTTTTCTGGTGTGGCCGACACAAGACAGAGCTTGAATAGGGACAACACAACATAAAACAATGAACACACAAAAACAAAATACAAATTCACACACATCTAGGTCACCCAGAAAAAATAGCAGTTTGTTGCTGAATTAAATTGTGATATACAGTACTGTAAGCCTATGTAAAACAAAACATTTTTGGAGTAGGCCTATTCTTTTGATAACCTAATATTATTAACCCCTTCAGACTCATATGACTCATAGGTTGCCAGATTAGCAATAATATATATAGTTCTCTCACTCTTATAATTACCTCTCCAAAATTAGTTTTCTGCCCACAGCTAACTCAAAGACTCAAGGTTTATAAATACCCCTGATGGTAACAAAGGTTGAAGTAACTAAACTAAAGGTTTATACCCCTGATGGTAACAAAGGCTTTAAAGTATCCCCAATAGGCTCAACACCGCTAACTCAAAGACAACTGCAGAGGTTGAAGTAACTAAACTAAAGGTTTATAAATACCCCTGATGGTAACAAAGGCTTTAAAGTATCCCCAATAGGCTCAACACAGCTAACTCAAAGACAACTGCAGAGGTTGAAGTAACTAAACTATAGGTTTATAAATACCCCTGATGGTAACAAAGGTTTTAAAGTATCCCCAATAGGCTCAACACAGCTAACTCAAAGACAACTGCAGAGGTTGAAGTAACTAAACTATAGGTTTATAAATACCCCTGATGGTAACAAAGGTTTTAAAGTATCCCTAATAGGCTCAAAATTGCGTCATATGTCTGAGAGTCTTAAACCTATGCCTACCACTATAAGTCTACCACTTAATCTACATTGATCTCACAATCTTCTTTGTCCAACATCTTATGGAAAGTATTTGTATTAGTGACCTTATCAATAGATTAATTACACAAAATCTAAGAGATCATCCAACCTCAGCCATCATGGGTGTCACAGGTCCAAAAATTCCCGGCTGACTCACGGTTATTTGATGTCCACTCCCCGCACTCCGCCCCCTACCTGCTCCTCCTGTCATTCCCCTCTAACTGTTCGCCACGTCTTTGACTGCCCAGATATTGCCCGTCTGCGTACGGTTTGTTTTGGTACTAAATCATTCACTGACCTTTTATCCGATTCTCCGTCATTTTCCTTCCCCCCTATCGTCCGTTTTTTGCGTCGCCTTAAGCTCCTTTCAGTAATCTGATCCAATCCTTCGGGCCAGACCTATGAGAGTTCCGTATGGAACTCGGTGGTCTGGTTAATCTGCTCTACATAACTAACTAACTAACAGGTCCAAAATCTAAGAGATCACCCAACCTCAGCCATCATGGGTGTCACGGGTCCAAAATCTAAGAGATCACCCAACCTCAGCCATCATGGGTGTCACGGGTCCAAAATCTAAGAGATCACTCATTTTTCCTCGGAGTTTAGTACAGTATTTAGCCCAAAGCCGGTATCACACGAGCGCTTTTTCCCTCAACATTTATCCTCAACACTGGCCTGGCAGCTTATGAGGTCAACATTTGAAATATTTTGGATACCTAAATTCATCTACCACCAGTCTAGTTTCCGATACCAGTGTAAAATATTCCAGAAATTTTGCCTGAAATGTTTTGATCATCGAATGCTGACTAAAAAAGCCCTTGTGTGATACCGACTTAACTCTCAAATATCTCTACCAGTACTAGGCTACTACACTACTACCCTAGTACAGTACTCATAAATTCCATAAGAAATTATAATGTAAAACTTCCAATAATTAAACTGTATATATAAAAGAAATATAGACATGATCATTGTGGAATAAAGTATTGAATATTTAGCAATACAGCAATAAAGAAAAACAAATCTCAAACCGCCACATGAAAGACAAGGTACAATTATGTGAGCATTGCTGAACAAGTAAGTTGTTATTGTTGTTGTTGTTGTTCCCAGGCTGTCTGACCGAACATCCCCAAGGTCCCGAGCAAGGTGCCTCCACAGAACCCCACCAGCTCCACTAAGACAGCCCAGGCGAGGAGCTGAGGAGGGTGTGGAAATGCCCGGGACACCAAAGCCCACGGCCCTGTGCCCTTTAACAACTGAGCAAGTAAGTCTGATTAAATAGTTTCCCAAGCAAATTAGTTGCAAGATTAATTTTAACATGGTTATTAACCCTTTGAGTACCAGCGACGCATGTTATATTATATTCTAGCCATGTGTAAACGGTATTGTGCAGCTTAGGAAGGATCTGTGGTAGTTAAAACGTTTAGTTGAGATAGTTTGAAGCCTTATTATTGCTAGAGGTCCTTCCTAAGCTGAATAAATTAGTCTAATAGTTGCCATATTATGATTAGAAGGACGTCCCTGGTACTGAACGGATTAAGCTATCAAGTTTAACCCACTCTCGTAATACCGGTAATTCAAGGGATAGATCAAATAAGTTCAGATCTATCTATCTATTGCCTGACGCCGCGATCCCCGAAGGGGTGGCCACGAACGAACCGCCCCCATGCACCTCTGTCCCCAGTTAGTCGACGCCCCTCCCCCCAAGTTCAGATGAAATTTTTAATTCTGTATGAATAAAACTTAATTCAAATTTATTAATTTCATGAAAATATTAATATAATCATTCTAATAATGGCCCTGTCCTTGATAATTACCCAAATATACCTTTAAGGGCCACATAGTCACTATTAGTAATTCAGTACTAATTAATACCGGTCTACGGGATAGAAAAAAGGTAAAATATAACCGCTTAACCCTCTCACCACGGAAGGGCTCTTGAACGCCCATAAAAAAGCATATAACAGGTACCCGGAAGGGCTCTTGAACGCCCAGTGGTTGAAAGCCTGTGGGCTTCGTGTGCGAGGCGTCGGTTCGACGCATGTAAACAACAGCCGGCTGGACCGACGCCCCGCATCTCCGGCCACAAGAAGGAGAGCGTCGCTTGTTCGTGTGTGCCTGTATGTTGTTAAGTATCGAAAAGTAGTGTAAAGTGGCTGTTTTGGCCATAAAGTTATCTCCAATGAAATCATCATCACAACTCAACCAGTTGACTTAGAGAGCTCTACTTAATGCCATTCTACAGGTAAATAACACAGCTACGCTTGGGGATGCACGGGAAGCAGTCTGCTTAACAAATATACGGTAGCCTAGCCTAGACGTTTTTCGGCCAAAACACCCGGGTTTCGAGGAATATATATATAATACATAGCCGGGGCTGGAGGGTTAAACCACTTATTAATTTGATAAAATGAGGGGGGGGGGGGAGGAGTCACAGTGAGGACAGACACTAAATTTACTAATACAGTAATCTATCTATATTGCCCGACGCCGTGATCCCCGAAGGGGTGGCCACGAACGAACCGCCCCCATGCACCATGGGTTGAGGGGGGGGCAACGCCCCCCCTCAACCCATTGTGTATCCAATTTAGGTTCAATGTTATTTTAATACCACAAATTTTGTTGATATATTTGAAGATAAATATTGAATCTATATGCTATAAATATCATATGAAAATTTGTTTTAACCCTCGGCAAAACCTAATAAAAAAGTATGGTACTAACATTTATTTTTCGTAACAAGGTTGTCAATACGGTACTTCCAGTTATCGATAGCTCTAAAGATCATATGAAAATGTGTTAAACCCTCGGAAAAACTTAATATAAAAGTATGGTATCAAATTTTAATTTTCGCAACAAGGTTGTCAATACGGTACTTTCCCGTTATCAATGTATAATCAAAGCTGAAGATTGCAGATTAAACACTGTAGACTTAATCGACTTTTTTCACCTTTGTATAATCGACAGCCAATGTTTTTTTGTTTTTTACTAAGGGATTAGTACTCAACCAGCGGGGGTGTGGGGGCAGCAGCCCCCACCTGCTATTATAAAAAAAAAAAAAAAAAAAAAAACGGCATATATATATATATATATATTGTATATATATATATATAAAACAAATAGACAACAAAATGGGGAATGGGCCTGGGTAGATAGATAGATAGATAGATTATATGTACAGTATTATGTATGTATGTATATACTCGGGCAGATACCCCACAGCTGGGGTGGCCGACTCGAGACAGAGCTCGAAAAAAAAAAATACTGTGTATATGTATACAGTCATAGAACGTGTGCTCGCATAGAACGAGTCGCTTATAGAACGCCGACCTAAAATATTGTTCCAAAATTTTCGTTAGGAACGAATGTGATCATATAGAACGATTTCGCCATCAAAGTAGGGCAAATCCGAGGAGTTCTCATATAGAGCGCCGAAATATCGTACAAAACTTACAAAATATCGTACGCTCCCGACGGAAATTTACGCTTACAGCGAACATTGACCATATTGGGCCACTAAAATGCCGCGATCACATAGAGCGAAATCACATAGAACGGCCTCGTTTATCAACCAATTTCTCGTTCTATGTGAGACTCTACTGTATATATATGTATATATATTATATATATATATATATATATATATATATATATATATATATACGGTAGTACAGTATATATAAAAATAAAAATAATAAAATAAAATCAAAATAAATTTATTGCTGCCCCTTGATCTTGATACAGTAGTAGTGTACTGTATATACAATGTTGATAACATAATATATAAATTTGTGTTAAGACCCTGATAATGTTATGTAGTCAGTCCCTTTGGTGTACATGAATATCCCAGAAAACAAGGAAAACAACATGAGGAATGGGCCTGAGTAATTAAAAACAAATTTTTTTTTTTTTTTTTTAACGGCAACATTTTATTAACACTCAAGCCGCGGGGCCCGACATATGTCGGCCGAGAGAATAATGGCCACCCCTGCGGTGACCGACATATGTCGGAAGGGATTTTGAGCACATTATCGGCTCTGAGAGAGAGTCCACGCGTTGGGAAGGCGATAGGCGGGCTCTGACCGTTCGGCACGGCCGTAGTGCCACGACTGAGCTCCTCACTGCAACATTCCACACCCACGGCCTCGCGAGACCAGGAAAAAACTCGGGAAATTACCGTATTTTAGGGTTTTTCACCTCTCGTTGCGCAATCGCTACAAGTCGTACAAGGATGATTCAGGTGTCATTGGAAAGCTCTATTATCGCCCTTTCACGGATACATAATTGTATCACGCTTTGGCTCTTGTTTATGCATGAAAAAGAGCATGGAATGAAGCTCGTTTAGGGTAAATATGCCCGCCAGGCAGGTAGTAGAAGTTACAAACATCCCCGTCGGTTAAGAGTTAAACGATTTTGTGCAGTTTAAGAAGGATCTGTGGTAGTAAAAATAGTTAAGTAGGATAGTTTTAAGCCTGTTAATTGCTGGGGGCCTGTTTTAAGCTGAATAATATCGTCAAATAGAGTTCTCTCAATCTTATAATTACCTCTCCAAAATTAGTTTTCTGCCGATAGCTAACTCAGAGACAACTACAGATGTTGAAGTAACTAAACTAAAGGTTTCTAAACACCCCTGATGGTCACAAAGGCTTTTAAGTATCCCAGAATAGGCTCAAATTGCGTCCTGTGCTTGAAAGGGTTAATGTAGAGGGGCAATTACTGTGTTTTTCAAGCTAACTGGTATTACTATAGTGTGGAGACTCCTACACAGTATAGCCAGTGTTTTTGAGAGGTTTTCCTTACATATATTTATTTGGATCTAATTCCATGAGTCTGGGCCTGGTATGGAATGAGTTAATATGTTTACAATAGCCTCTTCTATGTCTTAAGCCCAAAATCAATATCAAGAATCTGTGGAGTGTCTGTAGTGGGATTATCCATAATGTTTTGATCTCTGATGGCTTATGTTTCGTTAGGCTCACTGAATACCATTTAATACTGCAGACATAAGAGTTCGCTTCGCTTATTTCCTAGTTATCCCGTTTCCATTTTCCTTAGTGGGCCGATGTTTGATGCACTTTTAGACTAGCTTGGCATATGAAAAATACTTTGAATTTTCTTTTATACCTGCAATAGCTTTGTTTTCATCTTCAATTTGTTGTAGACTAAAGGTTTAATATTCTTTGCAGGTATCAGTTCACTCCAACGTTAGAAGAGGTTGATGAAACCATCCGCCTGAAGAACGGAGAACTGAAGATCCCCGCCAACTTCAACACCACAGCAGAGTCCTTTAACTCTAACAAAGGTCTGCCCAAGATGGACACAGTACAGATGTTGCCCCCGCGCCTCAACCCCCAGACCACGCTGCTCTGTGAACGCCTGTACATTGACGACCCCATGGCACTTGTCATGGGTGGTAAACGGAAGTCATCGATGCCCAAGGTTGATCGTAGCCCCATCAAGTTGAATGACTCAGAGCTGAACATCACCTTAGAGACATCAAAGCTGTCTACCACCCCAGATGAGGTACAACTACTAATACTAACCCTGTTCTACCGTTGTTTGACCATTGATACTCACTTCTCTTTGAACACTTAGGCCCATATTCCTAGACAAACCCCATAATTGTAATACTAATAGTTGTGTCGTATTCTTAGCCAGTCTGTATGATACGCTAGCAGTAGTCGTTCCCTAAGCTGCCTGGCCGAACAGCCCAGTTGTTGTAATCGCTACGGTATGAGAAATATTGGAACATTATAGTAGTATATATATGTATGCATATACTCAGGCACATACCCCATAGATGGGGGTGGCCGACTCGAGACAGAACTTAAATAGTAGTACCAGTACTCTTACAATAATGCTCTCTCAAGGATTTTTTATACAATGTATAATATGCTAACCAATCTATAGTTGCAACACACATCTAATTTGTTTCCCTTCTTGAAAAGAAGGGTAACAATATATATATCCGGACTTTCGGCAGATCTGGACTTTTGGCAGATCCAGACAGGGTTCTCCCCCAATTAATTTGGATGGGCAAGGTTTTACTGTATTGCACCTTTGGTTTTATTAGCTAACAAGTTTATTTCAGACAGTTTATGATACATTGATCTGGCGTTAATGTGGATAAAGTGGAGCCCTTTGTTGGTGAAAACTTTATATTCATCTTGGCTTGTGCCCTAGCTGGATTCTGTGGTGTAATTTGTGATGTATAGTGGTTCATTAATATTCGGTAGCTATTTTATCAACAGTAATATTCTTATTACTGTATATATATTTTCCCTCATACAGCAGCTGCTTATAAAAAAAAATCCCTTTCTCTAATTGTAGGCTGAGCTCAAAGCTCAGCGAAATTACCCCGCCGGGCGGGGTAATTTCGCCGCGACCATTTTACGCATCATATTGCTAGTAAACTAGATAACATTGTATGATTAATGGCCAGACAAAACACTAGTGCGCAGGTAAAACCAATGAAAACATGCACAAACCCAAACTGCCACTAAACATGCCAATAGAAAAACATCGCATACACACACACAACTGAACGAGGCGGGCAGAGATGCAGGTGTGTCACACGTGTAGGCCTAGGCGCCACTGTGTCTAGTGCGGATCTGGAGTTGTGGACATGTAGTGCGGGTGTGGACATATTTATTAGGCCTACGGGTGTGGATGTATTTAGTGCGGGTGTGGACGGGTCTTCTGTGGGTGCGGTGTGTAGGGTGCTAGTGGAAAGTACCAGGCAGCAGCTGAGGATACTGCCAACACTGTGTCACACGCACCACCACAGTGGACGCACCCACAAACACCCCCACACACACCCGACCATACCGTCAGATGCGCCGCTAGCCCCGACGCCAGGCCCTGCGAAACTGCAACACAACCTAAGCCAAACTAGCTCTACAACCTAAGCCAAACTGCAGCCGAATCCATGCAATAGTTTCGGAGATATCGGCGTTTGAATGCAAATTATTAGCGTCGCGGCGAAATTACCCCGTCTTACCCTCCTTCAGATTGATGAAATTATAAATATTTACCCGGAACCAGAGTGCCACAAACTTTCAATTAAGCTGTACTCGAGGTTAATATAGTGTTAAAATTTACCTAAATATGGTATATTTTGATAATAAATTTAATCAATTATTCTTTGTAAGTAGTTTGAATTAATGAGAGAAGTATGCTCTGTCTAGATTCGGTCACCCCTAGCTATGGGGTATGTGTCTGAGTATATACATACATACGTACTTGTTCTGACTATATTGTATATACAGTACTTGCTTTGGACATAAACTTTTGTCAATATACTACTAATCTAAACTAAAATGGTAGTGATTAATAAAATTGTTTTTACGCAGCCACCGTGGGGAGAGACGGCCAGGACTGGTGTTGTCGCTGCCCAAGACCACCAGCAGCCTTGCCAGTAACAACAACATCACCTCCCTCAGTGAGAGTGAGGGCAGCCCGCACCGGAGCCCACCAACCAAACGCAACTCCGAGGAAGATGACGAAGATGACGACATCAGTTCAAGAGGAGGAATCAGGCTATTTACTCATCCACAGAGGATGAGACATAGTAGTTGAAGTCTGTTGTGAAGGTTAATGCATTGACAAAAGAGCACTGTGTAATTATCTTGATACATCATATTTTTGTGTTATTCATCAGACATTTTCTTTACTATTAGCAGCAATAAATTTTGCTGTGTATTTTTAGTCATTCATTCATTAATTCATTAAAGAAGTTCAATTGTGTAAATGTGAGGAACAAAATGGTGGTATAGCACTGTAGTGACTAATTGTTCAGACTTGATTTAGATAATCCAGAAACAGAATTAAGAGGGTAGTGTTAGGTATGCTTTTGTATCTTGATATTAAAATAGTGTTTCTTATATGTTGTGCTTGTATAGAACCTGTAACACTACCAGTATGTCCGAGCTCTGTGTGTATCATATTTTTTATATTGTTGTTATGTACGGCAATATTTTCTTTTACTTTGTTAACCCTTGTTTAGCGGGGCCCGACTTAAGTTCGTATCTAAAAACCTGGACTATGTGGCGGGGACCGACTTAAGTCTGTGTGCAATTTTTGAGCAAGAATGGCTGTGAGAGAGAGACGAGCGACGGGAGGAGCGTAGGTTGCCTCATGACCGCTCGGCACGGACCCCGTGCGCCTACTGACATCTACTCCACACAACTCCACCCTCCCTACCTCGCCACCTCGCCACACAGGGAATTATATAAGGAAATTACCGTATTTTAGGATTTTTGCAAAAATTAGATCGCATTCGGACCAAAGAGCCGAGTTTCGGATTTGTCTGGTTAGGTGAATGTGTATTCGGACATTAATTCAGCCTTTCGGATTTGTCCGAAAAGCTGAGAAAAATTAGATCGCATTCGGACCAAAGAGCCGAGTTTCGGACTTGTCTGGTTAGGTGAATGTGTATTCGGACTTATAAACTTCGCACATTATTTTAGCCATTCGGACAAGTCCGAATGGCTGAAGTGTGAAGTTCGGACTCGGCCCTTTCGGACTTTTGACACTTTCGGACAGGGGTCTCCCCCGATTAGTCAGAGAGGGCTGGGATTTACTGTATTAACAAACAATAGAATGCAATAAAGGTAAAGATGAAATAGTTTTTGCTCAAACAAATATGTACTGTACCTTATGATTGAAGTCCTTTATTTTGCCCCTCTGTAAGTACAAAGCAAAACTGACTGCATGTATATAGACTAGAGATCCTGTAGTAAGAGGGAGTGGTCATCTTTTTGTTTGGATGCCATTTTGGTGTTTCAATTATCAAACTATGGGGATTTATTTGATTTTGGATCGTGTAGAATGGCTATCCAAAGGAGGATGTTAAACGAAAGCCAAGTTCAATATTTTTAGTCTTTAATTAATGTAGGCCTATGTGCAAGGATAAATTTATGCTTCACAGTTCTTATTATGTCTTGGGAAGTGATAAACTGGCCAATACAATGATATTTCAGTTTAATTATCTTGTAGTTCTCATATTCATTCAAGTCTTCAAACAAAATGCTCCGGTTTGACACCCGGATTAAAAAAAAAAAATTACAGTAGTGTGCTGTAAAATCATGTAACAGTATTCCCGAATGTGTATTATAGGTATGGCGATATTTATTTGTAAAGAGAAAAATAATATCACCCGTGGCTCCAAGATGGCGGAGGTTGGCTGATCTCTGTTACTATTGGATCTCCAGGTTAGACTAGCCAATCCCAATGCAGTGGTTCAATATTATCATAGTATATTGCCATGTCCCCATCTAAACAACTACTCTTATGAAGATACTGTAATATCGATCAAAAAAATACCCACAAAATGGTAAATTTAGTCCCATAGCAGCTAAGAACTGGATACTTAATGGAAAGACAAAGCTACTATGTTTAATAATAATAATAATAAGTTCTTAAAGCTAGCGCATGCTAAGCTAGCTAAGGATAGCTCAATAAGGCCGATTAGGCGTATTTCCATTGGGGTCCTGTACTACTACCCCATCCCTTTGCTCATGAGGGATGGTAACGACTCAGTGCTTGTGAAAAATCTTTAATGCGCCGAGCGTGGGTGCGAACCCGGGCCTTCTGGGTGGAAGTCCGAGACGCTAGTCCCTACACCAAGTGAGCCGCTGAGTCTTGTCAAGTATTCATAATTAACATATTTTGGCAGATAGGCTGGTGTGGTCCAATTTTGCCAGGTGCAAGTGTTTCAAAGGGACTTAACAATTTTGAGTCTTGCTGAGACACTGTTAGCACTATACCAACATCAGCCACTGTGATGACATGATGGGGCTGTGTTGTGGCAAGTCTGTATTGTACTGTACTACTGTAAAGAGACTAAAACCATGCTCTCTGTGGATGAAGCGCTTTTTAAATTTGTATGTATGTATATACAGTATGTATTTAGCTATAACATTTCCGTAAAAGCTGAGTTAACACGATGGGCACAAGGCAGTTACCATCAGCTGGAAATAATATAATAGGATCACTGCACAGAGATTAGCTACGGTAGTTTATCCTATGGTGTTTAATATATCTTTGGTGGTATGAATGTTTTGGTTCATATGATTGTTGCAATGTTGTTTTTAAAGGGGGTATTACTCGAGAGCATTTATTGTCAATTTTCAACTGCCAACATTTTTCCGGCAACATATCTGGGATGCAGTATTTCACATCGGAAGCAGGGTGTCAAACGAGAGCCGAGTCCAATAGTTTTTGTCTCTATTATTGTATAGGCCTACAAAGATTTATGGTTTATAGTTTAAATATGTCTGGAAGTGATAAAGTGGCCAAACAATGCTATTCCAAGTAATTCCTTCTCATTCAGTCTCCACACAAAATTGCTTCGGTTTGACACCCTGGACTGAAGGCATATGTATTTTAGTGACATGATTCTTTAAAAAGTTTAACACATAAGCTGCTTCTTCTCTTAAGCTCATCCATGTTTACCCGGATCCGCCCTTGTATTGGCACTTGTTCATATCTACTAGACCAATGTTGCGGAAAAAACTCGAGTTATACCAGCTTACACCGTAAATTAATTATGTTTATGATGAAGTCGTAAATTGCTGTGAGTTTGGGCCATTTTTTGTTCAAACTTCTATTATTTTTTGAATTTTTTGTCCAGTTATTGAGTTCCTGTGTGTGTGTGTACAATCACTCATAAATGATTATGGACATCTTACTTTGCAAATACAGTACTGTAGTTATAAATGCATAAATAAAAGCATGGGATTATGGTATTGGACTGTACAGTATATATATTGTATGCAGTTTTTGTAATTACAATGAGAGTACTGAAGGCTATTGTGATAATGTTTCACTAACTCTCATTGTAGTTACAGATACAGGTCTTCCTCACTCAATAAGTAATGTCTCATCACCCAGTATAATTTGATCAATGATTGGTATCGGCAATATCTAAACACGATTTGTTCATTTCAAGTGAGATATACAAACATGTTCCTACACTTCAATTCAACATCTGACCGACATTAATACAGTACAGAGCAAGCCAAACTTAATAACAGCCGAGACATGACTTACTATCGTACCGTAGTGTCTTGATATAGTACTTTTTTTTTTTTTGTAACCTTGGTGAGGGTGGTGTGGTTTTTAGATACTGCAGTCCCCCCTGTTAGAATTATATATATTAAAATGTAAAACTTGCAAACTAAACAAACCAAAACTTGACAAAGTATACGATTTTTCTATTTTAGATTAATTAAGGGGTGCTCTTGTTAGTGATAAGGCAAGTCGCCCCTAGTGTGTTGTTTTTCTTTATCCTAGCCCAATATTAGTTCACTTATTTATTAGTCATGAGGCTTCTTTTAGGGTGAACTGGAGCCCTGTTGCTCGGTCCCTTCAGGGTGTGCAACAAGTATGCTTCGGGCTAGTACCATTGGATTTTCTCACTTAGTTGAGGGATCCGGCACGGAGCCATTCTACTCTGCAATCGTATCATCATGTGTTCTACAGGTAGCGGGATCGACGCTGGATCGCAGGTAAGAGCCATTGACGAAATCATCACCGCTCCCATCTAGTTGGCCTCATTAGGTGTATGTGTGTGATTAGTTTGCTTGGGAACCAGATTAACTTGCTCATGTAGTGATGTACACTCTATGTGGTGGATTGTGTTCTTTTATTTATAAATAATTAATTTACTTAAGCGTTGTTTCCACATAGCCATTTTGATTCGTTGTTTTGTCTTTTTACTGTGTTCGTATACGTTTTGGTTTTTTATTTTGCAAGTTTTACATTATAATATATACTGTATAACCGGTTAAAGGTGAAGTACAGGGATGAACGAAAAAACTAAGATTAATGCAGGGTCATAACTTGGCATGAATATACTGTAATATGTATATGGGCAATATCGATATAATTCCATTAAACTCCAGAACAAAATACTAATATATATAGTCGTTGGTGACGAATTGGCATTTTCAGCCAGCTGGAATGACTCCATTGTGTAGAGACGCCGTTTGTAAACAACATATGCGGTCCTGAACAGTGAGGTCTGTTTTTCGTAATTAATACCTTGCAATTCAATACTCAAGCTCTGCAAAAGATCGACCAACGTCCTGATGATGTGGTGCACATCAAGAAATAATCCCAGCTCGCCAGCAATTAACATACATGCAGTGTTTATGCATGTTTAGCCTGGTCCAGAGTTGAGGGAACTCGGTTCTAAGGCCTATTTTGTAATGATAATACTGTATAGATTTCTGTTCAATTTATATATCGCGGTCCCTTGACCAGACAGTGGTGAAGCCAAATGTTGAGCTGTAAACATGCATACAAATTATAAGAGCTCAAATAACAAAAAATCACAGATTCACCCATTTCCCATGTCGAGAGTTCCCGCCATTGGCTACAGTTACGTCATGGTAAACACGCCAGTTCGCACCACATAAAATAACTTGGATAACTGCCTTCGTGGTGCAATGTATAAGGTGTTGATATTCGGTGTGAGCGTCCTGGGTTCGAATCCACGGACTGCCACATGTGTTTGTAATATTTCATTAATCGATTTTAGGAGTAGAGTTGGTTGTTGAATATAATAATAAGCTATATTTCTATATTGTTAAAACAAATTGATGAAAGTTCTTCAGTATCATGTACCTAAAACCAAGCAGATCCCAATGGACATTGGGATCACCAAGCGGCTCGCTTGGTGTAGTGACTAGCGTCTCGGACTTCCACCCAGAAGGCCCGGGTTCGCGCCCACGCTCGGCGCATTAAAGATTTTTCACAAGCACTGAGTCGTTACCATCCCTCATGAGCAAAGGGATGGGGTAGTAGTACAGGACCCCAATGGAAATACGCCTAATCGGCCTTATTGAGCTATCCTTAGCTAGCTTAGCATGCGCTAGCTTTAAGAACTATTATTATTATTATTATTAATAGGTTTCATCCCTGGAATTCACCTTTAAGGGGTGTTATCACTGATTAGTGATTGTTTATGATGTATAACCATGCCATGTATGTACACATTGTTCATCCCTATATATATACTGAAGGGTCACCCTTCCGGCGGGATTTTTATTGTTCAGTGCGACTGAACATTAAACAACAACGTGTCTCAGGGTGTTCCGTGGGTTCACCCGCAGATAATTATAGAGTTTATTAGTTATAACTATGTAAATTGTGTTGTAAATATGCTTAATGTGATTTTGGTATAATTACAGTACATTACAGTATAGGGAAAAGGCTCTCACCCTTATTTTTAATGTTTTTGTCTCCAGATTTCGAGACATGAGTGTTTTCATGGTTTTAGTTATATTTCCAACTTGGAATTAAAATGTAAAACTTGCAAAACAAACCAAAGCCAAATACAAGATTGGCTGAGGGGGGTCTGCAGTGGGTAAATATCCACTTCCCAAATTGACTAATTCCTTGAACATGACGATAGTGCGTTGTTATATGTGTGATTGGTTTGCTTGGGAAACAGATTAACTTGCTCATGTAGTAATGTACACCCTATGTGGTGGATTGTGTTCTTTTATTTATGAATTATTAGTTTGCTTAGGCATTGTTTCCACAGCGATTTTGATTAGTTGTTTTGTCTTTTTACTGTGTTCGTCCAAGTTTTGGTATGTTTATCCCCTTCGGGGATCACGGCGTCAGGCAATAGATAGACACATTATAATACTCCATAATGAAGAAGTTTGTAAACAGTGAGGATGTCTGAAGGAGCTCTGAGAGTGATTGGATATACATTAATACATTAACCCCTTCAGACATATATGACGCAGAGGTTGCCAGATTAGCAATAAGAAATAGTTCTCTCACTCTTATAATTACCTCTCCAAAATTAGTTTTCTGCCCACATCTAACTCAAAGACAACTGCAGAGGTTGAAGTAACTAAAATAAAGGTTTGTAAAAAACCCTGATGGTAATAAAGGCTTTAAAGTATCCCTAATAGGCTCAAAACATTAATACCGGGTTTTATAAATGTGATCAAAATAATTCTCTCGGTGGATTATACACGAGTACAGTACAGTATAAGGATTCCATAGACCTGCATTGTCCCTAATAATTTATTTATATTAAGACCGAGAGCCTTTTCTAAATAAATAGACTGTGGAGAGAATGGATGAAAAAAAATTGGGTGAAAAGATGCAGGTCTGTGATTGTGGAGGGACCTGCACCAAGGGGTGGACCGAGGAAGACCTGGGATCGGACTATATGTGCCTATCTCTAATCCAAGAACTTGACAAGTGAAGCAGCCCTTAAACAGGGTTGCCTGAAACGCCGCCATTAGGACAAGAGACATAACTGGAGCACTCGGGTCTTAAAATGTTATGTACCGACATGTATCGTAGATTTGACATAAGAATGCAATACTGTAGAAACATTGAGAACATGAATATATACTATAGAAAATACATAATATTAATAGCACTGAATAACAATAAGACATGGAAGAGGGTAAGATAAAAAAAATAATAAATAAATAAACAACATTAGCTACAATGAAGATTAGAAATAAGTTAAGACATGGTAAACAAATAAAATAAAATAATTATTAAAACTGTCACAGGAATAGAGTAATACCCTAGCTTATTGTTTAACAATTTTATGTTTTATTAATACCGGTAATTCTATTTTAGAAAGTTAGTAAGCTACAGTAGTATTAATTAGTATTTTAATCTATAAATTTTTTATATTTTAATATTCAACTTGGGAAGGACCTTTACGTTTCTAATATTATTTTTATTGATCTCACCACCACACCCCCAATGAAATTAATTAAAGTATATATGATCCACCGGGATTGGAACCCGGGTTATCGCACACATATTTTTGCCACCTTAACCATTACACCACCAGGATGGTGGTTAAAGGTTTATGCACACGCCTACGACTTATTATCCATTCTCGAATACTGGATATTAACCCGGCAAGCGCGATAGGCCTAACGGAAGGCTTCCTATAGGGAACGCGATAGGCCTCATGGAAGCAGGACCATAAAAAAAGCCTTCCATAAAAAAAAAGGGCCTATCAAAACAAAGGAATTTGTCTCTAGGAGAGATAATTCCCCTCCAGTACTCATCCATGTAAATCTCACCCACCCCCCTCCCCTCCTTCCCCACCTTATTCCCCCCTCCCTCCCCTCCTCAATTATCACCTATTTTTCCTCTTATTATCATCATTTATCGGTTATTTTTCTCTCCCGCGATAATGTAGCACAAGTGGGTTGCATAAAAGATCGTTATGCAACACCCAGACACCGGCACACACCGCCCCGCTCTCCTCAGTTGACTCCCAGACAGCGAGAGGGGAAAGGCTGCCTGTCTCTCTCTCTCGCCTGAGATTATGACCGGGTGGCCAATATCTTCGTTTTTCACCACCCAAATGCTTTTCCCACTTATTTTAGCACTCTTGAAGGTTCATATATACATCATATATGTAAAATAAAAGCATACCGAAAACAAATAATGGTTTATATTGTAAATATAACGAATTCTGTCAGAATCCAGGGCTAGAAATGCACAAATAACTACCCTAGCACCTACTGTCATATCGCGCTTGTCAGGTTAATCTAATCATGTTCATATTCCCAACCGCACTATGGTAGCCTACTGTTAAGGAAGATGATAGACGACTGTAATGTTTTTGTTACTGTAAAGATTGCTATAATTGTTAAACACATTTTACTGTCTTACTAAACAAATTAATGAATTTATTATGACCTTATTATGCATTATTACTCTATTTTATTGTGACATTTTTATAATTGAGTACCGGTACTCACCAGGTAGTCAGGCACTGTTGCTGTCACTGTCAGATGCATACTCTTGCAGGTCGTCGTCAATATCAGAGGAGTCTAGAGTTGCTGTCCAAGGCTGGTGCAGCTGCTCTACTGAGGTCCCTCTGAACTTGAAAAAGTTCATCACAGTACTCCTTGTGCTCGGGTGGAATGTATGACAGCAGTTGTTGGACTTGCTTGAGTTTATCAGCTTGCAGCTTGATGGGAGCTTGGTACTTGGGGGTCAGCGCCACTCGTGACAGGTTAAAGGCTGACTGAGTATACCTGGCCTTACCTGGCATAAGCCTGACACTATGCAGAGGCCCCTCGTAGCCTAGAGACAACTGGTAGCCCTCCCGAAAGTGTAGATTGAAGCAGAATCGGCGACATTCGGAGAAGAGCAGTGGCTTTACTGGCTTACGGTGGGTGATGACACCTTGCAACAGGTCAAAGTTCAGGAATTCATTATTTGACATGGGAATTACCTTGTTACCTGTGTGGACTGCACATTCAATCAATTTCACATACCGATTGAAATCGTAGATGCTACCCTCCATCCGAAAGGACTTTAAAATATTACCGAATGCCCTATCACATGACATGTAGCTGTGCCCTGAGATGAGAAAGTAATGTACTTACTCTAGTTGTATTGCGGGAGTGAGCATGCTCGTTATTTCCCGCCTCCTATATGTGTAGGTGTTATATGTATCGTTGGAATGGCTGTGGATGTGTGTGTAGTCTGTATTTTTAGCCAATTGGCGACATCGGAAACTAATGCTTAGGGTGGATCTGTATGGTACCATTCTCACTATAGACGGTACCGTCTCGCCCGAAGGCTTAGGTAGCCATCAGCTTTGGTGAACCATATGATACCCATCTCGTACCACTTTTGCCAACCCCAGATGGGACGTCACAACGTCGTCCACTTATTCCAGGTACCTATTTACAGCTAGGTGAACTGAGGCTAACGCATGAAAGGAGACAAGCCCAATTTGTCTCCGCCCGGCCGGGGATTGAACCCCCAACCCCTCGTGTGTGAGACGAGAGCTCTACCTACTAGGCTACGGGCTGTGTACCACTTCCTGTATGCGTCGACTATTCAGTTTATGAATATGTGAGCGCATAATGTCAATGTTTTTGTTTTGTCCACCACTATTATCATAAACAGTATTAGTTTACTAAAATCACCATTGAGCAACACTTCGTTTTCAATCCACTCTTTAATGCAAGATGCCACGCCCGCCTGTTGGCTCGTCCCATACGTAGAACAAGTTTTCACCGGTCTTGAGGGAGATGCGTAAGTTGTAAAGCCAGACTTTCC
>CM064505.1:36701372-36891372 GCA_032716605.1 Paralithodes platypus
TCCAGCATATCTTCGATTATATAGTTAAAAGCTATTTTTTACTATCACATTTCGTTCACGTGTCTGCCCCCGCTCGTATCGTTCATGTGTGGTGTGTGTGTGGGTGTGTGTGAATTTTGTCGTGGGTTTGTATGTGTGTGTGTATGGCCTTGTCTATGTTCGATTTGTGTGTGTGTGTTGTGTGTGTGTGTGTGTGAATTGTTGGTGTGTTGTATGTGTGTGTGTATGGCCTTGTCTATGTGATTGTGTCGTGTGTGTATGTGTGTGCTTCTTTTTCATATACATGTTGGTAAAAATATGCGAGTAATTAAAAAAGTGAAACCCTGACATCTATTAAAAAAAAACCTACAAATGTATGGGTCTAATATCTCTCTCTCTCTCTCGTCTCTCTCTCCTCTCTCTCTCTCTCTCTCTCTCTCTCTCTCTCTCCTCTCTCTCGCTTCTCTCTTCTGTTTTAATGGGTTTACACAATGTGGGTTATAGCAAAAGAGTTAGCCTGAATGGGATATACAACCGCAACCAGGGCTGGGAAATTAGAATTGAAAAGGGCAGCACTAGTATTTGTGGAAAACATTTTCACATCTAAGAAATGTTCTACCTGGAAACAAACTTCCCTCAGAAGTTGTAAAAAACAGTTCTTCAGATAGAGCAGTTCAAAAAGAGAGTAGATAATATTTGGCACAACTCTGCTAATGAATGCAGTGCACAATAAAACAGTCTCTCTCCTTCCCACTTCGTGTATCTCCCCAGAATGGACCGAAAAGTCTCCGAATTCAGATATACTAACTGTTCCTTGTCAACTATGGTAGTGTGTGTGTGTGTGTGTGTGTGCTGTCTTGTGTGTGTGTGTGTGTGTGTGTGTGTGTGTGTGTGTGTGGTGTGTGCGCACGTCCATTTGTAGGTGTATGTTGCCGTACCGTGTGTGTGTGGTGTGGATGTGCGCACGTTCATTTGTAGGTGTACGTTACCGTGACGTGTGTGTGTGGTGGTGAGTGTGAGAGGTGCCGCACGTTCTCATTTGTAGCGTGTACGTCTACCGTCCGTGTGTGTGAGTGTGAGAGTGCGCAAGGTCATTGTACGGTGTATGTTTACCGTACGTGTGGTTGTGGTGGGTGAGTGCGCACGTTCATTTGTAGGTGTACGTTACCGTACCGTGTGTGTGTGGTGTGAGAGGTGCGCACGTTCATTGTAGTGTGTACGTTACCCGTACGGGGGTGTGGGTGGGTGTGTGTATGTAGGTATATATATATGTATATGAGCGCGCGTTTCTCGTTGTGGACCTAACAGTATATATATATGTACCTCTATTGTAAGTTATTTACTTTTCATTTCCGCCCTGTTCCTGTCTTCACCTATCTTATTTCAATCTAACTCAACCATCCATTATCATAACTTCCTCTTTCATAATCTCTTACTCTTCATCTTACCTTGCTATCTTTCTCTCTCTTTCCTTTAACACTGTCTGACCCGATGTATTGGGGTTATTTATGATATTCTGGTATGATTATTGCTGATGATTATTGCTGATGATTATGCTGATGATTATTGCTGATGATTATTGCTGATGATTATTTATTTAGCCCAGTAATGTTTCGAGGCAATGTATTTATTAGTTTGTCCCCGTATGGCTAACAAAAAAAGCCTTTCCCAGAGTTCCTTCAAACTACAAAACAACAAAATAATACAAAAAAAATCAACAAAATATAATAATAATAATAATAATAATAATAAATAATAATTAAATAATAAACCCACCCACAACCCCTTCAAAGTAAGTGTTTTAGTTTTATATGAAAAAAATATCCTGGCCGAAGAGCCAAATGGTTTCCCAAGTTACAGGATCCCTTTCGTTCGCCCAGAGAATTCCGTCTCATTTGCATGTAGTCGTCTCGTATATGTATCTCTTCTTCCGTTCCTTCCTCCTTCTTCTTCCGTTCCTTCTGCCTTCTTTCTTCCGTTTCCTTCCTCCTTCTTCCGTTTCCTTCTCCTTCTTCTTCCGTTTCTTCTCCTTCCGTTCCTTCCTCCGGTTCCTTCTCCTTCTCCTTCTGCTTCTTCGCTTCTGTTCCTTCTCCCTCTTCTTCCGTTTCCATTCTCCTTATTCTTCCGTCCCTTCTCCTTCTTTTTTCTCTTTTTCCTCCACCTTTTATTAATTCTTTCCTGTTGTCTCTTTCTTTCCTCCTGTGACCTATCTTCCTTTTCTTTGTTCTTCCTCTTCCTCTTCCTAGTGTTCTTCTTCCTACCTCTTTCTCTGTTTTCCGCCTTCCTCTGTTTTTCCTCCTCCTCATCCTCCTTTCTCTCGTATCCTCTATTTATCTTTTTGTTTCCTTAATATTCTACTCCTCCTCTTTCTCATCACACCTCCTGCTTCCTCCTTCTTCTATCCCTCTTCCTCCTCCCTCTTCCTTCTCCTCTTCAATCTTCCTCCTCCTCCTTTCCTCACCTATCCCTTCTTCCTCTTCACTCTCCTCTCCCTTGCTTACTCCTTTCAACACCTCCTCTTCTTCTTCTTCCTCCCTCTCCCATAAAACATCCATCTGTCTCCATTGTTTCTCTTCTTTTCTTTTATCTCCTTGTCATCATAATTCCTCTTCCCCTCCTCTTCCTTCTTCTTCTCTCTCCTTCCATCCTGTATTCTTAACGCCTCGTACTGCCATCGGAACGTGTTCATTTCACTCTCTACTCGTGTCCAACTTTTCTTTTTTAAAAACCACATCACAAGGGTAGAGCTTTGAGGCTGCATGTTTGTAAATATTATTAAGTAATAATTGTTTTTGTTTTTGTTCACTTGCAGCCATGAGGACAATTTACAGTGTTTTTCTAAACCTAGGTACAGTGTCCCTTACTGTACCAGGGGAACCTGCGGTTGGGCCGGTCAGTACAAAAGTCACTCACCAGTACCAGCGGACGGAACGGACACTGTCGTAATATGGGGTTCTTGTAACTGCCCAGTATCGAGCGATAAGCTGCTACCATTGACTTGTAGGCACTGCTCTGATGGTCATTGGCAATACGTTCTACAAGCTTGGTGCAATCTTCCACAGGCTGGCTGAGTCAGTGCTTCTCCAATTTTTGAAGTAGGAGGGTGTTCTCTCTTGCCTCTGAAGCCATCTTGGCCACACTGCCTGGTTACTGGAGGTACATTGTATGGTTTAATACCATCTGGTACTAAGCATTGTACCACCATACTGCTACCAGAGGGTATTACCATTAAATTTACCCTTCCAAGTACCAGGCAGTGTGGCCAAGATGGCTTCAGGGGCAAGACTTCCTTCAAACTAAGAAATGCAGTACGTATATTCATAAATTAGTCAGTAACCACCCCTTACTTCCTCCACACAAGGGGGTTAGGGAGGATCAGCAAGAGACACGAACAATGACACAAAAAGAGGTGGACAGGAGAAGAACACATACATTAATTATAACTCCACAAATTGTCCACAACTCCTGGACCGCGACCGCACTGTACGTTCTAGGAACAAAGTATTTACATTGTCGTGGCCACCAATTTTCGACAGGCTCTCCCGGATTGGTATTTGAATCTTAAACTCTAGCGATGTGTTTCGTTTCGGAGGGTACACCTAACCCTAATTTTATAGTAGCGTAAGGTCGTTTTTGTGCTTTCCCTAGTTTCACTCAATTACTTTGGAGATTTTATGACGTTTCGCCCCATTAGTTTTTGGCGATATTTCTCTTCTTCTTACAGCATTAACAAACTCCTCTTCCCATTAAAAAATTATACAGATATGTATATATATATACACATCGTAAGAACTAAAAAAACTCCACTTTTTAAAACAATTAAACCATCTTCTACTTAAAAACAAGAAATGGCAAAATGAGGAAATAAAATTAGGCCAATTGAAGACGTGTAATATCAAAATGCTTAAGTCATTCTTCATAAAGATATGGAATGTAACTATATCTATTGACTGAAATCCTACTATAGCGGTTTTTTTTTGTTGTTGTTAGTTAGAACCTGAAAACGGAATCGGAAAAGCGATAGATAGACTATCAATAAGTCTCTTTTGGATTCACTCTCTCTCTCTCATCTACTCTCTCTCTTCTCTCTCTCTCTCTCTCTCTCTCTCTCTCTCTCTCTCTCTCTCTCTCTCTCTCTCTCTCTCTCTCTCTCTCTCTCTTCAGGCACAAGGTAATATTTTTAGAACAATTCGTCTTTTCCTTGCTGTCCTGTAAATAATTTATCTCACACTTTCTTCCGTTATCGCTAGCACACTCTTATCTCTCTCTCTCTCTCTCTCTTCAGTCACAAGGTAATATTTTTAGAACAATTCGGCTTTTCCTTGCTGTCCTGTAAATAATTTATCTCACACTTTCTTCCGTTATCGCATTAGACTCTCTCTCTCTCTCTCTCTCTCTCTCTCTCTCTCTCTCTCTCTCTCTCTCTCTCTTCAGGCACAAGGTAATATTTTTAGAACAATTCGGCTTTTCCTTGCTGTCCTGTAAATAATTTATCTCACACTTTCTTCCGTTATCGCATTAGACTCTCTCTCTCTCTCTCTCTCTCTCTCTCTCTCTCTCTCTCTCTCTCTCTCTCTCTCTCTCTCTCTCTCTCTCTCTCTCACACACACACACACACACACACACACACACACATACATACTCTCTCTCTCTCTCTCTCTCTCCCTCCCCTATACATACCGCTCTTTCTCTTCCACTGTCACACACGGTTTACCTTTGGTCCTGGACAGTAAAACGTACCATAAAGGGTCACCAGAGAGAGAGAGAGGGAGGGGGGGTGGGGGGGGATTGGGGGGGGGGGGGGGTGGGATGTGGGGGGGGGGGGATGGTGGGGGGGGGGGGGGGGAATGTGGGGGGGATAGGGGCGGGGGGGGGGGATGTGGGGATGGGGGGGAGGGGGGGGGGGGGGATAGGGGGGGGGAGGGGGGGGGGGGGGGATGTATGTGTGTGTGTGTGTGTGTGTGTGTGTGTGTGAGAGAGAGAGAGAGAGAATTTCTAGTGCAGGACCCAAGCGAGATGACCAGGACTTAATTATATAAATAGCAAAACACCAATTACAAGGGAGCGGAGGAAAAGAACAATAACACCAGTTAATTATATTTACATAGATTTACATATATATAATAATAACACATACCTCACGATCCAAACGAGGTGCTCAGGACTAAATTCTAGTAGAGAGAGAGAGCATTTGAGAGTGAGTTAGTGAAAGAGAATACAAATTAACTTTGAAACCGTAGATAAAAGAACCAAATTAAAGGTTATAAATGAAAACAAAAACACCGACCAATCCATACGCTTCCAGTCAGTAGTCAAAGAGCTTGCCAATATTGCCAGGTTAATGGGGCGGACTCTAACATGCTTCAAGTCCATTAAGGGGAGATGTGGTTGCTTTTTCTGGACCCTCTTCTCCCTCATGTTTAGCCCCAGTAGTTTTCAGATTTTAAGAAATTCGGCCCATTAGTTTGGCGATTTTAAGACTTTTCGCTCCATTTCTTTGTCAAAAATAAGACCTTTTGTGCAATTTAGGTGTCAATCTTTTCCTGGCGAGGATAGCGAGCCTGTAAGTTAAGAGCAATCGGCCTTCGGCCGGGACATATTTCTATCGAATATTGTACAAATTTATCTTGAAGTGGGGTCTTAGGGTGTTTTTTTAAGTTTGATGGAGGTCTAGGGAGGAAACTAAAAAAAAAATATATATATATAAATAAATGAACGAATAAATCCGCCCCTCCTCCCTACAAACAATAACACAGGTCAATATTCCATGTGGCTCCACTGGGAACCCCTGAACCACCCGATGTTTGTGGGTTTGGATCACTCAGCTGTGGAGGCAATACACATTAGTCTCTGTGTTACTTGGCCGGGCCAGAATGCAGCACTTTTCTATCTTTATTATTGAACTTTAACTTGATTTTAATCATGGACTATATTCCAGCCCAAGACCGAAAATATATACGTCTGGGAATTATAATATAGACTTTCTCTCTCTCTCTCTCTCTCTCTCTCTCGCTCTCTCTCGCTCTCGCTCTCGCTCTCGCTCTCGCTCTCGCTCTCTCTCTCTCTCTCTCTCTCTCTCTCTCTCTCTCTCTCTCTCTCTCTCTCTCCACACTTATATATATATATATATATATATATATATATATATAGTATATAATATACGTTAATGTTTACCGTGTTGTTTACAGTCACCTGTCATCCTCAACTGATTACCCACCGACCCCCTCCAACCCCTCCTCCCTCCCCCCCCCCCCCCCCCTCCAACCCCAACACACACCCCTATCCGTCCTACCGTATTTATTTGATAATTTATGTATATTTTTATTATTTTATTAGTTTCGTCCCTAGACCTCCATCAAACTTTAAAAAAACATCCATTAGACCCCCCTTCTAGATGAATGTGTAAATTTTTCGGTAGAAAAATGTCCCGGCCGAAGGCCGATTCTTCCAAAATAAGCTCACTATCGTTCACCAGGAAAAATATCGACACCTAAATATCACGAAAGATCTTAATATTGACAAATAAATGGGACGAAAGGTCTTAAAATCGACAAACTAATGGGACAAACATCTTAAAATCTGAAAATATCAAAATAGTAAAAATTAGCTAAATCGGATGCCATAGATTCTAGCCTACTTATTAACCCTCTCCGACATATGACGCGATTTTGAGCCTATTGGGGATACTTTAAAGCCTTTGTTACCATCAAGTGTATTTAGAAACCTTTAGTTTAGTTACATCAACCTCTGCAGTTGTCTTTGAGTTAGCTGTGGGCAGAAAACTAATTTTGGAGAGGTAATTATAAGAGTGAGAGAACTCTATTTCTTATTGCTAATCTGGCAACCTCTGCGTCATATGAGCGTGAAAGGGTATACGTGGATTTCACCTATTTCTAATTATGGAAGTATATCTCTGGCAACGAATTTATGAATATAATTTGCTATGCATCAACTAAAAAACTATATATACTTTTTATTTACAAGCGAGTTCTATCCAAACACCAATACAGACAGTGGGCTAGAGACTATGGTATCTGAGTGTACCCTATTTTTTTTTTTTTTTTTTTTTTTTTTTTTTTTTTTTTTTTTTTTTTAATTTTTTTTTGGGGGGGCAACACGTATTACAGGCAGCTTCGGCGGGTGCCCAACCCCGAAAAGGGTTGAAATAGGGGAGCTATCCCCCCGCCAAAGGCGGCTTTCTAGGGCCTTTCCTAGCTGATGCTGAGAGGATTGGGTTCTAGTCAGGGGGTGATGGGATGGTCTATCAGAGTGAGAACTGGGCGAATCTCTGCCATACCCATAGCTTACTCTGACTGTTTCTTTACTTATATATTTCTAGATCTCAAGTGGCGGCATCTCTTCCGTGGATTGACCTCCCAATCTACCAAGATTGGAAGTCAAAGCGTCACATTTTTCCCTTGCCCCTCAACTTTCTCTTCATAATTGCTGAGGGGCACAGGGCCCTGGGTGGGGCTTTTGTTTCCCGGGCGTTTCCGCACCCTCCTCAGCTCCCCGCCATGGAGTGGCTTCGGTCACCCAGGCTTTATTGTGGTCGGCGGGTAGGGTTCTGTGGGGCGCTCGTCGGTTATGGCCTTGGCCTTGCTCGGGGCCTTGGGGCTGTTCGGCCAGGCAGCATGGGGAACAACAACAACAACAACAACAGGCAGCTTACCCTTTTGCCTTATTACACATAGTAAATACAAAAATAACTCTACCAATTTTCCCCCTTGGCTGATGGACTATAACGGGAAATATACAGTTAGGCTAGTGGTCCTAGAAACGTTTATGACCGACTGTACCTTATGACGGTATTCACATTATATTCTGGACATCATTATTATTATACAGTTTCCGGAGAATCTCTAGGAATCAAAGAGGTAAAAATACGTTTCAACGAGTTCTAGCTGTAGTTAATAAAGTCATCTAATAAAAACAAAAAGCGAGTAATTTGTTTATCACGTTTAACCCCTTTTGTACCGGTGACATCCTTTGTATTTGATTTCAGCTACATTTAGACGATTTTATGTAGCTTAGGAAGGGTATATGGTAGCTATAAAAGGATTAATTGAGATAGTCAATAGTTTATTAATTGCTAGACATCCTTCCTAAGCTGAATACAATCGTCTAATAGAAGCCAAAATAAAGTGAAAAGGACGTCACCGGAAAAGTAGGGGTTAAAATTTCTTGTCTACGTTACGATATACGTTTTTTTTTTCGTTTTTTTAAGTGACCTCGAGTCTAGTATCGGATCCATTTCCTATTGTGGCGCCACCTTGCCTATATGCTATAGGGGTGCAATGCCTGGTGAGTTATCTGCTCAACAGGTGGCGTTGTGTGTGTGTAAGTGTGAGAGTCCGAGTGTAGGGGGTGAGACAGTGAAGCACAGGAACGAGGTGGCTTCAGAGATGGGGTCGTTTCGGGCCATGAGTGAGCACCGTGCCTCATGTGAAGGCAAGATGGCAGGTGCTCGTTGTACTCTACGTGCTTCACATGTCTCACTCCCTAGACTGGAACAAGACCTCACGGGCTTCACTGTTCATTGTAAAGCGGTGAATGTTAAGGCTCTCAGCCTATGCCCGAGAGGAAGTAAGTTGGAATATAGAAACAAAATAAAAAATAAAAAATAAAATATGGGTTGACTGTTAACAACCCGCCCCGGATCCCAAACAGCCTTAAGGGGAGGTTTTTAGTTGATCCCCTAGACTTCCATCAAGCTTAAAATTACTCCCCCTAGACCCCGTTTCAAGATAAATTTGTAATTTTTTCGGAAGAAAAATGTCCCGGCCGAAGGCCGGTTCCCCTTAAATTACAGGCTCGCTAGCGCTCGCCAGGAAAAATCGACACCTAAATAGCGCGAATAGTCTTAAAATTGACAGAAATGGGGCGAGTTTTTAAAATCGCCAAACTAATGGGGCGAACGTTTTTAAAATCTCAAAAGCAACGGGGCTAAACATGCGGGAGAAAGGGGTCAAGAAAAAAATCCCTCAAGTGGAGATCTCCCCCTTAAGAAATCCCCCCCCCCCCTCAAGACCCTCCGTTAAGATAAATTTGTTAATTTTTCAGATAGAAAAAATTTCCAGCCGAAGGCCGGTTCCACTTAAATAACAGGCTCGCTTTCGCTCGCCAGGAAAAAACAGACACTTAAATGACACGAAAAGGCTTAATATTAACATGGAAATGGGGCGAAATGTCTTAAAATCGCCAAACTAATGGGCCGAACGTCTTTAAATCTGAAAACTATTAGGCCTTAACATGAAGAAGAAGGGGGACCAGGAAAAGCAACCATCTCCCCTTAACCCCTTTAATGCGACCACAACACCTTCATTAAGGGGAGATCTCCACTTGAGGGACTTTTTTTCTTGACCCCTTTCTCCCTCATGTTTAGCCCCATTGCTTTTGAGATTATAAAAAGTTTGCCCCATTAGTTTAGCGATTTTAAGAACTTTCACCCCATATTAAGACCTTTCGTGCCATTCAGGTGTCGCTTTTATCCTGGCGAGCGATAGCGAGCCTGTAATTTAAGAGGACCCGGCCTTCGGCCGGGAAATTTTTCTACCGAAAAATGTACAAATTTATCTTGAAAAGGACTCAAGGGGGTGTAGTTTTAAGCTTGATGGAGGCCTAGGGAACAAACTAAATACCTCCCCTTAATACTACGGCCTTCACATGATTTTACTCAGCTTGGGAAGAACCTCTAGAAATTATGGAGAGATTTGTATTTATTTATTTAGTTAGTTAGTTAGTTAGTTAGTTAGTTAGTTAGTTAGTTAGTTAGTTAGTTAGTTAGTTAGTTAGTTAGTTAGTTAGTTAGTTAGTTAGTTAGTTAGTTATTAGTTAGTTAGTTAGTTAGTTAGTTAGTTAGTTAGTTAGTTAGTTAGTTAGTTAGTTAGTTAGTTAGTTAGTTAGTTAGTTAGTTAGTTAGTTAGTTATTAATTAATTGTTTGTTTTAGTGTTCTCCCTAGACCTCCAGCAAGCTTTAACAAATACTGCCAAGACCCTCCTTCGAGATAAATGTGTGCATCTCTCGGTAGAAAAACACGCCAAGATCTCTCTCTTCAAGCTAATTATTACATTTTCACTAGATAAATATCCCGGGCGATGAATGGTTCTATTAAAAGGCAAACTTGGTATCGTTCGCCAGGAAAAAGTCGACACCTAGATTTTCCCAACGGTCTTACAGTTGTCAAAGTAATGGGGCAAAGCACGAATAAAATTGTCAAATTATTGGGTCCATACACGGGGTTCCATAAAGATCACCCGCGGAAGAGATAGAGTTAAACTGTACTTTGTGGCCACCCAAAGAAAATTTATGTGATCCTTCCCCCTCCCCTCCCCCCCCCCCCCCCCCCCCCTCCCCTCCCCTCGCGCTGGTCCTTGGAGAAATGTTGAGACAAGTTCTGTCCCACCCCCCCCTCTGCCCCTCTCTCTCTCTCTCTCTCTCTCTCTCTCTCTCTCTCTCCTCCCCTCCGCTCCTCTCTCTCTCTCTCTCTCTCTCTCTGTCTCCTTCTCTCTCTCTCCCTCCTCTCTCTCTCTCTCTCTCTCTCTCTCTCTCTCTCTCTCTCTCTCTCTCTCTCTCTCTCTCTCTCTCTCTCTCCTCCCTCTCTCTCTCTCTCTCTCTCTCTCTCTCTCTCTCTCTCTCTCTCTCTGTTCTCCTAAAAGACCTAAATGGAGCTGTCAAGAAGTTATAAAACCCAAAAATCTGCCTGTGTTCAAAATTGGTAGAGGAAAAAATACAAGAGTTTTGGGGAGATCCGAGTTTTACATTTTAATAATATTTTTTGGGGTTTGTGCTTTGCGTGGAGAGAGAGAGAGAGAGAGAGAGAGAGAGAGAGAGAGAGAGAGAGAGAGAGTTAGATACATAGATAGATAGATAGATAGATAGAGGAGAGAGAGTTAGATAGATAGAGAGAGAGATAGATATATAGATAGATAGATAGATAGATAGAGAGAGAGAGAGAGAGAGAGAGATAGCAAGATAGATAGATAGATATATAGATAGAGATAGAGATAGATAGATAGATAGAGAGATAGATAGATAGATAGATAGAGAGATAGATAGATAGATATATAGAGAGATAGAGATAGATAGATAGATATATATATATAGAGAGAGAGATAGATAGATAGATAGATAGATAGATAGAGAGAGAGAGAGATAGTGATAGATAGACAGAGAGATAGAGAGATAGAGAGAGATAGATATAGATAGATAGAGAGAGCAGTCTTGTATCTCAGCTCTTGCTCACACTGGGGTAGCCCGGGGTAAACATGGCGGATATGCTTTTGTTTATTTATAATTTGGTACAGCGAATGAGAGAATAGTGGTGTGTGTGTGTGTGTGTGTGTGTGTGTGTGTGTGTGTGTGTGTGTGTGTGTGTGTGTGTGTGGCAGGGTGAGTGTTCTATGTGTGGGGGGGAGGTGGGTTGCATATGTGTTTTTCTGCGTGTGTGGTTTTACGTGTGTGTGTGTGTGTGTGTGATTGAGAGAGAGAGAGCGAGCAAATAAAATCATAATGAGGATTTGAACATTTGAGCCATGATAAATTAGTTTCGTGTGATATAATGTTATGATCGTAACTGGTTCAACGACACTTTGGCGATATTGGTGTTAAGGGGGTCACCGGCTTTTTTTATCTTTCTCTCCTTTTCTCTCTCCCTGGCTTGTATCCATTCGGCCCCATTCAGCCAACTGTTTTAAGACGTTTATCCCCATCCAAGTGTCGATTTCTTACTGGCGAGCGATAGCGAGCCAGCATTGTATGGAGAAATCCGGCTTTGCCGGAGACATTTTTCTATCGAAAAATGTACAAATTTAGCTTGCTGTAAAAACAAATTTATATATATATATGCTGGCTCGCTACCGCTCGCCAGGAAAATATTGACACCTGGATGGGGTTAAACGTCTTAAAACAGTAGGCTGAATGGGGCCGAATGGATACAAGCCAAAAAGAGAGAGGGAGAGAAAGAGAAAAAAAAACCAGGAGGCCGGTTCCCTTAACCCTTTCAGTATACGATGACGCGTTTTTCATCCTCTTCTGGTTATCAGTAGGCGATTTTACTCCATTGACCACTTGCGAGTTTCAGGCTATAAGGAAGTTCGGCCTGTAAACATCGATATTAAGGGGAGGTTTTTAGTTCGTTCCCTAGACCTCCATCAAGCTTAAAATGTCACCCCCTAAGCCCCCTTTCAAGATAAATTTGTACATTTTTCGGTAGAAAAATTTCCCGGCCGAAGGCCGGTACCTCTTAAATTACAGGCTCGCTATCGCTCGCCAGGAAAAAATCGACACCTAAATGGCACGAAAGGTCTTAAAATTGACAGAATGGGGCGGAAATTCTTAAAGTCACCAAACTAATGGGGCAAACGTCTTAAAATTTCAAAAGCAATGGGGCTAGACATGAGGGAGAAAGGGGGTCTAGAAAAAAAGTCCCTCAAGTGGAAATATCGCCTTAAACACAAATACAGTAATTTATGTAGGCTTCTGATGGATAAATAGTATGTTTAATGTGGCTTTGTGGATTTATAAATGTACTATTATTATGCTCTATCCAACAACCAACTCTACTCCTAAAATCGATTAATGAAATATTACAAACACATGTGGCAGTCCGTGGATTCGAACCCAGGACGCTCACACCGAATATCAACACCTTATGCATTACGCCACGAAGGCCGTTTATAACCGTATTATAGCTGGTTATTCTGCTAAATATATCGATGTTTACAGGCCCAACTAACTTCCTTATAGCCTGGAACTCGCAAGTGGTCAATTGTAGAAGGCCCTCTAGGAATCAACCGGGGGTGGGGGTGGGGGGGGGGGGGGAGGGGGGGGGGGGTAGAGTGTATCTCAGTTAAGGGGAGATATCCACTTGAGGGATTTTTTTCTGGGCCCCCTTTCTCCCTCATGTTTAGCCCTATTGCTTTTGATATTTTAAGACATTCGTACCATAATTAAGAACTTTCGCCCCATTTCTGTCAATTTTAAGTCCTTTCATGCAATTTAGGTGTCGATGTTTTCCTGGCGAGCGATAGCGAGCCTGTAATTTAAGAGGAACCGGCCTTTGGCCGGGACATTTTTCTACCGAAAAATTTACACATTTATCTTGAAAGGGGGCCTAGAGGGTGTAATTTTAAGCTTGATGGAGGTCTAGGGAACTAACTAAAAACCTCCCCTTAACCCTCTGGCTCCCATAAGACCTTTCCTAGTCTGAATAAATATGGTTTAACACTAATTATCTGATCCGACATCTGGGATATTTTGTTTCATCTATTAACTGTCTTCGTGGTGCAATGCATAAGTGTGTTGATTTTCGGTGTGAGCGTCCTGGGTTCGAATCCCCGGACTGCCACACGTGTTTGCTAATTTCAGTAATCGGGTTTAGGCGTAAAGTTGGTTGGTGGAAAAAACGTAATCATTTAGGATGTTGCTTGTTTTTGTCATTTTCGAGCCATTTATTCTAGTTTGTCCCCTAGGCTAACCAAAAGCACCTTCCCAGACGTCCTTAAGGGGAACATGGGCCGGTTTTCTGGACCACTTTCTCGTTAGTGTTTAGCCCCATTAATTTTGAGTTTTTTAAGCGTTCGGTCCATTAGTTTGACGATTTTAACACCTTTCGCCCCATTTCCTTGTCAATTTTAAGACCTTTCGTGCCCTTTAGATGTACATTTTTCCTGGCGAGCGATAGCGAGCCTGTAATTTAGGAGGAACCGGCCTTAGGCCCCAACAATTTTCTACCGACAAATTTACAAATTAATATCGAAGAGGGGTCTTGGGAGTATTTTGTTTAAAGCTTGATGGAGGTCGAGGAAGTAAACTAAAAATCTGCCCTTAATTAATGCTACGTATTTTTAGTTAAGGGGAGGTATTTAGTTTGTTCCCTAGACCTCCATCAACCTTAAAATTACACCCCCTTGAGTCCCTTTCAAGATAAATTTGTACATTTTTCGGTAGAAAAATTTCCCGGCCGAAGGCCGGTTCCTCTTAAATTACAGGCTCGCTATCGCTCGCCAGGATAAAATCGACACCTGAATTGCACGAAAGGTCTTAATATGGGGTAAAAGTTCTTAAAATCGCTAAACTAATGGGGCAAACGTTTTATAATATCAAAAGCAATGGGGCTAAACATGAGGGAGAAAGGGGTCAAGAAAAAAATCCCTCAAGTGAAGATCTCCCCTTAACTCATGTTGGCCCTATTATTGTTTACCTGAGACGGAGAGTAATTACGTAGTTTTGAAAGTCATTTAAGTAAAGGTAATTAGCAGAAAGTAATTTAAGTAAAGTTAATTAGCAGAAAGTAATTTAAGTAAAGCTAATTAGCAGAAAGGGAGCGAGATAAATTATTCCGGTGATTATGAGGGTGGGCATTTGGTTTTTTCTGGACCCCCTTCTCCTCCCATTGTTTAGCTCCGTTAGTGTGTGTGGTTTTTTTTTTTTTTTTTTTTTTTTTTTTTTTTTTTTTTTTTTACAGCCAATACTTATTTGTTTACCTGTTGCCTGGGGTAAGTGCCTATCCTTTACTTATTTGCTCTATATATTGTACCTAATCGATTTATCAAGGAAAATATTGAATTCAATTTGATGACAGTGGGCTTTAAGGTTTTTATTTAGTGTATCATAATTTTGTGTTATACTGTATAGTCTCGGATTAATATTTTTCTGTACCCCTACCTTCCCCCCCCCCCCCTTATTTCTCCCTATCCGAAATTCCGTGTTAATTTTTCCTTACTGCATCGTATTTTGCCATGTCAGAATTAGCTGGAGGGAGTGGTGGGTTGGGAGGAGCCTTCTTCTTTTGCTATACTTTTGTCTACCTCGTATAGTCAGTAGATTAGTAGTTTAGATAGCCAAACTGCCCCGTAAGGACCAATATAGACCTGTTGCAGTTTGTACTCCTTTGCATTCCTTTGTACTCCTTTGTATTCCTTTGTACTCCTTTGTATTCCTTTGTACTGCTTTGTACTGCTTTGTATTCCTTTGTATTCCTTTGTACTGCTTTGTACTCCTTTGTATTCCTTTGTACTGCTTTGTACTCCTTTGTATTCCTTTGTACTCCTTTGTATTCCTTTGTACTGCTTTGTACTGCTTTGTATTCCTTTGTATTCCTTTGTACTGCTTTGTACTCCTTTGTATTCCTTTGTACTGCTTTGTACTCCTTTGTATTCCTTTGTACTGCTTTGTACTCCTTTGTATTCCTTTGTATTTGTATGCCTTCATGCTTAGTCCCATTAGCTTTGAGATATTAAGTCAACTAAATTGCCCCATTAGTTTGGTGATTTTAATAACTTTTGTGTCATTTAAGGGGAGACGACCCGTTTGTTTGGTCATTCATTTAAGGGGAGACGACCCGTTTGTTTGGTCATTCATTCCTTTATTTCTTAGTTTCTTCACTAGACCTCCATCAAGCTTAAAAAAAAACCTAGACCCCCTTTCAAGATAAATTTGTACATTTTTCGATAGAAAAATATCCCGGCCTAAGGGCGGTTCCTCCTAAAATTTCAGGCTCGCTATCGCTCGCCAGGAATAGATCGAAACCTAAATGGCACGAAAGGTCATAAAATTGACAAAGAAATGGGGCGATAGGTGTTAAAATCGCCAAACTAATGGGCCGAACGTCTTTTAATCTCAAAACAAATGGGGCTTAACACGAGGGAGAAAGGGGACCAGAGAAACGACTCGTCTCCCCTTAAGTGTCGATTTGAATAGTTAATAGATGTGTGTGTGGGGGTGATAAATGTGGGGGTGTGTGTGGGGGTGATATATGGGGGGGGGGGTTATAAGGGTATTATGTGGGGGCAGAGGGAGGAGCGATAGGGATATGTGTGGGGGCAGGGTAAGTGGGTACATTTGGTGGGGGTATGTTGGGGCTGGAGGAGTGGGGGGGGGGGGGGGGGGGGGTAGGGGTTGGAGGAGGGGAGGTGTGTGTGGGTAGGGGGAGGGGGGGTAAGGGAGATAGTCCGTGTGTGTGTGTGTGTGTTTGAAAGAGAGAGAGAGCAAAAGGTGTAGGTGTGGGCGTGAGCGTTTAGTGTGAATATTATCGTCAATATTATCGTCAATATTATCGTCAATATAGTATACAATTTCCATCATCTTTCGTAATAGTGAATTCAAAAACTAAATTTGTATACGTTTTATTATTATACATTATATATATTTTATTATACAGTATATTTTGAATGTTTATCTTCCAATATACCTATAAACACTCAATTATCATTTCGTATATAGTGTTCTGTTATGTTATACCACTCTCTGATTATTATTTCCTCCATAATAAATATATATATTGTGTGTTTTGCTCTTCATAAACCTTTCTTAATTTACTAAACTGTAATTTAACTGTAATTCTAGTTTATTATTATTTTGTATTTATCTTCGTTCACCTTTACCCTCAAATATATTTGTTTTTATTTTTCCTTACTCCCATAAATCTTCCTCGTTCTCTCTCTCTCTCTCTCTCTCTCTCTCTCTCTCTCTCTCTCTCTCTCTCTCTCTCTCTCTCTCTCTCTCTCTCTCTCACTTGTTTTTATTTATTTTTTTTTTATGCTCCTCTCTCTGGTTATGTCTCCCAATTACTCTCGTATTTCTTATTTTATCGTCTCCTTCGCTTCCAATCTTCGGCCTTTTGCTTCATGGCTCGTATTTTTGCTCACTCTCGCTTTTATATACTTGTTTTCCGCGTTCGTGTGTGTGTGGGGGCTGGCCAATCTCGAGCAATGTATTTTTTAGTTTGGCCCCCCCACCAGACTAAGGCTATAAAAGGCCCCCCCCCCCTCCTCCCCCCCCCCCCAATCCCACAACCACTTTGAAACTAAAGAACATCCCCACAGAACCCCTTTCATTTGCCAAACATTTCATTTTTGCGGTAGAAAATGTCCTGACGAAAAGCCGGTTTCTCCATATATACAATATATATATATATATATACTAACTATCGCTCCCCCCCCCCTCCACCCCCATAAAATCGCCAAACTATTGAGGTGAGAACTCTGTCTATTTGTGCTTGACTTGTTTAAAACATGACATTACAATTTAATATTATAATTTATCAAGCTATCTATATATTCTACTGTCTATCTATAAATTCGCCTATCTGTCTATCTATATATTTACCTATCTATCTACTGTATATACCTACTTATCTCCCTATTTGCCTACTTACCTGCTTGTCTACCTACCTACTTACCTGCCGACCTATCTACCTACCTACCCTACTACTTATCTTTATATATACCTGCCTGTCTACCTACCTACCTACCTGCTTACCTACCTACCTACCCTACTACTTACCTTTATATATACCTGCCTGTCTACCTACCTACCTACCTATTTAATTACCTACCTACCTACCCTACTACTTACCTTTATATATACCTGCCTGTCTACCTACCTACCTACCTACTTACCTACTTACCTACCTACCTACCCTACTACTTATCTTTATATATACCTGCCTGTCTACCTACCTACCTACCTACCTACCTACTTACCTACCTACCTACCCTACTACTTACCTTTATATATACCTGCCTGTCTACCTACCTACCTATTTATCTATCTACGTACCTACCTATCTACCTACGTACTTTCTATCTACTTACCAACCTACCTACGTACCCTACTATTTACCTTCATATAAGCATGTTTGTCTACCTACCTATCTATCTACCTACCCATCTACCTACCTGTCTATCTACCTACTTACTTACCTATCTACCTACCCTACTATTTACCTTCATATATACCTGCCTGTCTACCTACCGACCTATTTACCTGTTACCCACCTTCATATATCTACCTACTTACCTATCTACCTACCCTACTATTTACCATCATATAAGCATGTTTGTCTACCTGCCTACCTATCTACCTACCTACCTGTCTATCTACCTACTTACTTACCTATCTACCTACCCTACTGTTTACCTTCATATATACCTGCCTGTCTACCTACCGACCTATTTACATGGTACCCACCTTCATATATCTACCTGCCTATCTACCTACTTACCTATCTACCTACCCTACTACTTACCTTATTATATACATGTCTGTCTACCTACCTACCTATCAACATATCCTGCTCTCCTTCACTCCCTCCCTTCTCACCATAACACCAACTAAGCCCTAACAAAGCCCATGGAAGCCCCTGACTCCACATAAGGTGAAGCCTGGGTGTCCTCACTAACCAACACATTGTCTAATATACTTACATACATACATACATACAGACAGACAGACAGACAGACGTACCGGTACATACATACACACATACAGTACCTACAGAAAAGATAGACAAGCCTTCAGATATACTTCAACTGGTACTTCAATTCAGTCCGCTTACACCAGGACCATATTTACTACCTGGTGAACAGAGGCAACATACGTGACATGATAGGAATATAGGAAAGGTGAGACAATTAATCAAACTTAATGGGCTTATTGATTTGCTTATATATTTATAATTTTATTATTATTTTTAGTTTCCTCCCTAGACCCCCAAACACGCTTAAATAAACACCCCCAAGACCCTCCTTCAAGATACGTTTGTACATTTTTCGATAGAAAAATGTCCTCGCTATCGCTCGCCAGGAAAAAAATCCACACCTAAATTGTATGAAAAGTCTTACTATTGGCATAAGGGCGAATGATCATAAAATCGCCAAACTAATGGGGCTAAACATGAGGGAGAAGGAGGGCCAGCAAAGTTGACCATCTCCCCTTAACCTGGAATACTGCTGAGGCACAGAGATATTATACACCACAGGTCTTCATTAAGGGGAATGGTCCGTTACTGCTGAGGCACAGAGATATTATACACCACAGGTCTTCATTAAGGGGAATGGTCCGTTACTGCTGAGGCACAGAGATATTATACACCACAGGTCTTCATTAAGGGGAATGGTCCGTTACTGCTGAGGCACAGAGATATTATACACCACAGGTCTTCATTAAGGGGAATGGTCCGTACTGCTGAGGCACAGAGATATTATACACCACAGGTCTTCATTAAGGGGAATGGTCCGTTACTGCTGAGGCACAGAGATATTATACACCACAGGTCTTCATTAAGGGGAATGGTCCGTTACTGCTGAGGCACAGAGATATTATACACCACAGGTCTTCATTAAGGGGAATGGTCCGTTACTGCTGAGGCACAGAGATATTATACACCACAGGTCTTCATTAAGGGGAATGGTCCGTTATTCTGGTCCCCCCTTCTTCCTCATGTTTAGCCCCCTTATTTCTCGGATTATAAGACGTTGGGCCCATTAGTTTGGTGATTTTAAGACCCATTGCTTTGTCAATATTAAGGCTTTTCGAGTCATTTAGGTGTCAATCTTTTCCTGGCGAGCTATAGCGAGCCTGTAATTGAAGAGGAAGGCCGGGAAATTTGTCTATCGAAAAGTGCATAAATTTATCTTGAAGGAGGGTCTTGGGGGTGTTTCTTATTTTGTATTTTTATTTTTTTTGCGGAAATGGAATCTATCGCTCGCCAGGAAAAAAATTGACACCTAATTGGCACGAAGGACAAAGACATGGGGTGAAAAGTCTTAAAATCCCCAAACTAACGGAAGGAACGTCTTAAAATTTCAAAACTAATAGAGTTAAACATGATGGAGAAGGAGGGCCAGCAAAAAATATAAAAATAAAACAAAAATAAAAAAATAAAAAGGGTCACTTGACAACAGCTTACGCAAGAGATCAAACACTTTTTCCTCAGAACAAAATGAAAGGTTTATTAGTGCCATCGTTCATGTACTGTGAACGAGTATTTGTCCCAAATTTAGTGAATATATGCTGAACATCGGCACGATATGATTGTGTCTGGACTGTTAAGAATGAAATGTTGTGTTGTCCCTATTCGGGCTCTGTCTCGAGTCGGCCACCCCCAGAAAAAATACAAAATACAAAATATATACAAAACATAAGAACAAAAGGAGGAAATGGGCCTGAGTACGTACATAAATACACGTTAACAAAAACTTGTCTCCAATTATCTGCCAAACCTGAAAGGCGGTGAAGCCTTTGGTTTGTGGAGATTTACACTGAGTGAATGGAAGTTGGTGAAGTTCTCAATTTTTTTTAAGGGGAGATGGGCCGTTTTTCAGGTCCCCCTTCTCCCTCATGCCTAGCCCCATTAGTTTTCAGATTTTAAGACGTTCGGCCCATTAATTTGACGAGTTTGAGAACTTTCGCCTCATTTCTTTGTCAATACTAAGACCTTTCATACCATTTAGGTGTCGATTTTTTCCTGCCGAGCGAAAGCGAACCTGTAATTTTAGAAGGAATCGGCTTTCGGCCGGGACATTTTTCTATCGAAAAATGTACAAATTTATCTTGAAAGGGAGTTTTTTTTTTTTTTTTTTTTTTTTTTTCCCAGCTTGATGGACGTCTAGCGAGGAAGGTACACAATTTATAGATAATAAATACTGCATATAGACCAAAAAACAAGCACTACCCGCTTAAGGGGGGTGACCTGCTTTTTGTTATTTCTGTCCTTTTCTCTCTTTCTCTGGCTTGTATCCATTCGGCCCCATTCAGCCAACTATTTTAAGACGTTTATCCCCATCTAGGTGTCGATTTCTTCCTGGCGAGCGATAGCGAGCCAGCATTATATGAAGAAATCCGGCTTTGCCGGAGACATTTTTCTATCGAAAAATGTACAAATTTAGCCTGCTGTCAAACAAAAATAAAAAATATGCTGGCTCGCTACCGCTCACCAGTAAAATATTGACACCTGGATGGGGATAAACGTCTTAAAACAGTAGGCTGAATGGGGCCAAATGGATACAAGCCAGAGAAAGATAGAAAAGGACAGAACCAAAACAGGTCACCCCCCCCCCCCCCTTTAACCTGCTGTGTTAGTTAGGACTCCCACAATGGATGTATAACCCATAGTTATATCCTGCGTCGGCCATAACTTCCACAATGGATGTATAACCCATAGTTATATCCTGCGTCGGCCATAACTCCCACAATGGATGTATAACCCATAGTTATATCCTGCGTCGGCCATAACTCCCACAATGGATGTATAACCCACAGTTATATCCTGCGTCGGCCATAACTTTCCTGGTGTAGGGGGGTTAAAAGGGGAGATGGGCGTATTTATGTCCTTGTTTATTTATCTTATTATTTAGTTTAGTTTATTATTCATTTGGTTTAGTTTCCTCCCTAGACCTCCATCAAGCTTAAAAATACACCCGCCCCACACCCTCCTTCAAGATAAATTTGTACATTTTTCGATAGAACAACGTCTGGTTCCTCTTAGATTACAGGCTCGCTATCGCTCGCAGAGGAAAAAATCGACACTTTAATGCCACGAAAAGCCTTAATATTGACAAAGAAATGGGATGAAAGGTCTTAAAATCGCCAAACTAATGGTTCAAACTTCTTAAAATCGCTAAACTAATGGGGCTAAACATGAGGCAGAAGGGTGACTCCCATAATGATGTAGCAATAGTTACCCTGCGTCTCCCATAACTTTCTTAGGGGTTAATGGGGTCACCTGCTTTGTTTTATCTTTCTCTCTTTCCCTGGCTTGTATCCATTCGGCCCCATTCAGCCAACTGTTTTAAGACGTTTATCCCCATCCAGGTGTTGATATCTTCCTGGCGAGTGATAGCGAGCCAGCATTGTATGGAAAAATCCGGCTTCGCCGGAGAAATTTTCTATCGAAAAATGTACAAATTTAGCTTGCTGTCAAAACAAAAAAATATATATTCTGGCTCGCTACCGCTCGCCAGGAAAATATTGACACCTGGATGGTGGTAAACGTTTTAAAACAGTAGGCTGAATGGGGCCGAATGGGTACAAGCCAAAGAGAGAGGGAGAGAAAGAGATTTGTTTTGTTTTCTTTTTCTCTCCCTTTCTCTTTGGCTTGTATCCATTTGGTCCCATTCAGCCTACTGTTTTAAGACGTTTACCCCCACCCAGGTGTCAATATTTTCCTGGCGAGCGGTAGCGAGCCAGTATATATGTATTTTTGTTTTGACAGCAAGCAAAATTTGTAAATTTTTCGATAGAAAAATTTCTCCGGCGAAGCCGGATTTCTCCATACAATGCTGGCTCGCTTTCGCTCGCCAGGAAGAAATCCACACCTGGATGGGGATAAACGTCGTAAAACAGTTGGCTGAATGGGGCCGAATGGTACAAGCCAGGGAAAGAGAGAAAAGGAGAGAAAGATAAAAAAAAAAGCCGGTGACCCCCCTTAATGCCACCTCTCCACGACCACTCTATAGAGGCGAGCAATATTCCATCTGAGAACGCCCATGACTTTTATATTGTGGCTTGTCAGTAAATGCTCTGTGAAGAAGTCCTAATTCCTGTGAGGCATTTTTGCTTTACATTTAACATAAGACGTCCAACTCTCTCTCTCTCTCTCTCACCCCCTGTCACACACCCTCTCACACCCTATTATATCCCCTCCGTCCACCTCTCCACCTCCGGGTGTATGATACAGTTTCCACCCGAGGCTGTTGACAATGGGCGGGCTTAGCTGTTAATGGCACTGGCAGAGAGAGAGAGAGAGAGAGAGGGATGGATGGATGGATAGATAGATAGATAGATAGATAGATAGATATATAGATGGATAGATAGATAGATAGTTAGATAGAGAAAGAGAGAGAGAGAGAGAGAGAGCGCACATCAATATCAAGTCTATTATATTTTAGGAAGAGAAATAGGTGAAAATATTTTTTTTTTTTCCATGTGATTGAGGGAGGCAAAAGGCAGAACTGCCTATAGCGAGTGCCTCCCCCATAGTTGAAAGAGTGACAAGGCCAAAATCAAGGGACGTTCGAGCCAATATGCCTGGACACACGGAGTTTGAAGTAATTTAAGTCATAGGAAGAGGGAAAGACTGATTCTGGGAGAGAGTTCCAGAGCTCAGCTGTTGAGTAGAAGAAAGTTTGAGAGTAACGTTTCACTCTTGGGTTGGAGAGTTGCACAGCGTAGGGGTGGGATAAGTAATCTCGTCTACGTTTTTAACAAAGGACAATATATGTGTGTGTTATGTGGGTGTGAAAGAGACAAATGGAGACAACAAACAAAGCTGCCTGTAACCCCCCTCCCCAATTGAAAGGGTGATAGATTATTATGTAAACAATCGATTATTGTGTATACCAAGAGAGGGAGGAAAGAGAGATAGATTAATTGAGAAGTACAGTCGCGCTAATAAGTCATGGCTCGGCACCAAGTATATTTTGATCAATAATTGGTATCAGCAATATCTAAGCTTCATGTCTTCATAGCGAATGAAATATACAAACATGTTCCTACACTTACCCACCCTATTCAACATCCGACAGACAGTAATACAGCACAGAGCGAGCCAAACGTAATGACAGCTGGGACATTACATCAGCGCTACCCTACGTACAGTCGTGAGCAAATAATGATCAGGTTATATCCATTTGAATCTGAACCATGAAAGCCCCGTTCTGAAGCTTCTGGGCTATGATAATTCGTTGTATTGTCTCGTTTGCGTTCGATACTGCTTCAAATAGATTCGTCACCAATTGACCACTTGCGAGTTTCGTTCTATAAGGAAGTTGGAGCTGTAGACATCGATATTTAGCAGAATTCATAGATAAAATACGGTCGTAGTACATTTATAAATACATAACACCAAATTCAACATACTTTTTATCCATCAGAAACGTACATTATTATGGCATTTCTGTCTAATATCGATGTTCACGGCTCCCACTTCCTTATAGACAGAAACTCGCAAGTGGTCAATTATACTCTTGTCTGTTCAGTCACTTAGACAAATTCGTGGACCTATTATGGTTTTCCTTTGGCGATTATTACTATCAAATTCGTGGACCTATTATGGCTTTCCTTTGGCAATTATTACTATCTGGGTTGTATCTTTGGAAGTAAATTGCTTTTCGATAACTAGTATATATAGTTTTGTATTTGATGTGTAGACAATTATATATTCGTTATTTTTATTCCAGAGATATACTTCCATAATTAGAAATACGAGAGGTCCACGATTGTGTATGAGTGACTGTAAATTAACATATCTAGGCATGAAGGTAAACAAAACAGAAGAACACGAGATACAAAAACTGAATATATAAATGGGAATAATATTTTGTGTATGTTAACAAAGGAAATGTAATTAAGTAAGTAGAGGAGAGAGTTACGCAGAGTTACACAGATACTCAGGCCACACAAACCTTGTGGTCCCTACTACTATGGGTTTCAGAGGCCGTGTTACATCGTTTTTCGGGAATAACTTATGAACACACAGTTGGATCAGTATGATATTTTGCCACAGCTTGTTTCACACTTTGCCCTAATTTTCTTTAATATTGTGCATTACCAAAAGTAGATAATTAAGCCACTTGTCCCTGTGTCATGAGGTTAAAGTCACACCTGAATGACGAGGAAACGGACAAGGCTACCGTGGCTTACCTGTGAAACCACCAAACCATTATTGCTCCTCCATCAAACACGGTAGTAATCAGCCACCACCCAACGCTATTATTGTCTTTACATTCAAGTTATCTGTCGCTATCAAATATAAATATACAAAAATACATATTTTGTATATATTTATATTTGATAGTGACAGATAACTTGAAAGTAAAGACGATAATAGGGTTGGGTGGTGGCTGATTACTACCATGTTTGATGGAGGAGCAATAATGGTTTGGTGGTTTCACAGGTAAGCCACGGTAGCCTTGTCCGTTTCCTCGTCATTCAGGTGTGACTTTAACCTCATGACACAGGGACAAGTGGCTTAATTATCCACTTTTGTTAATACACAATAGTAAAGAAAATTAGGGCAAGGTGTGAAACAACCTGTGGCAAAATATCATACTGATCTAACTGTTTGTTCATAAGTTATTCCCGAAAAACGATGTAACACGGCGTCTGAAACCCATTTTAAGTAGATAGGGATAGTTTAATAGTAGAAAAATAGGACAGCAAAGTAGAAGGCTCTCTCCTCACCCTCCGCTCCCGCCGGCTACCTCGCCGTACCGGAAAATACAATGAAGTATAACCTTACGGGTTAGGAAAAGCCCGCAAGGATTTTTTGTATAGAGTATAGAAAGAAATTAATCTGAAAGGGAATTTACACTTGCATACCTACTGATTCATTCATATTGAGAGAGAGAGAGAGAGAGAGAGAGGGGGGGGGGAGAGTATGCCCAAGTAGGAATATTCGCGATAATCATAATACAGATTAAGCAAAGGGGGAAGACTAAATATTTCGAATATATCTAATTTTTTTTTTTTTTTTTTTTAGTACATTTTGATCTTCAAATATTACGAAATCTAAATAGAGAGTGAGAGAGTGAGAGTGAGGACATTCTTCTGTGCTAACTACTCCATCCTCTTGTGGTTTAAGGCAACAGTAAATCTTCATAAGGTATAATTTGTGTGGCTTTTCTTGCCAGGAATTTTGGCTGCTCTTCTCTCTCTCTCTCTCTCTCTCTCTCTCTCTCTCTCTCTCTCTCTCTCTCTCTCTCTCTCTCTCTCTCTCTCTCTCTCTCAATACTTATTATTTGAAAGGTTACATTAAATGCCTTGCAATATGGTGGATAATCTCTCTCTCTCTCTCTCTCTCTCAATACTTATTATTTGAAAGGTTACATTAAATGCCTTGCAATATGGTGGATAATCTCTCTCTCTCTCTCTCTCTCAATACTTATTATTTGAAAGGTTACATTAAATGCCTTGCAATATGGTGGATAATCTCTCTCTCTCTCTCTCTCTCAATACTTATTATTTGAAAGGTTACATTAAATGCCTTGCAATATGGTGGATAATCTCTCTCTCTCTCTCTCTCTCTCTCTCTCTCTCTCTCTCTCTCTCTAGTTTTACTTCCTTGCATTACGACTACCATATTATTTTTGTTATTGCCAGCTGGTTCTAAATGGATGTATTATTAAACGTGATGTGCTCGTCTCTGAATCATTGGGTTAAGGGGAGATGGTTGTTTTTTCTAGATCCCTTTCTCCCTCATGCTTAGGCCCATAACATTTGTGATTTTAAAACGTTCACCCCATTAATTTGTGGATTTTACGAACTTTTACCTTATGTCTTTGTCAATATTAGGACCTTTCGTGCCATTTAGGTGTCGATTTTATCCTGGTAAGCGATAGCGAGCCTGTAATTTTAGGAGGAACCGGACTTCTGCCGTTACATTATTCTACCGAAAAATGTACACATTTATCTTGGAGGGGGCATAGGGGTGATTTTTAAAGTTTGATGGAGGTCTAGCGAGGAAACTAAACATTAATTAAATACATGAATACATAGACCACAAAATACCCCCTACCCCCTATAAGTAATACCCCCTACCCACTATAAGTAATACCCCCTACCCCCTATAAGTAATACCCCCTACCCACTATAAGTAATACCCCCTACCCCCTATAAGTAATACCCCCTACCCCCTATAAGTAATACCCCCTACCCCCTATAAGTAATACCCCCTACCCCCTATAAGTAATACCCCCTACCCCCTAAAAGTAATACCCCCTACCCCCTACCCCCTATAAGTAATACCCCCTACCCCCTATAAGCAATACCCCCTACCCCCTATAAATAATACCCCCTATCCCCTATAAGTAATACCCCCTACCCCCTATAAGTAATACCCCCTACCCCCCATAAGTAATACCCCCTACCCCCTATAAGTAATACCCCCTACCCCCTATAAGTAATACCCCCTACCCCCTATAAGTAATTCCCATGCTTAAGGGGGGTAACCTGCTTTTTGTTATTTCTGTCCCTTTCTCTCTTTCTCTGGCTTGTATCCATTTGGCCCCATTCAGCCAACTATTTTAAGAAGTTTATCCCCATCTAGGTGTCGATTTCTTCCTGGCGAGCGATAGCGAGCCAGCATTATATGAAGAAATCCGGCTTCGCCGGAGACATTTTTCTATCGAAAAATGTACAAATTTAGCCTGCTGTCAAACAAAAATAAAAAATATGCTGGCTCGCTACCGCTCACCAGTAAAAATTTGACACCTGGATGGGGATAAACGTCTTAAAATAGTAGGCTGAATAGGGCCGAATGGATACAAGCCAGAGAAAGATAAAAAAGGACAGAACAAAAACAGGTCACCTCCCTTAAACTGACAATGTCGTGAGTAATTCAGTGCAGATTATTCAACCCAAATGACTAATAAGTGTAAAACCTTCTCTTCATGATAAACACTCTGGGGTATATTTCTTCCACTGACTGTTGTATTTGGGGTATATTTCTTCCACTGACTGTTGTATTTGGGGTATATTTCTTCCACTGACTGTTGTATTTGGGGTATATTTCTTCCACTGACTGTTGTATTTGGGGTATATTTCTTCCACTGACTGTTGTATTTGGGGTATATTTCTTCCACTGACTGTTGTATTTGGGGTATATTTCTTCCACTGACTGTTGTATTTGTCTTCTATTTCAGTTACCATCTGAAAAATATAATGTCTTCTTCATCAAGTAATTCATATTTTCTTTCCCCCGCAGAACTCCTTTTCCATGAGTCTGGCCGTTGTGGAGATGCAACCAACCCGAGTCACCATCAGTAACTCCACTAATTCCCTCCACCACCACCACCACCAATCTCGATCACTCAAGGATGACCGCAGTGAGTTGGAGTGCGAGTTGGTACGAAGACCGCTCTCAGAGAACGTCTACAGCGTCACCTACTCAAAAGCGTCCGACCAACTTTTCTTGCGGAATTCCGAAGGGGGTCTCGCACAAACGCAGGATTTACTCTCGTCTAGGAATTCCCCGGAGACTGTCAACATCGTCCATTCTTCTTCGCACATCCTGACGCCCATGAAGACCTTAGGGGCTCAGAATTTCATAAACACCTCCCAGAACTCACTAGCCTTCGACAGCACATCGCCCAAAACACTTATGGATTCTACCACCTCCAAGCAAGGACTCGATAACCCAACGGGCGATCACAAAAGCCTTTCACCGAGAGATCTCAAAAGTTTTGACCTTGAACCAAAGCCACAGAATCCCCCAACCCTTGAACTCCAGCCAATTGAAACTCAACAACAAATTTTCAGAGACAGCATTTCGCCACAGGTATCGCGAAACTCTCAACTCTGCGCCAATACCCCAAAAGCTCCCCATAACTCAGACATTAACTCCAAATTCCCCTCTCAAACCTCAGAACACTCTGAAGCATACCCCAAATCCCCTTCCAAGAATCCAAACAACCCCATCGCCTCCCCGAAGCTACCAAGAGGTCTCGAGATCAGTCCTAATGTACCCCTAAAAGGTCTCGAGATCAGTCCGAACGCCCCAGCATCCCACACCTCGATCTCGCTGGCTGCCCAAGAAGAGGCTACCAGTTCTGATGACGTTGAGTTGCCGCCTCCTTCAGATATTCTCTACCACACCGCTGATTCCTGCGAGGGCTCCCCACTCTTGCCGCGCCACCAGCAACCCTTTGTCGCCGAGAGCACCTTCTGAAGACTGACGAAGGAGGTACAGACACTCAAAGTACACGGACTGTTTATGTTTTTCAGTGTGCAACTATGACCATTGGAATTAATTCATATTTGTAATTTCCTATTCATCATATAACAAATGATATACATCATAAAATGTGTAGCAAATTCCCTCCATAATTCAATCTCAAAGGCTGTTATTTACATAATGAAAAACATATGTCCAAGATCTGCTATGAGTGACTATACTTTGCAAAATTATCTGTAATATAGAAACCATACACTAACGAAACCAGTACAAGTCTGCATCCTATATTCGAGTACAATATATCAATAATATAATAATATGGCATTACATTTCAGAATACAAAGCTATTATTACAAACTGAATACTGTATACAGTAAAAATTAGATCCGTGTTAGTCTATGCCTTCAATATTGCACTGAACATTTACAGTGTAGTCAGATATGTATATTGTTGTCTATGTGGATGAGATTAAGGGGGAACCGTTGTTTTTTCTGGCTCCACTTCTCCCTCATGTTTAGCCCCATTAGTTTTGATATTTTATGACGTTCATCCCATTAGTTCGGCGATTTTAAGACCTTTCACCCCATTTCATTGTCAATATTTAGACCTTTCGTGCCATTTAGGTGTAATTTTTTTGCGAGCCTGTAATTTTGAAGGACCCGGCCTTTGGCCGGGACAATTTTATATACAAAAATGTAAAAATTGATCTAGAAGGGAGATCTTGGAGATGTTGTTATAAGCTTGATAGAGGTCTAGGGAGGAAAGTAAAATAATAGTAAATATATTAATAAATTTATCAATAAATAAACGCTTCCCCCTTACTCCATAGACACGAGTATAGAGAAGCGCACTAGAACAATAACTTGACCAACTTACAATTTGAAGGCTCCGTAAGGTGTCCCGTATAGGGTTGTTCCTGGGTAAAATATCGTATTGGGGAAATGAGACAAGATTTAATTACGTTAGAAGAAGGGGCGGTTTTTTGTTTAGTTTGGCGAATGAATGACTAGATTATTTACTCCTTCTGTACCGGCGACGTTTATTTTATTTTTATTTTTGTTTAGCTATATTTAGACGATGATGTGCAATTTAAATGGAATCGGTGGTAGTAAAAATGGTTCAGTGAGATAGTTCGCCTTGAGTATTTTAAGGGAGCCCACCTCGCTTTTTTTTTTCTCTATCTCTCCCTCTCTCTTTGGCTTGTATTCATTCGGCCCCATTTAGCCTACTGTTTTAAGACGTTTACCCCAATCCAGGTGTCAATATTTTACTGGCGAGCGGTAGCGAGCCAGCATATATATATATTTTTGTTTTGAAAGCAAGCTAAATTTGTACATTTTTCAATAGAAAAATGTCTGGCGAAGCCGGATTTCTCCATAAAATTCTGGCTCGGTCTCGCTCGCCAGGAAGATATCGACACCTGGATGGGGATAAACGTCTTAACACAGTTGGCTAAATGGGGCCGAATTGATACAAGCCAGAGAAAGAGAGAAAAGGAGAGACACAGAAGAAAAGCAGGTAACCCCCCTTAAGCTGGCTACAGTATAAGCGCCTTGGGTTTTATAAACATAAATAAATATTTGGTTACGTTAACAGGACACAAAACACTAGATGAAAGATATATAAAACATAAAAGATATATAAAACATAAAAGATATATAAAACATAAAAGATATATAAAACATAAAAGGAAAATCAAACGCGAAAAGAAAACAAACATTTCGCTACGTCCATTTTTGTTTACGTCTGAAATGCAAGACGGAGGAATCGGCATGAAAGAAAACTGAAGTGAGGGCAAACTCGTATAATCATAGTTTCCTCTTTCTTGACTCTTACTTTGTTATGATGCTTGCCATTTCCTCGTCTCTGTCTCTGTGTTTGGGTGGTTAGTTGGTTGGTTGGTGTCCTCTCGCTATTTTTGTATCTATCTATCTAACTATATCTATCTGTCTATTTCTTTCTTTGATAGCTGCAATCTCTACTAGAACTAAATCTTGACCAACATTATATATATATATATATATACTGCATACATACAGTATATATAATAAAAACAAAACTGTAAAACCTCACATAAAACGCCACGAAGGCAGACAAGAAAAAGAGCAAGTTGCCTGAAGTCTGGGCTACAAAAATTTAATAACTCCTCAAACCCACTCCCCAAACTTTAGTGATATGAAGTAAATATCAAGCCGGGCCGAGATACCAACAAATACACTGGCTATGTTACATGTATTAGGAGGGTAGTGGTTCTATATATTTATTTATTTTATAGTAACCTCGCTAGACCTCCATCAAGCTTAAACAAACGCCCTCTAGACCCTCCTTCAAGATAAATGTGTACATTTTTGGTAGACACATTTCCCGATTCCTCCTAGAATTACAGGCTTGCTCTCGCTCGCCAGGAAAAACTTGACACCTAAATGGCACGAGAGGTCTAAATATTGACAAAGAAATGGGGCGACAGGTTTTAACATCACCAAACTAATGGAACGAACGTCTTAAAACCTCAAAGCTAGTGGGACTAAACATGAGAGAGAAAAAGCATCTACCTCCCTTTTAAATAGCCCATCAAACCCACTCCCCCAACTTTAGGGTGACAAAGTAAATGTCAAGCTGGGGCGAGATACCCATTTTAACCCTTTCTGTACCGGTGGCGTTCATTACATTATATTCTGGCCACTATTTGATTATTTTATTAAGTATAAGAAGGACCTCTAACCATTAAGGGGAGGTATTTAGTTTGTTCCCTAGACCTCCATCAAGCTTTAAATTACACCCCCTTGAGTCCCTTTCAAGATAAATTTGTACATTTTTCGGTAGAAAAATGTCCCGGCCGAAGGCCGGTTCCTCTTAAATTACAGGCTCGCTATCGCTCGCCAGGATAAAATCGACACCTGAATTGCACGAAAGGTCTTAATATGGGGTGAAAGTTCTTAAAATCGCTAAACTAATGGGGCAAACGTTTTATAATATCAAAAGCAATGGGGCTAAACATGAGGGAGAAAGGGGTCAAGAAAAAAAATCCTCAAGTGGAGATCTCCCCTTAAAAGACTATAAACTATGAATCCCTTTAGATACTTCAGATCCTTGCAAAGGTGAATACAATCGTCTAATAGTTGCTAGAATACAATGCAAAGGACGTCATCGGTACAGTAGGGGTTAAGCAAAATAACTAGTCAATTTTGTATCCTGCTGATTTATTTCCTTAGCAGCTGAGTTATGATACTTAATGTACAATTATGAAACTGTTATGTCTTCATGTCACCCTCGCCCTTTTCTCTTTCTCCTCTAGTACGTGAATTTTACATCTGGATAAGACCAGCTCTCACCCATAATAATAATAATAATAATAATAATAATAATAATAATAATGGGTATTCTTGTTATTATTATTATTATTATTATTATTATTGTTTATTTATTTATTTATTTTTGTATGCTTGCTTGAACAGAAGAACAGACAGAACTATTGCTCTCGACTGTTGTGCTTGAACAGGAAGGCTAAACAGGACTCTTGTTCACAACTGTACACACTGGTTGTGTTGTGTACGGTACCACTCAGCCTCTTCCCTTATTGTGTTAGAGCGCTCGTGTCTTTGAATCTGCTATGGCGGACCTGGCCCAGAGAGAGGGAGAGCGTGTGTGTGTGTGTGTGTGTGTGTATTGTGGCTGGCCTAGAGAGAGTATTTTTTTCTCTTTCTGAGAGAGAGAAAGTAAGAGAGTGTGTGTGTGTGTTGTGTTTAAAGGAGTTACAAAGTTAGTATCTCGAAAGACCTTGCGGTCCATTCTGGGGGGAGACAGGTAAATAAGATAATGTATGTAAATAGAAAACACTCGGTGGTTTCATACTCTACTTTAAATGCTCATTAATTATTATATTCCCGTAAATTCTCATTTCATGCTTGCCAATATTATATACAGGCATATTATGTTTTGCCATAATTATAAGTATTTAAAATGTGTACCTTTTATTTCAAGTTAGTATTTTGGTAGTATTATCTTTAATTGTCTTATTTTGGTAGTATTATCTTCAATTGTCTTAGTTTGGTAGTATTATCTTCAATTGTCTTATTTATATTGTTAGTATTTATTATTGTAGTTTATTTATATATAATTGTATTACTTCAAGCAGCCTAGTGAACCTGTTGGAGTCAAAGTGAAGCAGGACTCGAGCAGTGTCTCATTGAGCTCGCCTGGACTGAACATAATATATTTTTGAAAATCTCCTGTTTAGTTTTTGGAAACGTGAATTGGTAAACTTCCATGCCTCAGTATCTTTACTTTTATAGTATTTAATTTCGTTCATGTTCAACTATTTTCATATTTGTTTATATTTCTTAATAGGCTCTCTTATATGTAAGTATACACACAATATATTAATTTATTCATTTTACTTCTATGTGTGTCTGTTTATTCATAGATTCACCTGGATTTAACCCTTTGAGGATTATGACGCGTTTTGACAGTATATTTTGGCTATCATTAGACGACGGTATTCAGTTTTGGAAGGCCCTCTAGCAATCAAAGGGGTAAACACTATCTCAATCATCCCCCCGACTCCCACACTTCCTTCCTAATTTGAATAAAATCACCTTACGATAGCCAGAATAAACCGCTAGAACGCGTCATGATCCCCAAGGAGTTAACTGATATATTTTATAGAGAGAATTATTCTATATTTAAATGGTCTATATTATTTAATTATTATTATACTGTGTACTCTATTTTATTTTGCCTTATAATTTATCTATATTAGATTGCAAGTGTATGTTTCCTTTTATATTAGGTTGCAAGTGTATGTTTCCTTTTATATTAGGTTGCAAGTGTATGTTTCCTTCTATATTAGGTTGCAAGTGTATGTTTCCTTTTATATTAGGTTGCAAGTGTATGTTTCCTTTTATTTAGGATTGAGTATATTTGATTTAGTTTATTATTATTTGTTCTATGTTTGTAAGTTTCTGTTTATTTGTGTTTTTTATAGGTTGTCCAGTATGTAATTGAGGTGTTCTTTGGTGCAGTGGGGGATGTTGAGAATATATCCAGAATTCAGCTGGGGTTCGAATCTCAAGAGGGTCCCACAAAGAAGATATGGGTTAGTATTGATCTCTGTAAACTAACTCTAACTCTCTCTCTCTCTCTCTCTCTCTCAAGTCTATGTATATCTATGTAAACTACACACACTCACATTTGTCTGGTTTGTGATGTAGACCTAACAAGAATATCGGTTTGTATTAAGTTACAGTATTTAGAATAATAGACTCCTATACCTTTCCGGATCTTGCCTTAAATAAACCGCGATATCAAATTCCTCGCTTGAGTAGGGCGTTTAGATGCGTCTGGTAATATATAAGATAGATTTGATTGAGAAATGGAGACCCAACACAAACCAGACTACAGGTTAAGGGGGAAGGGCTTATTACTTGACTTATATTTATGTATCGTATTTTTAGACCTCCATCAAGCTGAAGAAAAAAATAACATCCCTAAGATCCCCCTTCCAGATTAATTTGTACATTTTTCGATAGAAAAATGTTCCGGCCGAAGGCCGGTTCCTCTTAAAGTAGCCTACAGATTCACTATCGCTCGCCAGGAAAAAGTCGACACCTAAATGGCACGAAAGGTCTTAAATTGCCAGAAATGGGGTGAAAGTTCTTAAAATTGCCAAACTAATGGGGCGAACGTCATTATCAGAATTTAGCTGCCTATCATAATCTACCTTCAGTCTAGTTTAAGATACCAGTGCGAAAATGTCCCGAAATGATACGAGAAAAAATTTGCTCATGGAAAATTGACGGAAAAGGCTCTCGTGTGACAGCGGCTTTACACATCGGTCATAATTATCTTCTGAATGATAGTAACCCTTTCAATACCGGTGACGCCTTTTTCCATTACATTCTGGCCACTCTTAGATGACTTCATTCAGCTCAGGAAGAACGTCTACCAATGATAAGGCTACAAACTATCTCGATTAATACTTTTAGCTACCATAATTATTATTATGCCTAAGCTTCATAAAATCGTCTAAATGTATCTGAAACCAAATAGATAAGACGTCGCCGGTGCTGCATGGCTTAAGGGGAGATCTCCACTGGAGGGATTTTTTTCTTGACCCCTTTCTCCCTCATGTTTAGCCCCATTGCTTTTGTTATTATAAAACGTTTGCCCCATTAGTTTAGCGATTTTAAGAACTTTCACCCCATATTAAGACCTTTCGTGCAATTCAGGTGTCGATTTTATCCTGGCGAGCGATAGCGAGCCTGTAATTTAAGAGGAAGCGGCTTTCAGCCGGGACATTTTTCTACCGAAAAATGTACAAATTTATCTTGAAAGGGGGTCTAGGGGGGTGTAATTTTAAGATTGATGGAATTCTAGGGAACGAACTAAAAACCTCCCCTTAATAGAGTGCAGAAGACAAAAGAAAAATATTTAGGATATAGGTTAATAGGCCAACCACTACAGTGTACAGTAGACGCCAAAAGTTGATTCCCACCTTTGCTGTACTGTATATATAAAGACAATGACAAGGGTAATGGACAATGTTTTCACCCCATTAGCTTGGCGATTGATAGAGAGCCTGTACCTTAGAGAGAAAAATAGGCCTCGGATGGGACATTATCGAAACATGTACACATTTAGTTGAAGGGAGTGTGAGTGGGGTTTTTTTTTTTTTTTTTTTTTTTTAGTTTAAGGGGAGATCTCCACTTGAGGGATTTTTTTCTTGACCCCTTTCTCCCTCATGTTTAGCCCCATTGCTTTTGACATTTTAAGTCATTCGCCCCATTAGTTTGGCGATTTTAAAAACTTTCGCCCCATTTGTGTCAATTTTAAGACCTTTCGTGCCATTTAGGTGTCGATATTTTCCTGGCGAGCGATAGCGAGCCTGTAATTTAAGAGGAAGTGGCCTTCGGCCAGGACATTTTTCTACCGAAAAATGTACAAATTTATCTTGAAAGGGTGTCTAGGAGGTATAATTCTAAGCTTAATGGAAATCTAGGGAACAAACTAAACACCTCCCCTTAAAGGAAGTTTAGGAAAGTGTATTTGTCAGCCTCTTGGACAAACTAAAATACATTACTCGAACAAGTAAAAAGCAAGCCAAATCATCAATAACAAACATCAACCTCCTAATGACCCCAAAGACGTCGGAGCAGATAGTATTAAAGGTTGTTCTATACAGCAGTTGTACCAGGTTCGCATCTCGGTAACTGTACACCTAGTCACTAGTGTACTTGGTTCCAATAGTACAACTAAACCCAATAGACCATTTCAACCAGTGCCAAATCAACCAGTAGACCATTTCAACCAGTTCCAAATCAACCAGTAGACAATTTCAACCAGTGCCAAATCAACCAGTAGACCATTTCAACCAGTGCCAAATCAACCAATAGACCATTTCAACCAGTAGACCATTTCAACCAGTGCCAAATCAACCAGTAGACCATTTCAACCAGTGCCAAATCAACCAATAGACCATTTCAACCAGTAGACCATTTCAACCAGTGCCAAATCAACCAGTAGACCATTTCAACCAGTGCCAAATCAACCAGTAGACCATTTCAACCAGTAGACCATTTCAACCAGTGCCAAATCAACCAGTAGACCATTTCAACCAGTGCCAAATCAACCAGTAGACCATTTCAACCCATATATCTCAACCAGTGCCACACCAACCAGGACCAGCCAAAGCAGTGCCAACACATAGTATTAAGGGGAGGTGTTTAGTTTCCTCCCTAAACTTCCATCAAGCTTAAAATTACACTCCCTAGACCCCCTTTCAAGATAAATGTGTACATTTTTCGGTAGAAAAATGTCCCGGCTGAAAGCCGGTTCCTCTTAAATTACAGGCTCGCTATCGCTCGCCAAGATAAAATCGACACCTAAATGGCACGAAAGGTCTAAAAATTGACAGAAATGGGTCGAAGGTTCTTAAAATCGTCAAAATAATGGGGCGAAAGTCTTAAAATTAGAAAAGCAATGGGGCTAAACATGAGGGAGAAAGGAGAAAAAATTCCTCAAGTGGAGACCTCCCCTTAACCTAACCTAACCTAACCTAACCTATCATCATTGGTTGAGTTCACACTGGTTGAGAGCTACTGGTTTAAGTTTGTTGTTTATTTATTAAAAAAAAAAAAAATGTATTACTTTGCTCCCGAAATACGCTATCAAGTTTGAAAGAAAAAAAAAATCCCAAGACCCCCCCCCCCCCCTTCGAGATAAATTTGTACATTTTTCGGAAGAAAAGAATCCCAGCCGAGGGCCGGTTCCTTCTATTTTACAGGTTCGCTATCGGTCGGCAGGTAAATATCGACAACTAACTGACACAAATGGACTTACATCGCTAAACTAATGGGGCGAACGTATAATAATGTCAAAACTAATGGGGCTATACATGAGGGAGAAGGGGGTGCAGAAAAAACCTCCCTTTGGTCTACTGTTACTGTCCGGTGATCGTGTCAAGGGGAGGGTTTTAGTGTGTTTCCTAGATTTCCATCAAACTTGAAATTACACCCCCTTGACCATTCAAGATAAATTTGTACATTTTTCGGTAGAAAAATTTCCCGGCCAAAGGCCGGTTCCTCTTAAATTACAGGCTCGCTATCGCTCGCCAGGGAAAAATCGACACCTAAATGGCACGAAAGGTCTTAAAAGTGACATAAATGGGGTGAAAGTTCTTAAAATCGCCAAACTAATGGGGCAAACGACTTAAAATCTCAATAGTAATGGGGCTAAACATGAGGGAGAAAGAGGTCAAGAAAAAAATCCCTCAAGTGGATATCTCCCCTTAAGTATGTACTGTATGTTGGTAGGTAGATGTACATAATATCAGTGGTCATGTACGGTCGCGCTAATAAGTCATGTCCCAGCTGTCATTACATTTGGCTCGCTCTGTGCTGTATTAATGTCTGTCAGATGTTGAATAGGGTGGGTAAGTGTAGGAACATGTTTGTGTATTTCAATCGATATGAAGAAATGAAGCTTAGATATTACAGATACCAATTATTGATCAAAACATACTTAGTGCCGAGGAATTACTTATTAGCGCGACTGTACACTCGGATACCATAGTCTCCAGCCCACTCATAACAATTCCTGGACCCCATAGCGATTTTGATAATTTAATTTGACTTTATATTGTCCTTGTCCCAATTTTGGTTTGCAAGTTTTACATTTTAATTTCTTCATGCAATTATAACTACCTGGATTACCTTTTGGGTAGAAGGTGCGTTTCAGTAAATATTATATGTACTTTTGTAGTTGATGTATAGAAAATAATATGCATCAATTCGTTTCCAGAGATATACTGTACTTCCATAATTAGCAATAGGTCAAGTCCGCGAATTTCCATGAGTGGGGTAGATACTATGACATTCGAGTGTACATAAAGGAATGTAATCTTTTAGGTGTGCCAATTTAAATGTGCTAAATAGTTTTGTAAGGATTTTGTACCATATAATGACCAAAATATTGTAATGTACGATTATTTCAACATTGTGTACGATTAGCCACATGATTTCGAGCCCTCGGAGGATTGAATTACGAGTATAGTTGGTTATACAATAGATGATTTATATGGTACATTAATGGGTTTATAACGAATATTCCTGTTAATCAGTCAATCTAGGTTTACGTGTAAGTATAAAATCAATGAGTGGTGTCGAATACATGTGGGCAACCGTACAAATCTGTGTAACCTGGTGAATTATGTAACCTTCGTGTAGATTAACACTATTGATATATATATATATATAGTATGTTCGATTTTATAAGAAAATATATATATGTTATTGTTGTTGTTGTTCCCCAAGCTGCCTGGCCGAACAGCCCCAAGGCCATAACCGAGTGCCCCCACAGAACCCTCCCCGCCGACCACAATAAAGCCTGGGTGACCGAAGCCACTCCATGGCGGGGGGCTGAGGAGGGTGCGGAAACGCCCGGGAAACCAAAGCCCCACCCAGGGCCCTGTGCCCCTCAGCAATTATGAAGAGAAAGTTGAGGGGCAAGGGAAAAATGTGACGCTTTGGCTTCCAATCTTGGTAGATTGGGAGGTCAATCCACGGAAGAGACGCCGTCACTTGAGATCTAGAAAATATATAAGTTAAAGGAAAAGTCAGAGTAAGCTATGGGTATGGCAGAGATCGCTCAGCTCTCACTCTGATAGACCAGCCCATCACCACATGACTAGAACCCAATCCTCTCAGCATCAGCTAGAAAAGGCCCTAGAAAGCCGCCTTTGGCGGGGGGATAGCTCCCGGAGTTGGGCACCCGCCCAATATATATATAATTTGTTTTTGTTTATTTTAGTTTTCATTATTTTTTGTATTATTGTTATTATTATTATTATTATTATTATTATATATATATATATATATATATATATATATATATATATATATATATATATATATATATATATATATATATATATATATATATATATATATATATATATATATATATATATATATATATATATATATACAGTATATATATATATATATATATATATATACCGGTATATATATATATATACTGTATATATATATATATATTTTTTTTTTTTTTTTTTTTTTGTGACCAAGAGCCACACGCGCCTGCATCTATCTAAACCTTTTAAAATAAGTTATTGAATTTCACTGGATTTTGAGCAGGTCCTGTGGTAACCTATGTCCGTGGCCTGGTTAGCTTTGGAAGTTAAGGGGAGGCAGGCCGTTTTTCTGGACCCCCTTCTCCCTCATGTTTAGCCCCACTAGTTTTGCGATTATGAGACGTTCGGCCCATTAGTTTGGCGATTTTAACACCTTTCGCCCCATTTCGTTGTCAATTTTAAGACCTTTCGTGCCATTTAGGTGTCAATTTTTTCCTGGCGAGCGATAGCGAGCCTGCAATTTTAAGAGGAACCGGCCTTTGGCCGGGAAATTTTTCTACCGAAAAATGTACAAATTTATCTTGAAGGGGGTCTAGGGGGTGTTTTTCTAAGTTTGTTGGAGGTCTAGGGAGGAAACTAAAAAAATATATGAATAAATTAATTAATAGACCAAACAAACGGCCAGTCTCCCCTTAACGTCACTAGTATTAGAATCATGGCTGGAATGCATTGATGTTGACGAAGAGCTAATCATTGGTCTTGATGGTGTAATGGTTAGAGTGTTTAAGATCTGTATGTGGTGACCCAGGTTCGAATCCCGGGACGATCTCATTAATTTCATTGGGAGGTGTTGGGAGTGAAATGGATATAGTTAGATTAATAATATGTAAATAGTAATAGTTGTAGTGGTAGTAGTAGGGGTAAAAGTAGTAACATTAGCAGTAGTAGTAGTAGTGATAAAAGTAGTAACAGTAGTAGTAGTAGTAGTAGTAGTAGTCGTAGTGATAAAAGTAGTAACATTAGCAAATTTATCTCAAATTAATATATTTATTGCCCTTGAGTCATCTCCATTTTTTCCCGTTTTAATTGTTTATAGGATTACTTTGTTCTCACCACTTCAGACCTTACTGGGAGACAGGTCATAGTGGTTGTTAAGGGGGACCACCTCGCTTGTTTTATCTTTCTCTCCCTCTCTCTTTAGCTTGTATCCATTCGGCCCCATTCAGCCTACTGTTTTAAGACGTTTACTCCCATCCAGGTATCAATATTTTCCTGGCGAGCGGGAGCGAGCCAGCATATATATATCTTTGTTTTGACAGCAAGCTGAACTTGTACATTTTTTGATAGAAAAATTTCCGGCGAAGCCGGATTTCTCCATACAATGCTGGCTCGCTATCGCACGCCGAGAAGAAATCAACACCTGGATGGGGTTAAACGTCTTAAAACAGTTGGCTGAATGGGGCCGAATGGATATAAGCCAGGGAAAGCGAGAAAAGGAGAGAAAGTTTAAAAGAAAACGGTGACCCCCCTTAAATATCGTGTGTTGTCATTTGTTTATTTATCGTCATATTAAGTTATTTATTACCATATATCCTTTGTTTATGGACCTACAAATAATAGTATATACAGTCAAAGTCAAAAGTCAATTAACACACACACACACACACACACACACACACACACACACACACACACACACACACACACACACATATACTGTATAATACTACCGAAATGCATTTACAAGGTAAATAATTGATAAGTAAATTCGATTTTTTTTTTTTAAAGAGCTTCGAATCATTGAAGGCGAAGTTTGTGTGTTAGAGTGTACAAACAAGTTAAGTACAACCCATTATCATCTTTAGTTTAATACTGTGGACCGCACAATACTAACTCGCTCAGGATATGATGACGCATTTCTTCATTGCATTCTGATTAGCATTAGACACTTGTTTACATTTTGGAACGATCTCTATGAATAAAAGGGTTAAAATGATCCTAGTTAATCCCCCTGACCTGCTAAATCCCTTCCTAAGCTGACAAAATATCATCTAATGGTAGTCAGAATATGAAGAAGTATAGAAACTCGTCCTGGCATTCTGGGAAGGCTAACCAAGTACATTATGATCTCTATGGGGGATTTGTTTTCTGGACCCCTTTCTCTCTCGTGTTTAGCCCCATTCCTTTTGAGATTTTAAGATGTTCGCCCCCATTAGTTTGGCGATATTAAGAACTTTTGCACCATGTCTGTCAATTTTAAGACCTTTCGTGCCATTTAGGTGTCGAGTTTTTCCTGGCGAGCGATAGCGAGCCTGTAATTTAAGAGGAAACGGCCTTCGGCCGGGAAATTTTTCTACCGAAAAATGTACAAATTTATCTTGAAAGAGGGTCTAGGGAGTGTAATTTTAAGCTTGAAGGAGGTCTAGGGAACAAACTAAATACCTCCCCTTAACCTAAGAACCATGTTTCGAGTCTAGGGTATGTATGGAAAATGTTTACTAAATGTATGTATGTATGTATGTTCTCAGGCCCATTCCCCATTAAGGGGGGTGACCTGTTTTTGTTCTGTCCTTTTCTATCTTTCTCTGGCTTGTATCCATTTGGCCCTATTCAGCCTACTGTTTTAAGACGTTTATCCCCATTCAGGTGTCAATTTTTTACTGGTGAGCGATAGCGAGCCAGCATATTTTTTATTTTTGTTTGACAGCAGGCTAAATTTGTAAATTTTTCGATAGAAAAATGTCTCCGGCGAAGCCGGATTTCTTCATATAATGCTGGCTCGCTATCGCTCACCAGGAAGAAATCGACACCTAGATGGGAATAAACGTCTTAAAATAGTTAGCTGAATGGGGCCGAATGGATACAAACCAGAGAAAGAGAGAAAAAAGGACAGAAATAACAAAAAGCAGGTCACCCCCCCCCCTTAATGTATATATGTAGTATTATGTACAATTGGCCGCACATATTCCATTATGTACAATTGGCCGCACATATTCCATTATGTACAGTTGGCCGCACATATTCTGTTCCTTGGGGGTCTTGATTTGACAGCGCTGCACCCACACCTCCACAAACCTCCCTCCCTCCCTCACTCCACCTCCTACCAATATGAGGTGGAGGGAAGGAGGGAGGGGGAGTTGGAGGAGTGGGTGCAGCGCTGCCAAATCACGACCCCAACGGAGTGGAGTATCTGCGGCCAACTGTACACATATCATATTTACTCTTCCACATTAGCGTTTTTTACCAGTTTATTTATATAGTTAGGAGTCAGATTTACTTCCGTTATTATTATGCTTATAACTATATTTTTTGTAACTATATAATTATATACTATAATTTATCTATATTTCACGATGGCCAAAAATATATATGTATCGTAACTATAGGTGTTTATATGTATGCGTATGCTATGTATATATAGGGGTGAGAATCAAAGTAAGTACATATATATACCGGTATATATATATATCTTCTATGTGTGTGTGTGTGTATATGTATATGTCATGCATATAAACTATTTTTATGTTGGACAATCTGCATAAGACATTAGACTTATTGACGTAATTTAAACAAAAAATATTTGTGTGTGCTTTGTGTACCAGATGTCCATATTTGTGTGTGCTTTGTGTACCAGATGTCCATATTTTTAATAAAAACAGTCCAAAGCTTGCCTATTACTGCCCACAGCCAGTGATAGTGGGCGCGGGGTAGGGCATTCAGCGTTGTATGTGTTTGTAGGTGGGTGGGTGTCTTAAGGAGAGATTTCCACTTGAGGGATTTTTTTCTGGGCCCCTTTCTCCTTCATGTTTAGCCCCATTGCTTTTGAGATTTTAAGACGTTCGCCCCATTAGTTTGACGATTTTAAGAACTTTCGCCACATTTATGTCGATTTTAAGACCTTTCGTGCCATTTAGGTGTCGATTTTATCCTGGCGAGCGATAGCGAGCCTGTAATATAAGAGACACCGGCCTTCGGCCGGGAAATTTTTCTACCGAAAAATGTACACATTTATCTTGAAAGGGGGTCTAGGGGGTGTAATTTTAAGATTGATGGAAGTTTTAGGGAGCAAACTAAAAACCTCCCCTTAATGTTGGTGTGGGTGAGTGAGTGGGTTTGTGTGTGTGGGTAGGGCATTCAGTGTGTTAGTTGTGTGTGGGTATGGGTGGATGAATGTCTTTATGTGGGTGTGGGTGAGTGGGTGTGGGTGTGTGGATAGGTTTATGTATGTGTGTGAATAGGTGTGTGTGGGTAGGGCATTCAGTGTGTTAGTTGTGTGTGGGTGTGGGTGGATGGATGTCTTTATGTGGGTGTGGGTGAGTGAGTGAGTGGGTTTGGGTGTGTGGGTAGGGCATTCAGTGTGTTAGTTGTGTGTGGGTGTGAGTGGATGAATGTCTTTATGTGGGTGTGGATAGGTGTGTGAATAGGTGTGTGTGGGTAGGGCATTCAGTGTGTTAGTTGTGTGTGGGTGTGGGTGGATGGATGTCTTTATGTGGGTGTGGGTGAGTGGGTGTGGGTGTGTGGATAGGTGTGGGTGTGCTACATAAGGTCTATTCGCTACAAAACCTTCCTACTAATAGCCGAGTAATCAAGATGGCGACATGACAATTTACCATCAGTGGGAACATAATCACAGACTATAATTGACCACTTGCGAGTTTCATGCTATAAGGAAGTTGGAGCCGTAAACATTGAATTGCCAGCTAGTATACAGGTGTAGTACATTAAAGGGAGATCTCCACTTGAGGGATTCTTTTCTTGACCCCTTTCTCCCTCATGTTTAGCCCCATTGCTTTTGATATTATAAAACGTTTGCCCCATTAGTTTAGCGATTTTAAGAACTTTCACCCCATATTAAGACCTTTCGTGCCATTCAGGTGTCGATTTTATCCTGGCGAGCGATAGCGAGCCTGTAATTTAAGAGGAACCGGCCTTTGGCCGGGACATTTTTCTACCGAAAAATGTACAAATTTATCTTGAAAGGGGGTCAAGGGGGTGATATTTTTAGATTGCTGGAGGAGTAGGAAACAAACTAAAAACCTCCCCTTAACAAATACACAAAATTAAATTCAACATCATTTATATCCATCATAAACCTATACATCGTTATTGCACATCAGTTTTATATTGATGTTTACGGCCCCAACTTCCTTAACCCCTTCTGTACCGGCGACGTCTTTTTTTATTTTATTCTAGCTATATTTAGACGATTTTGTGCCGTTTTAAAAGGATCTGTGGTCGTAAAAAGGGTTAAGTGAGATAGTTCGAAACCTGTTAATTGCTGGAGACCCCTTTTGAAACTGACTAAAATCGTCTAATAGTAGCCACAATAATATTAAAAAAGACGTCACCGGTACAGAAGGGGTTAATTAAAGCCTGGCACTCGCAAGTGGTCGACGATTGGCACAGAGAACAACTGATGGGCCGTACAGTCACTCATAAAAGTTCGTGGTCCCCCTATGTTTTGTTATCTTTCTGCTATTTCAACTACCTGGATAATATTTTGGATGGAACTTGCTTATCAATAAATAGTATATATAGTTTTGATGTTGATGTATAGACAAAAATATGTATAAATTGGTGTCTAGAGATATGCTACCATAGTTAGAAATAGGCCAAGTCCACGATGTTTTATGATTGACTGTAAAATTCCCTGCAGTCAAAGGTGGTACACATTTTGATTGAACATTTTTGATAATACGGATGAAATAATTTGAAACATTCACCTTAAGGGGAGATGGGTCGTTTTGCCAGACCCCTTTCTCTCCCGTGTTTAGCCCACTTAGTTTTGAGAGTTTAAGAAGTTTGGCCCATTAGTTAGAGAGAGAAGCAGAGAACCACTACAGCCGAGATTCGTGTAACCCACGTTATGTGCATGGACTCTCATTTTGAGAATGCAATTACATATATATTGTATTAATACATTCCTAATATATATTAAACGTTGGCCATTGTAAGCGGGTGCAATGATGGTTTAGCTATAATTTACGAGACATGAGAACAAGCGTGGCTGACCACTAACTGGCAATTAGAGGAGTATGGTGTGGGGGGGGGGTTCACTTGGACTTCCCCCCCCCTCCCCCCCCCCCCCCCTACCACCTGCCCAGCGTGGAGGGGGGGAAGGAAGGACCCAACCCTGAGCAGCTTTTAGTACCCGTGAGTGTACTTGCATGTACAGTATGTGGAGTGATATATCATATCCCTATGAATGTTTACATATTATGTTGTGATGTATAAGAATAATGTGATATCAGGTACACTCCCCCCTCCCTCCCTTCCCTACCTACCCATGGAGGGGCTCGCCGGTGCTTTTAACCACACTCGGATATACACCACCGTACAGAGAGGAGCTCTTGTTGGCTTTGTAGCATATAAGCCGGGGTTTATTGATTTAATATAAAGTGCACCTCTCCATCCACGGGTCCAGGACATAGGTATGTATCCTTTTTTCGTACCCAGGATTAAGCTAAGTAAAAATTAGTTAATAAGGCGAGGACTCTGTTATGTGCTTCCTTGCCGCCCAGTTCCTGTCACCTGTTAACCTGGGGACTTAATCCAAGCCGGCTTGTGTGAATCTCTAACTCTATTGCTTTAATTAACTATTTACAAATTAAGTGATGTGTAGACACCCTCAGTACCAACAATGATTAATGTATTCATATAGTTAAGCACCTGGACTTAAGGGGAGATTTCCACTTGAGGGATTTTTTTCTTTACCCCTTTCTCCCTCATGTATAGCCCCGTTGTTTTTGAGATTTTAAGACGTTCGCCCCATTAGTTTGTCAATTTTAAGAACTTTCACCCCATTTATGTCACTTTTAAGACCTGTCGTCCCATTTAGGTGTCAAGTTTTTCCTGGCGAGCGAGAGCGAGCCTGTAATTTAAGAGGAATCGGCCTTCGGCCGGGAAATTTTTCTACCGAAAAATGTACAAATTTGTCTTGAAAGGGGGTCAAAGGGGTGTAATTTCAAGCTTGATGGAAGTCTAGGAAACACACTAAAAACCTCCCCTTAAACGCCCGACTAACAGACGTGACTCCCGTGTGCTGCATTGGCCTTTTTGTATACATGTGGTTTAGCGGATATAAAATGTTGGTGTTCGTGTGTACAGAGAGGGCAGGGACGGGATCACCTGTTGTTGTCGCCCTTGTACGTCTCTGTACGGTCCGCAGTCTAGTTGTTTGGTCTAACCAGCTGTAGTCCGCCTTCGTCAGGTAACAACGGTGATTTTTTTTTTCTTTTTTGTGCGTGGTAACATTGCAATATAGTTAATTATATTCATATATCATTATATTTTGGGTAAGATTTTACGGTTTGACAGTTACAAGCCCCATCGATGTTTGTGTAGCCTATAGGTATGTTATATAATAGTCTTCAGTCCTATATATGTCCTTCCCGTCGCAAATGTATTATAAGGGAGATATAGGGTAAAACACAGAGGCTTGTCTGCATAATGACAAGTCCTGTTTTACGGGATTTCTGCTTTATAGATTTTTTTTTCCCTCTTACCTTACTCGGGGGACCTTACAGTTGCGCGATCCAGTGCTGCTTTGGTAATTGCGTACATATTAGGTTAGTTTCTATTACTTTTAGGTTAGGTTAGGTTAGGTTAGGTTAGATTAGGTTAGGTTTCTTAGTTAGGTAAAACAACACTGTATATCAAAGAAAAAATGTAAAAACAAAAAAACACTTTCTAAAACTGGTGACTGTCATACCGTATCAATTTACCATATTTTGCTGCCCAGTTTGCAAAAGTCTTCTGATCTGGTACAGTGGCAGGAAATCGTTGTGGTCTTGTTTGGGGCGGTAGTACCAGCAGAACACTAAGGCATTTGGTACCTTGATAAATCTACAGTTATACTACCCCTATTTTGTCGCTATTCTGTTGGTACTAATGGGTTAATATTATTAGTAGTAGACTTGGTATGGTTTGATGATGCGTGGAAATGTATATTTGACTTGAAATAGAAAAGTGACACTCGTCCGCCGCGGTTTCTTCGTCCGCGGTTTGTTTACCTGGGTGTACAGTCGGTTGGGCCGCGGCGTACTTGTTTTTTGCCCCCTGCTGTCAATATATATGATGATGACAATAAGTCATGGGGGGGGGGGGCAAAGGCTTTTTCAGTGGCTTGTAATTACTTACAAACACTATACTGTATATTGATGAAAATTAACACAGAAAACTATATAAATCCATGGGAAAATTAGTGACATTAATATAAAAAAAAATCAGTTTCTGCGTCTGCTGAACCATCCAAAAACATGTTAAAAGGGGTGAATTGAAGGGGGGAGGGGTAGAACTGTAGATTTTCCTTATATATATATATATATATATATATATATATATATATATACAGTATATATATATATATACTGTATATTTGGAACCGGAAACACAACATACACCAACATCACCATTTATGCCATCCACGGCTCCAGTTAAGGACATTTAAGGGGAGATGGACTGCAGGTTTTTCGGGCCTCCCTTCTCCCTCGTGTTTAGTCCCATTGGTTTTTAGATCCTTAGTTTGTCGATTTCAAGACCTTTCACCCTCTTTCTTTGTCAATATTAAGACTTTTCGTGCCATTTAGGTGTCGATTTTGCCCTGGCGAGCGATAGCGAGCCTGTAATTTTAAGAGTAACCGGCCTTCGGCCGGAACAGTTTTCTACCGAAAAATGTATAAATTTATCTTGAAGGGGGAATCTAGGGAGTGTTTCTTACAGCTTGATGGAGGTCTAGGAAGGAAACTAAAACAAATCATAAAAAGATACAACAATAATCAAATAAATACGGCCATCTCCCCTTGATCACCTTTGTCAGCCTATAATTACTTAGGAAATTAATTGACGGCCGATAATTTGTCACTTCACGTCCCATAAATTACGGCTGCCTTTTTTTTTTTTTTTTTTCTCACTAGACCTCAAGTTTAGATTTTTTTTTTTTTTACATTTTTCGGTAGAAAAATTTCTCGGCCGAAGGCCAGTTACTCTTAAAATTACAGGCTCTCTATCGCTCGCCAGGAAAAAATCGACACCTAAATGGCACGAAAGGTCTTCTAATTGACAACGAAATGGGGCGAAATGTATTAAAATCGCCAAACTAATGGGCCGAACATCATAAAATATGAAAACTAATGGGGCTAAGCATGAGGAAGAATGGGAACCAGAAAAACGGCCCATGTCCCCTTAATTGATTATGTTGTAATTAGGCTGGTGACTGACCAAACTGTTAATGGGGCGATTTGTATTCGTAATTGGTGATCTGTATTAATTGAACTCGACGTGGGATGATTGTTTTAGTTGGCATGGATAATATTTGAATATAATTAGGTGATAAATTATTTATAATCTGGAATTAGTGCTGTTGTGAGTATTTATAACAATAATTCTGTATTAAAGTAGACTAAAATAATACTATCTATCATTTTATCTATCTATATGTATACTGTATATACTGAACAGGCTCACTAGGGAGCACGCAAACATCTTGAAGAAGTAGGGTGTTTATTGGCTAATGTTTCGTTAGACTAAAGTATGTAGGAAGCTTCGTTTACTTAAATGTGAATAATTTTATATTTACATTAAAACAATTAATTTAATTCAAAGTTAATTTACTAAGTTAAAATACGGAATAATTTATGAAAATACCTACGCTTATAAACTTAAAATAATTAAGTCGTACAAAAACATGTTCCTGAGAACTCGGACCTCCTCTCCCAACCACTCACAGCTCACCCTTCTGCAGTAGCCTACCTGGCACGAAGGAAGGCTCATCCAGAGGCGATAAAGAGATAAATGTTTTGACAAACTTAAGACAAATGTGATAGACTGCCCTTGAGCCTGCCACCACCACTTATGCAGCTGCCCCTGATCATAAATAACCATGAACTGCTGGAACTACAACCCCTGATCCAGAGGCACATCCTTGGGGACCCAGACCAGTACTTCCAGGAATTAACCACCCACTGGTAGACGGAGCTGCCTCGGGTCTTAAGGGATGAATTGGGGTGGGAAACCTAGGCACCTGAGCTCTACCATCGAGGCCGCCCCTTCTGAACCCCCTTCCCAGTGCAGTGGAGGAGAACCTGCCGCCAACTTCCTTCGCAGAGAGAGAAGCAGACGAAGGCGCAGCCGACCACGAGGTGATAAACAGATGAGACGCCCTGGCCCTGAATGACCAGCCCTTTTACTTGTTTTGAAAGTTTTAATAGACAACTATAGGGCAGTCGATAGAGTAATTCTAGCAGTACTGATATAATTGCAAGGCCTTGAGGACTCATCGAGTACCTTTTGATCAATTTTCTGTAAACTTGCTCAATTAACTTCCGAGATTAGCTCCCCTACTAATCAACTGATTAGTTACGTGATTCTGAGAAGTCTTACAGAGTTCAGAACTTAGTAGCTAGAGCCCTCGTTCGCGGAACTCACAACGAGATTGATGAGGTAGGCATTTTGTAGTCATCAGCTTAGTAAATGAGTTAGCTTTGCCAAGTAGTTGAAAAAGTCAAAGTTAGGATCCGTTAGGCCCTCAGCAACGGATAATAGGAACTGCCAATCAAGCGATAAGAGCCTAGATTTGAAAATACCCAGTTTATGTTAGTTGCCCTCTGTTAAGGCATATTAAGGCTCAATTAAGATAATTACTTAACAGTTTTTTTTCGGAATACTTACTTAGCAACTTTGTCATACGTAACCGTAACCGCAAGGGATTCGTGGAGGTCCATTACAATATTGATACTAGATTTAATTGTTACCGTTAACCTCATTGTAAACACGCTACCAGATGATTAGATAGTTACTGTAACAAGAGTTTAATATGCCTTATGTTCGATTAAGAGATTTAACATTGTGTTGTTGCAGAAAACTCAGACTGAGGTCAAATACTTGTTTCTAAGCGATAAGACTTGCAAGTATTTTAAGAAAGAATATAATGTTTAATTGGCAAAATGTTAAGTCCGGTTATATAATTATATTTTACGAAAATAGGATATTGTTGCAAAATAAGTTAAGATATTGACTGTTGCCGACCGTTATACACTTATACCAGGCAACAAATTGTATATTTATGTTTCATCATTCTGTGTTTTACCTATAGGCCTACTTGTTTTCACGATATTTATGTTAATTAACTCATTGTATTCTACGGTATCATATTTTGTTTGTGTTATCCAGCTGAGTATGTAGTAGACCCCACCCTTATTAGAATTGTATAATACAGTATATATATACAGTATATATATATATATATATATATATATATATAAATATATACAGTATATATATATATATATATATATACAGTATATATATATATATATATATATATATATATATATATATATATATATATATATATATGAGAGAGGGAGAGAGAGAGATTCTCCAAAATAATCTTTCCCTGGCTTTCTCCTTTTTTCATCATCTTGTGTTCACCTCAATTTTGTTTGGTATTTCTTTCCCATCATCTATAATTATATCTGCCGCACTCCTCTTCCATATGCCAGTCTCCCTCAATCATAACTTCTCGCTCTGCCCTTCACCAAAGTCTACCGCACTGTAGGGTTAATTGGGAAACTTGGTGATCACGGGCCCTCAACTTTAGGTCAGACAAGTTCCTAGTTATGTACAGATACACACAAATTAGTTATGTCCCAGACCCGAGGAGTTATTAACCCTATTTGGTCCGTGGGAGGTCTTTTTGGAACTCTCCTGTTTCACTATATTAGTTTGGAGATTTTAAGATTCTTCTCTCTATTAGTTTGGCAATAAGACTCTTCACCCCATTCAAGTGTCGATTTATTTATGGGCAAGTGATAGCGAGCCTGTAGTTTAGAAAAAATCGGCCTTCGGCCAGGACAATTATATATCGAACAAATGTACAAATTTAGCTTGAAGGGGGTCTGGGTGAGCATATTTCTAGTTTGAAGGACGTCTGGGAAAACTTTTTTGTTAACCTAGGGGACAAACTAAAATACATTGTTTGAAAATGTCGAAAGCAAGCTCAATCCTCAATAATAATTAAACAAAGTATCATAATAACCCACAAAACGTCGGACCAGATCGTGTTAAGTTAATGGCATCCATTACTTAAGGGAAGATTTTCACTGAAGGGATTTTTTTTCCAACCTCCTTCTCCCTCATGTTTAGCCCCATTAGTTTGCAGATTTTAAGACGTACACCCCTTTAGTTTGGCGATTTTAAGACATTTCGCCCAATAGGTTAAGCTAGGTAAGTCTAGGCCGGCTACAGGTAGGTTCGACTGATTTATGATAGGTTAATAGGGCAAGTTAGGCTCAGATAAGGTGGGCTAAGTTCTCCTTGAGGACGAGTTTGCAATTGGTCGACTTCTCCTGGCGGTCAGCTTTGTATCTGGTCGACTTCTCCTGGCGGTCGACTTTGTATCTGGTCGACTTCTCCTGGCGGTCGACTTTGTATCTGGTCGACTTCTCCTGGCGGTCGACTTTGTATCTGGTCGACTTCTCCTGGCGGTCGACTTCGTATTCGAGCTATAATTCCTCTTGTATTTCAGTGGAGCGATTACGACCGTACCCAAAGGAGAGATTACTGCAGATTATGTCTGTCAAAAGAGTGAAGGGACAGTCTCCAGGGAAGTTATTATCTGAGAAAGAGAGAGAGAGAGAGATATGAGATGAGATGATACGCTGGCTGACACCGGCTTTTTTCGAATAGTTTGTCACATCCTCCTCTTAGTCATATACTGTATATACGTGTATTTGTGCAATATACTATATATATATATATATATATAATTATATATATATAACTATATATATATATATTATATATATTTCTAATCAATATTGTTTTTATGTGGAGAGCATTTAACCCATTCAGTACCGGTTACGTCCTTTCCATCATGTTCTGGATACTATTAGACGATTTTTATTCAGCTTAGGAAATATATGCGGTAGCTCAAAGAATTGATGGAGCTAGTCTGGAGGCTTTTCATTACCTACACGTCCGTCCCAAGCTTTTCATTACTACATGTCCGTCCCAAGCTTTTCATTACTACATGTCCGTCCCAAGCTTTTCATTACTACATGTCCGTCCCAAGCTTTTCATTACCTACACGTCCGTCCCAAGCTTTTCATTACTACATGTCCGTCCCAAGCTTTTCATTACTACATGTCCGTCCCAAGCTTTTCATTACTACATGTCCGTCCCAAGCTTTTCATTACTACATGTCCGTCCCAAGCTTTTCATTACTACATGTCCGTCCCAAGCTTTTCATTACTACATGTCCGTCCCAAGCTTTTCATTACTACATGTCCGTCCCAAGCTTTTCATTACTACATGTCCGTCCCAAGCTTTTCATTACTACATGTCCGTCCCAAGCTTTTCATTACTACATGTCCGTCCCAAGCTTTTCATTACTACATGTCCGTCCCAAGCTTTTCATTACTACATGTCCGTCCCAAGCTTTTCATTACCTACACGTCCGTCCCAAGCTTTTCATTACTACACGTCCGTCCCAAGCTGAGTAAAACCGCCTGATAATTACCAACTATAATGAAAAGGACGTCACCGGTACCTAATGGGTTAAATAGTCGAAATTGGTTAAATAGTCAAAGTTGTTATTATCTTTCAAAATAAATCAAATAGCAGAATATGTGACTGATTTTGTATATAAAGAATTATTATTGTAAGAACAAACCCAATAATATTTTCATTTTATAATAATTGTCAGTATACGATTTTATTCAATTAGGATTGGATTTTCAAACTGAGATTGTTATTTAGCATATATTGTACCTCCTGGATTCCCAGAGATCCCTTCTTAAGGTGCTATGTATAAAATCGGCGAATAATTCCCAAAATATATTGAAGAAACGCGGCATTAAATCCTAAAGGGGTTAAAGTAATGGGCTAAGTGTGATCATTATTTGTATTTGGTATTATTAAAGTGTAGGCTTGCTATCGCTCGCCTAACTAAAGTAGACACCTGAATGGGGTAAAGTATTCTATGGAAGACCAATCTAAAACTCTCCACACAAAACACCGTTGTCACACGAGCGCTTTTTCCGTCAATTTTCCATGAGCAAGTTTGTTCTCGTATTATTGAGACTTTTTGGCACTGGTATCGGTAACTAGACTTAAGGTAGATTATGTTAGGCGGCTGAATTATGATAAAGTATAATTTTGTTAAGCTTCCTGACCATAATTGCCCGTAAAAATTGCTGAAAAAGGGCTCGTGTGACTCCGGCTTAATGCATGGAAACAGGAAAGATCCCAAGAGACTCTCATCACACCAGTTAGGTTAAACTAGATAAGCCTCTTACCCTTGAGGGGGCCCACCACCACCACCACTACTACCAACCAACCCTCATCATCAGGGGGTTGAGATCAGAACCCTTCCAGCCATCTATAGAGAGATGTGCACCCAGCTGCATTACAGTAGCCACCAACCTTTACATTTGTGGGTGCTGCTTTAGTGTACCACTACCTACTGGGTACTATAGGTAGCGCCAACGAACTTGACAATTATCTCGATCCCTAACCTCTTCGTACTCTAAAGAACCTGGAGCAAACTGGCTGTACATTTCTACACCTATTTCCCTATTTCCTGGTGGACTCTTCCCAAATGATAGAAATGTCAGCCCGATTGCGTTCATTCATTTCGAGTTATAAGAAGTTAAGAGGTCCAGAATATTGTCAATGGCGCTACCTATAGGAACCCACACTAGCTGGTAGGTGAGGGTTAGTTGTGTATCCCATTTACTGGGTACTAGGTACCCACACTATCTGGTAGGTAAGGGTTAGTTTTGTATCCCACGTACTAGGTCTAGGTTAGGTTAGGTAGGTTGGGTTGTTTGGCTAGGTTAATCTCATAACACTAGGACTCCGAAGCAATAATCATTAATAAAATGCTTAGCACACTTTTGGGTGTTCTTTAATGTAAGTGACCCAGCAGACCGCTGGCTAAATTGTGAATATCCCGGTAGACCGTACGCTAAAGTGGCACCTGCTGTATGTATGGATGGAGGACGTAATTTACTGTTTGGGATTTGTTTTCTTGGAATTTTATTTCCTTTGTGCATTTATTTAGCCTTTCAGTCTTCGAGAACGCCTTTTCACTTAATTTTACCTAATTTGCTAATTTTTGTTGCCAGGCCAGGTTTCCTGTATTATTACAACCTCCTGTTCTTCCATTTTATTTTATTTTATTCAGCAATTAACGGATTCGAACTCTCTCAATTATCCCTTTTTACTGCCACAGATCCTTCTTAAGCTGCACAGAATCGTCTAAATATAGCTAGAATATAATACAAAATACGTCGCCGGTACAGAAGGGGTTAAGTTAGGCTAATATTCTCTCTAATATTTGTATTAATATGCTTTGATCAAGAGTTGCCATTGCCCTTAGCATGTTCCCCCAATTCTGGTCTCAGTTCAGTTGCATTCAAATCTGCTGAACTGAGAAAATATGTACCGTACTTGAACTTGATATACTGTATATGGTGAGACTGACTCTGACGTGTTTTCCCTCTTTTCTTTAAGAAAACTTCTATGATCTTAGCACTTATATTGGCTGTAGTATTTAGGCTACTCTTTAAGGGGAGGTTTCTAGTTTGTTCCCTAGACCTCCATCAAGCTTAAAATTACACCCTCTAGACCCTCTTTCAAGCTAAATTTGTAAATTTTTCGGTAGAAAAATTTCCCGGCCGAAGGCCGGTTCCTCTTAAATTACAGGCTCGCTATCGCTCGCCAGGAAAAAATTGACACCTGAATGGCACGAAAGGTCTTAATATGGGGTGAAAGTTCTTAAAATCGCTAAACTAATGGGGCGGACGTTTTATAATATCAAAAGCAATGGGGCTAAACATGAGGGAGAAAGGGGTCCAGAAAAAAATCCCTCAAGTGGAAATCTCCCCTTAAGTCTGGTAGTTTTCCGCATTGTTGGCGTAAGGCTAACATTATCCCTATTCCTAAGGGAGCTACTGCTTCAACATCTGAATATTGTCCTATTTCTATTATGCCAATCCTCTTTAACCCTTGTCGAGTGGGAGGGTTTTGGGCTTATTTGGGCATATTCAGGCCCTCCTGAATGATAAATCAAGTATCTGCATGAAAAGAAAAGTATTCAGCAAAAAACTAGGCGCTAAAAGCTTCAAAATGAGACCAGAACGAGCTACGTAGCACTCGTCGTTCTCAGACAGTGTTACCACCAACATGGGAGTTTAGCGTATAGCGGCATATTTTTCCCCAGTACGCTCACTACTGGCAACGCTGCCGGCCTCTCGAGAACAGAGGGAACATGAGTCAGTGGGCGGCGGTAAGCCCTGGGAGTCGGCTGTCTGGCCCGCTGCGGTCCCGGCCATTTTCACTCGATTTTAACCCTTTAAAAGCCTTAATAATGCTCCTAACTTGCTGCAAATTGGAGGCGGACTTAAGTCCGCCCCTGCTACGAATGGGTTAAGATCTTTGAGAGGCTTTTAGCCAGACGCTTTTCTTCGTACTGTAATAATATTAATTTAATACCTAATTCTCAGTTTGGTTTTCACAAGGGGTTGGGTACATGTGAAGCCCCTTTGACTCTTACTCATGATCTACAATCTTCGTTGGATCAAGGGTATGAATCTCGTGTTGTGGCTATTGATTTTAGTTCTGCTTTTAATCTTGTCAACCATAAAGCCCTCTTATATAAACTGCAACTCCTTGCTATTGGCGAAAATGTCTTTAGTATATTTAAAGATTTTTTAAAGAATAGATCTTGACGTGTTGTCGTTGATGGAAGTTGTTCTGTTTCTGCGCCTGTTGTTTCAGGTGTCCCACAAGGCAGCGTCCTCGGGCCAATTTTGTATATTATTTTTACTGCTGACTTGGGTTCTGGGCTTGAAAATAAACTCATTTCTGATGCTGATGATACAACTTTGTATTAAATTTCGTCACCCAAAAAGAGAAATTACGTTGCAGCATCTCTAGGAAGGGACTTTGCTAATATTACTTCTTGTTGTCAACTTTGGGGTAAGAAGCTTAATGCTAAAAATACGCCCTCTGTTATACTTTTCTAATGATGCACACTCCACCTTGAGCCACATACAAGATTTTGTAAAAATTGGAATGGAAACTTTTATTCCTCATCAAAAGTACAGTAAAAGATCTAATTCACCTAAATGGTTTGACCATAATTGTGCTAGAGTAACTGAACAAAAAGCAATAGCCTACAATGCATTCACGAGATCAAAAACACATGAAGCCTTTAATTACTTTAGAAACATCAGAAATCATGCCAAAACTGTATTAAACCTAACTAAATCAAACTTTCTCCATAAGCAGGCAAATAAACTTCTAAATAATCCAAATGATAACAAAATATTTTGGTCTACTCTTAACTCATTCAAATCCAACTTCACTACTGCTTCATCCATTCCACCATTAAAATCTCCGACTGGCAATCTTGTAAGTGACCCACGAGGTAAAGCTAACCTTCTTGCGGATATTTTCTCCACCAACTCAACCTTAGATGAAATAAATCAAGATGTCCCTGTACTTAATTTTAATTCGCCTGAAATTCCCTCACTTAAGATCCACACCAGACATGTCAAAACTATTTTGCAGAATCTCTCAGTAGATAAGGCTCCTGGTCCAGATGAAATTCCTCCAATAGTACTTAAGAATTGCTCCTTGGTGCTCGCTCCTGTATTGGCAAAATTTTTCCGTCTGTGTACTCATACCTCATGCTTCCCAGTACCCTGGAAAGAAGCAAACATCCATCCAGTTCCTAAAAAAGGTGCCTCTTCAGATCCATCAAACTACAGACCAATAGCTATAACTTCCACTCTTGGCAAAGTTTTTGAAATTATATTAAGTAATCACATAATTAAGCATCTGGAGAATAATAAATTAATCAGTGATAGGCAATATGGTTTTAGACGATGTCGATCAACTGCAGACATTCTTTGCCTTCTTACGCATCAAATCAACCAAGCTACAGACCAACATGGTGAAACACATACAATAGCACTGGATATATCAAAGGCATTTGATAGAGTCTGGCATCAATCCTTATTGTCGAAGATGTCACACTACGGCCTTGCATCATTAGTTCCACTAATTTCTTCTTATCTTCATAACAGAAAAATACGTGTAATGGTAGATGGCCTTTATTCTCAATTTCACTCAATAAATGCTGGTGTTTCCCAGGGATCAGTTTTGGCCCCAACTCTGTTCCTCATTCATATCAATGATCTCATATCTACCACTCATAATCCAATACATTCCTACGCAGATGACTCAACACTCCACAGTTCCTTCACATTTACCAATTCTTTCACCCAACCCGATCTTATAAATTCAAAAATAAACACTGCAATTTCTCTGAACCAGGACCTTTCTAGAATTAATGAATGGGGACAAGAGAATCTAGTTTCCTTTAATGCACAGAAAACCAAGTACATTCAATTTTCTAACCGACAGAATCTCACTGACTCCCATATATTTGTTAATGATGTAAATATTCCCACTTCCCCTAGTATTGACATTCTCGGTGTAACATTAACTACTAACTTGAGCTGGACACATTATGTTAGAAGCATTGCTAAGAATGCCTCTAAAAAACTGGGACTTCTGTAAAGAGTTCGAGAATTCTTCACTGACGAGCAGTTGGCCGTAATATATAAAAGTCATGTGCGCTCTCAGATGGATTACTGTTCACCTCTGTGGGGTGGAAGTGGAGTGGTTGCATTGAGGCAGTTGGACAAAATTCAAAATAAAGCTATTAGATTAATCAATAACCCTGCAATCACACAGGACCTTCCTACATTAGCCATACGAAGAAACGTTGCATCCCTTGCATTATTCTACAGATATTTTCACAGCAATTGTTCCGAGGAACTTGCTTCAATTGTGCCGCCTCTCCACATCTTTCCCCGTAGAACTAGGGCAGCTGAGAGCGCCCATGAATTTACACTTTCTCCTCCACAATGCAGAACTTCTGCTTATCAGAATTCATTTATCCCCAGAGCTACTACTCTTTGGAATTCATACAATCTACAAATGTTTAAATCCAGTTGTTACAAACATTTTATGAATGGAGGATGCCTTTAGGCACATGGATTTTTGTTATCTGTGTTTTTCCTTCCTCCGTTCATTGTCTCTCAAAAAAAAAAAAAAAAAAACCTGTACTTTGGATCCTCCTCATCCTTGTTTTCGTTTTTCTGATGAACAAATTTATTAATGTGACTTACGTTTCCTTGGTGTTACTCTCGATTCTAGATTGACATTCGAGAAGCATCTCCGCTGTTCGTTGTCTTCAATTGCTTAATAGATGGGCTTGCTTTGCAAGTGTTATAACATATTTACTTGTGACACCACTGTTATCAAATCATTTTATGCGTTTATTTTGCCACATTTTGAATATTGCTCACCTGTTTGGATGTCAGCTGCCAACTATCATCTTAATTTGCTTGTCAAACCTCTTATATCAATAAATGTAATGTTTTCTAAGTTGTCTCTGGACTTTGATCATCAGCGTCAACTTGGTGCCCTCAGCATTGTATTCAAAGTCTCTAATAATGTTCAGCATCATCTGTATGTTGTTTTATCAGAGCCTTTTGCTCCAGCACATGTAGCAAGGTCTACTCTGAATACTAATGACTTTGCCATGAATCGTGTAAATGTTTCTACGTCTCAATTTTCTAAGCGTTTTATTTCGTTTTCGGTTGAGTTTTGGAATAATTTATCTAATAAGATTGTGCAGTCGGATTGTTTCTACTTTTAAGACTAGATTAAATTTATTTGCACAGCAGTAATTTCATTATATGGGCTTGTTCCTTTATATTTCAATTGACCTGTTATTCAACAAACTATTCTTAATTGGATATTTGTGAATTTGGGTTTCATTAATTTAACATCTTACTCGAGTACCTAGTTTCTCCTACTGGGCTCTCTACATAGGGCCTGTTTGTGTATTTATTTTGTTTAATAATAATAACAGTACTACTACTACTAATAATAATAATAATAATGATGATGACGACCTAACACCATTGTTTGATTTGGTACTGGTTGAGAGTTAATGCTATAAATGATCTACTGGTTGAGTTGTCCGACCCCAAATAATCCCTGTGGTATTCTCCCCACAGAAGTGATCCCTGGAACCCTTATAATACACCCTTATACTCCAGAGGCCTCCACTGCCCTTCTTTGGCCGGTAATAGGATAGCCAGTCTATAATTGCAAGGCGATATTTACATATGGAGATATGAGAGCATTTCCATGTATTAGACTTTTCTAACAACTTTTCCAGCAATAGTTAACTCTTTTCAATACACCATGACGCATTCTTAATTTTATTCTGGTTATTATTAGACGATTTTATATGATTTTTGGAAAGGTCACAGGGAGTCTTAAGGGGAGATTTCCGCTTCAGGGATTTTTTTCTTGACCCCTTTCTCCCTCATGTTTAGTCCCATTGCTTTACTAATTTTAAGACGTTCGCCCCATTATTTTGACGATTTTTAGAACTTTCGACCCATTTCTGTCAAATTTAAGACCTTTCGTGCCATTCAGGTGTCGATTTTATCCAAGCGAGCGATAGCGAGCCTGTAATTTAAGAGGAACCGGCTTTCAGCCGGGACATTTTTCTACCGAAAAATGTACAAATTTATCTATCAAGGGGGTGTAATTTTAAGCTTGATGGAGGTCTAGGGAACAAAGTAAATACCTCTCCTTAAAGTTTAACCGCCAGCTGATATGAAACCGACTATAAGTTATCATAATATCTTCTATGCCGGACGAAAAATATGACGATCGAAAGTTGACGTAAAATGTGCCCATGTGACTCAGTATTTATGAATCAACTTATGAAGGAATTTAATTAAACGCATCAGTATACGATGGTTTGACTTTTCCTTATAATTAATATGGCTGTCATTAGTCGATTTTATTCAGCTTAGGAAGGAATTGTGTGAATCTTTGAAATAGGCATTACCCATTCAATTCCCAGAGGACCTTCCAAAGCTAAGTATATTATTGTAATATAATATTTACTATAATATAATGAAACACGAGTCATTTAATTGTACAAAATTACAATATAATTATATATCATCTGAATCCGAGAGACTTTGCCTTATCCCTTCAGCACGATGACGTTATTTTCATCACATTATGTTACCATTAAACGATTTTCTTTAGCTTATAATATACCTCTATGACTCAACGGTGTAAATGCGATGTCAATAAACTCTCTGAATAACATAGAACCCTCTTAAATTGCATAAAATCATCTATTTTTTTTAGCCAGCATCAAAGGTAAAATGGCCTCACCATGCTGAAGGGGTTAAGCAGACCAAAATCGTCCTATGAGAGTACGAATTAAGAAGAAAAAAATACCTGAACCTAAATCTCTTTAAGTGTATGGCCATCATTGTTCTTCCCTTATGTCTCTGTTTACCTTTGGAGGATTGACTGGTGGGCTGGAGGCATCGTATTTCTTTTTCGTTTTTTTCCTTGGTAACTTTTCCTTGTTTTCTCTCCTATCTTCCTCTTGTTAGGTCCGTGCGAAGCGAGGACCTCTAAGCTTACTCATTTCCTTGTTGTTGGTCTTTTTGTTGTAGTTGTTGTTGTTGTTGTTAGGTCGTGCGAAGTGATGACCTCTAGTCGCCACTCATGTTGTTGTTGTTGTTGTTGTTGTTGTTGTTGTTAGGGCAATCATTATTTAAAAGTGCTATTTCTCGGTTATTACTGAACCAAATTTAATTATTTTTCATATGCATACTGTACAGTATATGCTGATCTATCCTCTAGGCCGTAACGGAGCCTCTTTTTAATATTTCGGCCTGGGCGCCCCCCAAATAGCCGCCTTCTGCAGTAGTGGGACGTTTATCAAAATTTGCTATATCTCGGTTATTACTGAACCTAATTTAATGACCTGACATACATATCCTTCCTAAGCTTCATAAAATCGTCTAAATGTAGCTGAAATCAAACCAAAACACACGTCACCGGTGCTGAACGGGTTAATCAGCTCGGCCTTGCTAATCAGGTACACGATTATATGCAACACTGGTCAATGCACATCTAACCCATTCTATACCGGGACTGTCCTTTTAAATTTATTTTGGCTACTTTTAGGCGATTTTATTCAGTTTTAAAAGGACCTCTAGCAATACTATTTACCCGTGCAGTACCAGTTCCGTCCTTTTCATTGTATGCTGGCTAATAATAGACGATTTTATTTAGTTTAAGAAGGGCCTCCAGCAATTAACAGGCTCCGATGTATCTTAATTAACCCTTTTTATTACCACAGATCCTTCTTAAGCTGCACAAAATCCTCTAAATATAGCTAGAATGAAATAGAACACATATCTCTGGTTCATAAGGGGTTAACAGGCTTTGAATTATCTCACCTAACCCTTTTTACTACCACAGATCCTTTTAAAGCTGCACAAAATCGTCTAAATATAGCTAGAATAAAACTTTAAAAAAATACGGCGTCGGTATAGAAGGGGTTAACCCTTATAGTACCGGTGACGTCCTTTTCTATGTAGCGTTTTAATTGTTAGACGTCCTTCCTAAGCTGAATGAAATCGTTTAATAATGACCGGAATATAATGAAAAGGAAGTCACCGGTACTGAATGGGTTAATATAACAGTGACGCGATTTATCTGGTCAACTGTACCATGTGGAAGGCGAACAGAACAAAGCGCGAGGTACCGTGGACAAATTATAGTTAAGCAAGAGTCCCTATAGAAATACAAGTATGGTGTGAGGAGATATGGTAGGTGGGAGTTGAGAGGTATATTTATGTGAAAGTGGTATAGGGTGGGAGGAGGGGCGCAGGTGAACGGATGACAGAGGAGCATGTAGGCTATTCATGCATGGCCACCCCCTCGGGAATTGATTAGATGATATGTGCATGTGGCAACTGTGTGTGTGTAGGGTTTTTACCAGGAGTTTAAGTCTGTGTTTTACTCAAAAGCTCTAACTAACCCCAATGCCCTCTTTTACTGTCTAGTTTGCCTCCTCAATGCCACTAACGCAATTATTGGAGTAAGCGAGAATAGTTAGAATATACACCAGGTAATACGGTTATAAATGGAGTACCTGGTATGTTGGAGTTCTAATGATTTAAATGCAACGGGACAGTCTCCCTAAAGAAGGCTGATTTTTAGCCAGTAAGCCCCGCCCACAGGGTTGCCCAGCAGGGTTGCCAACCTACCGTCTATATCGCTAGCTGCGCGTGGTATTTAATTCGCATCTAGTTGCATACATCTGTGTATCCTGTGACATTCGATTATTACAATGTTTAACTATATCGCCTAAATAAGTTATATTTTAAAGATATTACTGAAATATAGTAATATAAAGCAATTCTATTCTCTAGCGTCTTTTGATATACTGCGCAGCATCTACGATAGATGTTGTAACACTGCACACACAGTCCACTCCGTCTGCCCCTCACTCTTGTCAGACTCTGCGTCCACGTGGGTCACGAAGTATTTTGTGGATGTGTTTTGACGTTGTTTTCGTAGTTCGCGGCGGTATTATCGGCGGTTCGCTCGAGTATTTGGTGCCATGGATACGACCAACTCAAGGAAGGAGTTATATTACGAAGGATGGCTTGGTGGAAGCGGAATAGAAGGGATGCCAGCCGGACAGACAACATCCATCACCAAGGTTTGTTGGAGGTTTCCTACTCTCAGATTAATAGCCTAGGCCTACTGCGATTTTCTCCTGTACCTCCTTTCTAAAACTCGATTATTTTTGTCGCGATTACTTCTCCATAATAAAGCCACTGATTGAGTTGGTATAAGTATTGTTTTGCATATTTGTATAGTAAAGGGGGTTTATACAGGTAATTATAGGCTAGGCTATGTCAACTTGGAACTTGCCGTAAGAGTTCCAGTTTCAATAGCTTGTAAACGCCGATACCATCACACGTGACATGCAGTTCGACATGCCTACATGCGAGGCCCAACCTTGTACAGTACATAGCCTAATCTCATCTATTTCTTAGACATGGGGTAATGGTTGAAGTCCTAATTTCGCCCAGGGCGCCCCGCTGCGCTGTTGGTACCCTTCTGCAGCAGCAACAGACAATGAGATCCATGTTAATTAAATGCATTACGTGCAACTGCACATGGTTTTAATTAGGCTACCTCCGCCAACGAAGTTGGAGGAGGTTATCTTTTAGCCTCCATTTGTTTGTCATTTTGTATAGGCCATTTGTTTGTCTGTAAACAAGATAGGCTATAGGCTAGGCCTAGCCTTTCGAAAAGCTATGAACAGATTGTCACGTAAGTTGGAGGCCATATAGGATATGCACCAAGGAAGAAGATATTAACTTGTGGTGATTGGTAGAGCTCATACCTGTGCCAGCGTAAACGGCTCACAAAGTTATGAACCGATGTTCACGAAACTTGGTGGGCAGATAGGCCTAGGCCTATGCGTAATTGTTCAGTCCAACACCTGCGGTAAATTTCATTTGTTTTTTACAGTGTTGTTTTACAGCAAGGAATGCAGAGTATTTACCTAGACTATTATTCAACAATATAGGTTCACCGCCCCCCCCCCCCCCCCCAGAACTTAGCATATTGACATTCTCATATTTTAATAGTAGGGGGGGAAAATCCCTTATAGGCCTAATACATTTCCGACAGTACAGACATATATACCAATGTACCGGTATTATGTGATATGACAATTCCGTAGGTCACACAAAAATCGATGAGTCTCGCGGCTGTCACACCGTAAAATCTTAACCCCTTCCGCTTTAGTGAATAAAAACCCGTTCTTTGTTGTGTTTTATGATATTTAGAGCCTCCAGGACTGTTAGAATTACACCGGAAATGTATATTTTACCAGATAGGCTAAAACGTCTTGATTATTGAGCGTGATATCTCTGCCTAGCTGTTTTATATATAGGCCTAGCCTAGGCAATATTTTGTGTTTGTCCTCATATTATATAGGTTAATAGCTGTTAGGTAACATTTAGTAGCTGTTGGGTAATGGTTAGCCTAGTAGCATTTTGGTAAGGGTTAGTAGCTGTTAGATAATGGTTAGCAACTGTTAGGTAAAGGGTAGAAACTGTTAGGTAAAGGGTAGAATCTGTTAGGTAAAGGTTAGTAACTGTTAGGTAAAGGTTAGTAGGGTGTCATAATATAGCCTACTAGGTTAGGTTAGGTTAGGTTTAAGTCAAGTTAGTTTAATAAAAATATTAAAACGTGGGTTGGTTCCAAGTTCCATCCAAAAATCAATTCAGATAGTCATTTTTCAAAGACACTGTGGACCATAGAACTTTTATGTTTTGAAAAACTGGCAAGTTGCTCATGGAAGACCTATAATTTTTAAATATTTATAATAAAAAAGCATAATTCAGATATTTTTTTTTAATTAAACAATAATATTACTTTTCAACTCTATAGGAATGCAAAGGACTCTAATTCATTCGAAATAATAATTTTAAATATATGAAGGATCAAATATTTACAACACTCACCCCTGTCAACATTCACCTCAGTTGTATAACATTTGAATCATGCCTTGTAACGAAGGCTGTGAGTGGCTGAAACTGTCACCAGAGTCCTGCCTCCCGGCTGGTGGCCACACCCCCAGAGTCCGTTAATCTTTGGTCTTGGCCGAGCTGACCAAAGACTACCAGACAATCTCGGGAGGCTGGTTGTGTCTGGTAATCTATGGTAATCTGTGCCTCTTTATGCCTGAAAAACGCGTTATGGTATGTACTTAAAAACATACCGGCAGGGGTCCACGACTGTATATACCGGTAAGTGACTGTACATACGTGATTCTAATCCCGTATCGAACCAAATCAAATTAACCCCTTCAGTATACGAAGACGCTTTTCTTATTCTTTTCCCGCATAATAGACGATTGTATTCAGCTTAGGAAGGACCTCAATCAACGGAGTACAAAGTATCTCAATTAATGAACTAGAAAAGCTATTTGCTAAACATGGTCAATGAAGTGCTCCTCCTCAAATGGTGTTTTATCTATATTACCGGTACCATATAGCCTGTAAACCCTCAATGCCCACATATCCTTTCTAATCTAAATACAATCTTCTAATGATAGTCAAACGTAAATTAAAGAATGCTTAAAGGGATCAATGCGAGTTTATTTATGCAAGAAAACTAGACATAATCCAATGTCTTTGTGGTAGTAATTTATTTGTACCGTACTCAAAACTTGATCACTCGCATGCAAAATCAGATAAAATATTTATGCAATTATTTGTATTCACGGCATATAACACAATATACTGGTATAGGTTGTCGTACAATGTTAATGTAAATTGTAACTCTGCATTGCTTGCATACAGTATATCTACCGGACATATTTTCTCGGATAGCCTAACTAGATATAATCCAATTTCTTTGTGGTAGTCATTTATTTGTACATAAAACTTAATATTCAAATCAATATTCCCATGATATACCACGTAGCCTAACACCACAAAACAAAGGACATCTATGGCCCTTACATATATCTTTGTTATTTGTGCTGTTCGTCTTCTTGTTGTTAGGGCGACCATTATTTAAAAGTGCTATTTCTCGGTTATTACTAAACCGAATGTAATGCTCTTTTTCTCATGCATTATACTCTGCTCTTATCATCTAGGCCGTGACGGAGCCCCTTATTTAAAATTTCGCCCTGTGTGTCGTGCCACAAGCCTTGGCGTTATCACGGCCACGCGGACCTATAGGCCTAATCAACTTGGACTTGTTTTGTCATGCAAGAATAGCCAGAGGGACTAATTAATGGTTAAATGTTATTCAGTAAATGACAAACTGGTATTAATTCATTTGTGTATTCAAAATTACCTTCATATCTGTCTGTAGGCTATAGGTATTCTTGTTTGATGAAACTACATTGGGGTTCACAAATACTTACCGGTACTATTGTCTGTGTGTTTTAGCTGACGGTAATTTGAATCACTTAGGAACTGATCTATCAATACTTAATGGTAAAATATGAAACTCCTGTGTTCCTGCATCTCATTAATATCAAGTGTTCATAATTAACATCATCATTCGCTAGAAAATCATCATAAGCCTAGCTGAGTAATGAAAATGGGGACGTGACAATTTGCCGCCAACTGAAGACAAACAAACTATAGTGAATGCATCGGTACCGTACGTACAGTTACTTACCTTGGTCACTCATTAGTTTTCAGTTTACATTGTTATATGTTTTATTACAATATTTTACATTAAATAATGCCGTCTTCCAATGTACCTAGAGATCAGTTTGTGTTCCTTATAAGCAGAATCACTCGTGCACCTTGAAAGTTTCTAGATTCACATGCACTGTTTTTTTTTTTTGTTTTTTTTTTCATTATTGTCTGCTAGGGTAAATAAGCCTTCTTTAGTGTCATGTTATTTGCTGATTCTGTCTCTTCGATGCGTCACGTCTTCCCATTTCACATAAAATTCACCCCTTCATCCCTCGTTTTGTTTTTCTGCTGCAAACACAATTTATTCGTTAAGTAGTCATATTTTGCACAGACATAACCACTACATTGCTCTCTATAAATGTTTGAATCACAGGTGCCCTGAACGTCCAGGAGGCGGAGTCTTGGGTGTGCCATAGATAGCTTGTAACTTTGTAAGATGTTTCAAAGAAAACAGTACCGGTACCGGTATTTAATAATATTGTAAAGTCTGATTTCGTTTGACTAACTAGGCTACAGCTCATCGCAAGCTTCAGGCTACTTGTTGACTAAATTCCATTGATCTAGGCTTCTCTGCGAGTCTTGACCATATTTCTGTTTTTCCTAATTAGTGAAGATTAATTAACTGTTCTGATGGGTTGACGATTCTAAATTAGTTGCCATCAATGTAGCTTTGGACTTCGAACTTTGAGATACTTTTTTTTTTTTTTTTGTTTTTTTTTTTTACCATGCAGTTATGGTTGGTTCTTTGTATTACAGTAAGCTATACGAGTATAGCAATGTACACGCGACAGAAAGCTTAACTCATTGTATTAATTTGGTCCATTAAATTATATCGACACATAATAATGAACTTTGAGTGCATTAATTTGGTCCATTAAATTATATCGACACATAATAATAAACTCAAAGTTCCAATGTAGATTAAACAGATAACTTACAGGGTATCATAAGAAAATGCATGATCTTGACTTGGCCCGTCAAATTATATTGAAACATAACAATTAACTCAAGGTTCAAATATTAGATTATATAATTAGATAGACTATAGGCTATTATTAAAATATGCACGAGCTTGATTAGCCCAAGCGTCTTTCTGTAATTTGAAATTGTACAATGTTATGTTATTGCGTCCCCTTTTGTGAACTCTTCGATATAAGTTTACCATGAACATCTAGCTGCAGACATTTCTCACACAGATCTAGACTTAATAACTTGGGTTTTGTACAAAAAGTAGATCCTCAAACAGCATAAGCGATGAGGGACGAGATAATAGAAAACTATCAGCCCCCGCATCACTTAGGCAACGCGGGGTGACATATTGTAGAAAAGTCAATCCTGGCATGCCCTACGCGATGCAGATGAGTTCATAGTAAAAAAGTTTATCCTCACTTAGCATTTGTTCACACATGTTCAGTTTTAGTCATTACAAGCCTGATATTTTCTTGACTTGGTCTGCTTATAGACTCAAAAAATTATTTGTATTCACATAAGATTGAATTGAAGCCTACTAAATGGATAATGCAAACAAAACCTCATGATACGGGTCTACATCGTTTAGAATTTGATTAGTAGTAACCGACCGAAATATTTTCCTAAACAGTCGATCCGCTGAATATTCTATCCATCACGAGACCAACACTTCCTCCTGCACCTCCTGAGCCTCTAGCATGTCCACGGGCATGTCGATCTTGGTCACGGAAGAGTCTAGGATCTCTGTAACACCCCGCGAATAAGCTCCTGGGGACTTGGACTTGTAGATGCCCCCGTCGTCCGTGTCGTAGTCTACTTCCATGGCTCGGGTGACCGGCCGAGAGTTCTGCAGGAGGAATTTGAGTATTAGAAGTGCTTAGAGAGTATGGAAAGTGGAGGAAATACTATAAATTTGTATATGCTCCTGTCACCCATGTCGTAGTCTACTTCAAAGGCTCGGATGACTGGCCAAGAGATCTGCAGGAGGAATTTAGGATATTAAAAGTGTTCAGTGAGGTATAGAATTTGTAAGTATGAGAGCAGCTTTGACTAGTAGATTGTATTTTTGTCCGTATTCAGCTATCTTACTTGTAGTCTACCTCTTCAAAGCCGGTGACCAGTTGGGAGAACTGCAGTAGGAAATGGAAATTTAGGAATACTTAGAGAATGAAAGACTACGTTAAACTTACAGGTGCTCGGTCATCTGTCATAGGCTACTTCCATGGCACTATGGCTCAGTCATGAGATTTCTGAGAGGAATTTGAGATTTGAAGAGTCTTTAGAAAGCTGTGGAAAATAGAAAAAATATATGATTAGGCCTATATATATGTTTTTCGTCTTCAATGGCTCGGGATAAGGAGCAAAAGAGCTGTGGAGATAGTTTTTTTTTTATGCTTAGATAATGATAAGAGTTCTGAGAGACAGGCCTATGATACGGTAATCAGGGAAAATTTATCAAAACAATATATTCTTTTACTGGCATTGCTGTCAACCAGTACATACTATATATCCAAGGTAAAGTGGGAGTAGTGCAATACAAGTGTTGATGGAGGGCTTATGGGCTCAAGGGCTTATGGAGGTAGGCCTATATATATTAACCCCTTCAGTATTTAAGGACACGTTTTAATAGCAGTCTGGCTAACATTAGACGATTTTGTTCAGCTTTGGAAGGATCTCTAGGTATGAAAGGAGTAAACCCGATCTCAATTAACCCTCTAAATCCCAGTAACCATTTTCTTAACTTAATGGGCAGAATAATATGAACGAGTGCGTTATATGGTATACTTAAAGGTTTAATGAGATTCATAATATAAAGGTTTGTAATGACACAACGTTGCATGCCTCACGGAACTCTGTCAGCCTTCGGTGTTGTATATACACCTCAAATATAATTAATATATAGCCTACACCATATAAGGAGGAGCATTTTATTGACAACTTTTCGCAGATGGCTTATTCAGGTCGCTCAAATATAATACTTAAAATAATTATATATATATACCGGTATATAAACCTACATGGATAATAACTGTTTTGTAGATATCCACTAATGGCTGACGATACAAGATCCATTATGCACTGTAAAGGTGTTGATAAAGTCTAGTTCAGATGTTTTACGTTAAAGTATACCTGGTGTGCAGGGAGGTGGGAGGTGGATACGGGGGGGGGGGGAGGTAGGCGAGGGAGAATCTGGAGAGAGGAATAACAGAGTCTGGAGGGGGGGGGGAAGTGAGGGGGGTAAGGGGGTCGAAAAGGGGAACCTGGGGGAAGGAGGTCTAGAGGGGATATTGGGGAGGGGCGACATAGGGAATCTGGGGGGAGGGAGCATCTGGGGGAGGAGAACGAGTGGGGGTGGGCGAAAAGGGAGAATCTGGGGAAGGGGGGGAGAGGCAGTATCTTGGGGAGGAGAACTAGAAGGGGAACTGGGGGAGGGGGTGGGGGGAATTTGGGGGAGCTGGAAGAATGGGAATATGGGGGAGCGAGAAGGCGAACCTGGGGGAGAGTGGTGAAAGGGGGGATCTTGGGAAGGGGGGGGGGGGGGGGGGGTTAAATTGAAAGTATATAGTGGACGGAGTGTGCAAGGAGGGAAGTGCGTGTGTTAAAAGCACGCATATAAGCTGCACACACACACACACACACACACACACACACACACACACACACACACACACACACACACACAAGCAATTGCAGCACATACACACATAGACACACACACACAAACCTACTCACACATAAACGCATGGAAACACATCTGTCTATTTGCATATACATTCAAACATTACTGATGCAGATATACTGTATATAAACTGAAAACTAACGCGCAAGCATACAAACTCAGTCTTCTCTCTCTCTGAACAAACACATACAGTACACTACCTTCTCTCTCTCTCTCTCTCTCTCTCTCTCTCTTTCTCTTTCTCTTTCTCTTTCTCTCTCTTTTTTCACTGGAACCATTGAACTCAACCCCCAGAGGAAACAAAATTTGATTACTAAAGTTTACAACATAAAACTTTGCAGTCATCCTTTTGGTCCTTACCTGGATCCCGTTTTCTTTGAAGGCATACAGTTTCTTTACTTCGGGCCTCCGACGCAATGTCATTCAAGATAGTCCAATTTCTGAACTCTATATAAGAATGAAGACAAAGAGACAAAGAGTTACATAGTTACACAGACCTCGCGGTCCCCACTAGGCAATCGGGCATTTTATATATATATATATATATATATATTATATATATATATATATATATATATATATATATATATATATATATATATATATATATATATAGTCTGGTGCAGAATTTAGTTGCCCGCACCTGCCAGACATTGTCAACACTGCCGCTCGATAGATTGTCATAAATGCAGTAATCTGCGTGAACCACATAATGGATATTTTTTATTATAACAAACAATATCTTCACAACCATTGTATACATAGCCTTTTATATTTCCTCATTAAATGCAGAATAGATAGTAGAAGCTAATGGTATTATAACAATTGTAATACAAATAAAGATATATGAATAATGATGAGTATAAGACAAATTACGCACAGTAATAGTTTATTAACTTTTATTTTAAGCAGGTTTTTATAATTTTCTGAAATATTCCACAATTGAAAACAGTTACATGAAGTAGATAAGTGTGTCCAGAACACGAAGGTGTTTTTAAAATTGTTGTAAGTTTCTTAGTTTCCTATATATCAACTTATAATAGAACCTACTCTGATAGTGTGTGACGTGATATTTATAGATAATATCACGTACCGGTACTATCAAAGTAGGCTATATTAAACAAAAATAAGATGACACTCGTGTTCTAGACATAATTATCTACATTGTAAAATTGTTTTCACTGTGGAAAAAACTCTTAAAATAATCGAAAATCCGTCTACATAATAAGGACATAAACTATTGCTGTGCGAAATGTGTAGGCCTATTATACTCATCATTATTCATATAAGTTGATTAGTAGTAACACTTAAAATATACAAGTAGATTCTATTACGGCACCTGCTTACATTTAATGAGATAATATAAAGGACAATGTATGCAATGGTTGTGAAGATATTGTGTGTTATAATAAATATCCATTACGCAGTTCACGCAGACAACCGCTTAGCTATACAAATATATCGAGAGGCAGTGTTACCAATGTCTGGCAAGTGGATAATCCAATTGCCGACTTGCGAGTTTCGTTCTATAAGGAAGTTGGAGCCGAGAACATCGATATTATCTATATTTTATTAATTTCACCACTACACCAAACACCCTCAATGAAATTAATTACAGTATAATTATATGATCCACCGGGATTCGAACCCGGGTTATCACACACCGATTTTTGCCACCAAACAGAAATGCAATAATAATGTAGGTTTCTGATGGATAAAGGGTATGTTGAATTGGGTTTTATGTATTTATGAATGTACTACGACCGTATTATCGCTATAAATGCTGTTAAATATTGTTGTCTACAGCTCCAACTTCCTTATAGCCTGAAACTCGCAAGTGGTCAATTATGTGCCATCCTGTATGTTAGGTACCTTTCGGCATGATGAAAAGCATGATAACGCCTTTTACCTTTGATTCTGGCTAAAATTAGATGATTGTAGGCAGTTTAAGAAGGACCTATGTTACTCAGAGGGTTTATTGAGATCGTATTTACCCATTTGAATCGTAGAGGTAGATTAAATGCTGAAGAAAATCGTCTAATGGTAACCAGCATAATATGAACAGTATGTCATCGTGCTGAAGGGGTTAAGGTGAAGAACTATTGTTTTCTGAATCCCCTTCTCTTTCATGTTTAGCCCCATTAGTTTTCAACTTTTAAGACTTTCACACATTACTTTGTCAATATTAAGACCTTTCGTGCCATTTAGGTGTCGATTTTTTCCTGGGAAGTGATAGCGAGCCTGTAATTTAGGAGCAACCGGCCTTTGGCCGGGAAATTTTTCTGCCGAAAAATTTACAAATTGATCTCGATATGTTGTTATAAGATTGATAAGAGGTCTAGGGAGCAAACTAAAACAAATGCATATACTGTGCCGTACCGGTAATAATAAACAAATGCATATACTGTGCCGTACCGGTAATAATAAACAAATGCATATACTGTGCCGTACCGGTAATAATAAACAAATGCATATACTGTGCCGTACCGGTAATAATAAATAAATGCATATACTGTGCCGTACCGGTAATAATAAACAATGCATATACTGTGCCGTACCGGTAATAATAAACAAATGCATATACTGTGCCGTACCGGTAATAATAAACATGTATATACTGTGCCGTACCGGTAATAATAAACACATGCATATACTGTGCCGTACCGGTAATAATAAACATGTATATACTGTGCCGTACCGGTAATAATAAACACATGCATATACTGTGCCATACCGGTAATAATAAACATGCATATACTGTGCCGTACCGGTAATACTAAACACATGCATATACTGTGCCGTACCGGTAATAATAAACACATGCATATACTGTGCCGTACCGGTAATACTAAACACATGCATATACTGTGCCGTACCGGTAATACTAAACACATGCATATACTGTGCCGTACCGGTAATACTAAACACATGCATATACTGTGCCGTACCGGTAATAATAAACACATGCATATACTGTGCCGTACCGGTAATACTAAACACATGCATATACTGTGCCGTACCGGTAATAATAAACACATGCATATACTGTGCCGTACCGGTAATAATAAACACATGCATATACTGTGCCGTACCGGTAATAATAAACACATGCATACACTGTGCCGTGCCGGTAATAATAAACACATGTATATACTGTGCCGTACCGGTAATAATAAACACATGCATATACTGTGCCGTACCGGTAATAATAAACACATGCATATACTGTGCCGTACCGGTAATAATAAACACATGCATATACTGTGCCGTACCGGTAATAATAAACACATGCATATACTGTGCCGTACCGGTAATAATAAACACATGCATACACTGTGCCGTGCCGGTAATAATAAACACATGTATATACTGTGCCGTACCGGTAATAATAAACACATGCATATACTGTGCCGTACCGGTAATAATAAACACAAATATTATAAATAAATAAATACGATAACTTTCCCTTAATTAAGGGGAGATTTCCACTTGAGGGATTGTTTTCTGGATCCCTTTCTCCCTCATGGTTAGCCCCATTGCTTTTGATATTTTAAGATGTTCATCCCATTAGTTTGGCGATTTTAAGAACTTTCGCCCCATTTCTGTCATTTTAAGACTTCTCGTGCCATTTAAGTGTCGATTTTTTTCCTGGCGAGCGATAGCGAGCCTGTAATTTAAGAGGCATCGGCCTTAGGCCGGCACATTTTTCTGCCGAAAAATGTATAAATTTATCTTGAAAGGGGATCTAGGGGGTGTAATCGTAAGCTTGATGGAAATATAGGGAACAAAGTAAAAACCTCCCCTTAAGACTAGCCTAAGTACTGACCCTACGTGTTCTAGTGGGGGGGGGGGGGGGGGGCGAGGGGGGACTACTAAAACCTTAACAATATACATTTGAAACGTTTATCTCATCAAATACATCATTGTAGATGCTTATGCGACATCAAGCTGAGCAAATTATTAAGATGATTAAACTGGTATGGATGTGTTGATTTCATTCATTGAGTTTAGAAGTAAAGTGGGTTGGTGTAAAGAACGTAAGAATTTATATGGCACAATGTATGGTTAAATTCAGAGAAGATTGGAAAATAAGCATTTTGCGTTTGTTAAGGGGAGATTTCCACCTGAGGGATTTTTTTTCTTGACTCCTTTCTCCCTCATGTTTATCCCCAATGTTTGTTTTTTTTAATTTTAAGACGTTCGCCCCATTAGTTTGACGATTTTAAGAACTTTCGCTCGATTTCTGTCAATGTTAAGACCTTTCGTGCCATTTAGGTGTCGATTTTATCCTGGCGAGCGATAGCGAGCCTGTAATTTAAGAGGGACCGTCCGGCTTTCAGCCGGGAAATTTTTCTACCGAAAAATGTACAAATTTATCTTGAAAGGGGTTCAAGGGGGTGTAATCTTAAGCTTGATAGATGTCTAGGGACCAAACTAAAAACCTCCCCTTAAGCGCTATATTTACTTAGACTAGTTTACACCGTGCATACATATATAGAAAACAGCAAACAAAAATATTATGCCATGCAATTTGTGAAGACTTATTAGGGACATTTATATCATATTAATATTTGCTTATTAGTTGTAGATAACCAAGTTTTGTTCACCAACATGGTAGGGTTCGTCCTTTACGTTCGCCAAATTTCAACCACATAGCCTAATGTATCAGAGAGAGAGAGGGAGAGAGAGAGAGAGAGCGCGAGCGAGCGAGCGAGCGCTGAAAATGACCAGAAATCCAATTAAATTTGTTGAGAGGCATCCACATAAAAATGTATATTGGTCGTGTGAGAGGTTTCAATCTAATATTTGCTGTTCACTAGAAGATTAATACTTGCTGTTCACGAACAGCTTGTAACAGAAGACTTTTAACTAGAGACTTGCTATATCAGAAGACTAAATACTTGTTTACGAGAAGAGATTAAATATGTGTGTGTAGATTAGAGATTAAGTACTCTCCAGTAACGAGAGATTAAGAATTTTATTATATTGAGAGATTAGAACGCTGTTGCAAGCTTAAGTTAAATATATTATCTGAGGCCTAAGGGGCCAGCATTATACATTTATACCATATTGTCAAGTATATCTCACAAATACACGTGAGCTACTAGGCGTGGTGTAGTGGATTAAAGCATAGACACTCGTCCTGACTGTCGCTGGTTCGAGTCCGGCTGGGAGTACATAAATACCATATTGTATACCAGTATTTCTATTTATTGTATTTTCGTGTTTTTTTTTTTTTTTTCTATACGTGTCTCCATCTATGTCAACAAGCTTATTGTATATATATTTATGTTGTCATTTGTTTGTGTTATCCAGCTGACTATGCAGTAGACCCCAGCCTTATAATAATTGCTATATAATTGATATTATAATTATAATTGATACACTAACCAATGCGCTCCCTATGTGAGAGTGGAAGGGTAGCTCAATAGGGAAAAGGGGAAATTAACCAGTTTGTATTAGGTTCTACCATTTAGTACATGCAATGCAATATTATACCGATATCCGCATCAAATCTTTAGATTATTAAAGCTATTGTAAACATGTTCGATAGTTAGGTACATTTCATCACTATCTAATAATTGTTGTGTGTAGTAATCATATCGGTATCGTTTAATAATTGTTGTGTGTAGTAATCATATCGGTATCGTTTAATAATTGTTGTGTGTAGTAATCATATCGGTATCGTTTAATAATTGTTGTGTGTAGTAATCATATCGGTATCGTTTAATAATTGTTGTGTGTAGTAATCATATCGGTATCGTTTAATAATTGTTGTGTGTAGTAATCATATCGGTATCGTTTAATAATTGTTGTGTGTAGTAATCATATCGGTATCGTTTAATAATTGTTGTGTGTAATCATATCGGTATCGTTTAATAATTGTTGTGTGTAGTAATCATATCGGTATCGTTTAATAATTGTTGTGTGTAGTAATCATATCGGTATCGTTTAATAATTGTTGTGTGTAGTAATCATATCGGTATCGTTTACTAATTTGATCATAGTGTACGAATTGGCCTGTCTTCTTTCATAGGCACCAGCCGAACAGGGCGGCACCCCTCTGAGAGCGATACCGGTGGGTGTTAAGGACAACTGGAACTCTTATTCCACTACCTGGCCTTCTTTGTTGATCCTTTCCATGCCTCACCAAAATAGAGGGCAACCCCAGTTTGCCCTCCAAAACACGTTTCTCTCTCTTTCAATACACTATATTACAGACATCTTACATAATACACTACTTTTTCTAAAAACAACAACATTCGTTATACTGGCTAAACTGCGACCAACCTTGGGAGTCCCAAGGGTAGGGGGGGGGGGGGGGGGACCAGAAATGCCCCCATCTGTTTGGCCCCCGGTCTTGACTTCTCAGAATGTTCTGAACCACCACTTTCTACTCATACTATCAATTTCTGCAACATTCGTGGCCTTTCCTCTAACTTCCACTCTGTTGAACACCATCCTCCTCTGCCAAGCCCGATCTTCTCTTTCTCACTGAAACCCAGTTGTCTTTTCTGGCCGTTCCATAACTGCAGTTGTGGACGATCATCGTTCACTTCCTCAACCTAACAACTCTGGTGTTCCTCAGGGTTCTGTCCTGTCTCCAGTTCTCTTTCTAATATTCATTAATGATCTTCTCAACTGTACCTCTCGTCCTATCCATGCATATGCTGATGACTCTACCTTACACTATTCAACTAGTTTTCCACAACGACCCAGCATGCAATCACTCAAAATCTCATGTGATAAGGCAATAGCACGCCAATCTTCTGATCTATCAACTATTTCTGATTGGGGCAGAGAAAATCTTGTTGCTTTCAATGCTTCCAAAACCCAATTTCTCATTCTATCTACGGTACCCATCAGAATCTTCCACACGAGTATCCCTTATAGGCTACTTCAACAATATACAAATCAGGCTCTCATATTCTCTCAGTATTCTTGGTGTTTCTTTTTCTTATGACTTTTCTTGCAAAGATCATATTACCACTATTGCTAATGCAGCTTCCCAAAAGTTTGGTGTGCTCCACCGCTTCAGTGGGTTCTTCACCCCCGCACACCTTCTTGCTATGTATAGGGGCACATTGTGCCCACGTATCGAGTATTTTTCACATGTGTGGAGAGGTTCCACTCATACCGCACTTCTCGAAAGGGTAGAGTCAAAAGCATTTCGTCTCATCAACTCACTTCCTCTTACTAATTCCCTACAATCTCTCTCTACACGCTGCAATGTTGCATCTCTCTCACACTTACAATAATCAGTGTTCTTCAGAACTTTCTCTGTGTACACCTCCCTTATGAAGAGTGGGAGGAACCCGCCTTTCAACACAGTCCCACCCATGTTCTGTCAAACTTTCTAACCTAAAAGTTAACCAATCTTTCTTCTACTCAACAAGTAAGCTTTGGAACTCTCCCTCAATCTGGCTTTCCCTCATCCTATGACTTGAACTGCGTCAAGCTCCGTTAGTCCAGACATTTTTACTCTAAAGTACTCTCTCTCTCTCATTCTCTCTCATTCTCTCTCTCTCTCTCTCTGTCTGTCTCTCTCATTCTCTCTCTCTCTCTGATCCTGTGTGGAATTTGGTGCTGCATTAGTTAAACACACACACACACACACACACACACACACACACACACACACACACACACACACACACACACACACACACACACACACACACACACACACACTCTCTCTCTCACGTGAAGGCTATGTTTGGACGGACCAGTCTCGGGGGCCTACAAAGTCTCCTGCCCACGTCCTACTCCCTCGGGGGTGTGAAGGCGCTCTCTTTAGCAGTCAGAATCAGTCTGTTGATCCCTTAGGATAAGATCTAGGTTAAGTCTCCCTTTCTCTGGATTAATGTGAATGAATCAGTAGGTAGGCCTATGTAAGTGTAAATTCCCTTCCTGACTAATTTCTTTCTATTCTCTATAAGCAAAACTTTCCTTGTGGGCATTTCCTGACCACTTCATCCTATTTCCGCTAAGTTTTTTTTTAGCCAGAGGGGGTGTAGGGTGGGGAGAGAGCCTTCTACTGTGCTGTTCTATTTTTCTACTATAAACTGTCCCTGTCTTGTAGTATTAAGGCCGGACCACCTAGTTGGGACCGCAAGGTCTGTGTGGTCTGAATATCTGTGTAGCTCTGTGCAATTCTCTTCTCTCCTCCTCCTCCTCCTCTTTTCCCCAGATACACGAAGGATCACTTATAGCTGTTATGTTATTAATTTGCTATAACATCTAACCGTGCCATAGACATTACTACCAGGGCAGTAATTCCCTCCAATGTTAAGCACTCTGAGCAGCAGTGATATAGAGGGCAAGCAGCCTTGAGGGATCTCTAGACCTGTTGTTGCTTGACTTCCCTTGTACTCTTTTGTACTCTCCCTCCTCTTCCTGACCCTCTTATGGATCGTAATAAATGTGTAGTCAGTGTATCTCTCTCTCTCTCTCTCTCTCTCTCTCTCTCTCTCTCTCTCTCTCTCTCTCTCTCTCTCTCTCTCTCTCTCTCTCGTCCATTAGGTTTATATAAAAGTTGTCGCGTTAAGTGGTAGGCTACTGCCAAAAAAAATACATAGAGAGAGAGAGAGAGAGAGAGAGAGAGAGAGAGAGAGAGAGAGAGAGAGAGAGAGTACACAAAGGGCTATTAGCTGGAGAGGAATATTACTGTATTTATGGCACTTAAAACCCTTGGCAGTAACAGTTTAATAATAGCCTTCTTATTAGCAGAGCAAGAAAGTCAGTCGGGGGTTGCGGCCCCTCTCCCTCCAGTCAGACTTAGTGGTCGGGGTTGCGGCCCCTCTCCCTCCAGTCAGACTTAGTGGTCGGGGGTTGCGGCCCCTCTCCCTCCAGTCAGACTTAGTGGTCGGGGTTGCGGCCCCTCTCCCTCCAGTCAGACTTAGTGGTCGGGGGTTGCGGCCCCTCTCCCTCCAGTCAGACTTAGTGGTCGGGGGTTGCGGCCCCTCTCCCTCCAGTCAGACTTAGTGGTCGGGGGTTGCGGCCCCTCTTCCTCCAGTCAGACTTAGTGGTCGGGGTTGCGGCCCCTCTCCCTCCAGTCAGACTTAGTGGTCGGGGGTTGCGGCCCCTCTCCCTCCAGTCAGACTTAGTGGTCGGGGGTTGCGGCCCCTCTCCCTCCGTGTTTTAAATGGCACTAAAACCTTCTTTGGACTTTTCTTCTCATTATTTTTGGAAGCCCTCGACTCATTAGCTCGAAAACTATCCGTGTAGGCTATTATAAGTTATACACTGACAAATATTATACACATTACATAAATACAGTATGTTGAAAAGTATATATATATATATATATATATATATATATATATATATATATATATATATATATATATATATATATATATATATATATATATATATATATATATATATATATATATATATACCGGTATATCAGTATATATATTTGTTATTTTGTTTTATTTATTTATTGTTTTTTTGTTTTTTGTTTTTTGTTTTTTTGTTTTTTTTTGGTGGAGGGAGGGGGGAGGGTAAGCTCCTAAAAGCATGATACAATGGGAGCTTCGAAATTATGCCTCGGTATTGAATAACCTATAAACCTAAGTCTGTAAAATGAGTCTTCACAATATTTATTTGTACATTGTTAAAAATAAATTGACGGTGGTCTGATTCTCTCCATATCAATCTCTTCTAATAATATCATTAATGTGGAGGCTTCAACAATATCATTAATGTGGAGGCTTCAACAATATCATTAATGTGGAGGCTTCAACAATATCATTAATGTGGAGGCTTCAACAATATCGGAGGGGTAACTTTCCAAAACAGGCCTACTCTTCAATAGTTAGTTTCCAAATTACTAAGCCTCTTATTTCTTGCCACGGAAATTCGATAAAGGGAGAATTCAAGTTCATAGAGGGAGTACGGTCGCTTATAAAATATGTGTAGAATCCATGATATTTGGTTATACAGATGTAATGATCCTAACAACAAATGCAGTAATTAATATGTGTGCTTAATAAATGTGTGTGAAATCAAGTTTACAACTATATTTCCATATAATGTGTACCGGTACTTGTGTAATAAACGAATGATTGGTCCACGAATATATTGAAGTAAATATACATCGTTAAGGGGAGGTTTTTAGTTTGGTCTCTAGATATCCATCAAGCTTAAGATTACACCCCCTTGAGCCCCTTTCAAGATAAATTTGTACATTTTTCGGTAGAAAAATGTCTCGGCTGAAAGCCGGTTCCTCTTAAATTACAGGCTCGCTATCGCTCGCCAGGATAAAATCGACACTTAAATTGCACGAAAGGTCTTAAAATTGACAGAAATGGGTTGAAAGTTCTTAAAATCATCAAAATAATGGGGCGAACGTCTTGAAATTAGAAAAGCAATGGGGCTAAACATGAGGGAGATCGGAGTCAAGAAAAAACTCCCTCAAGTGGAAATCTCCCCTTAAGTCTATTAAACGAAACTTACAGCCATATTATTAAGGGGAGATGGGTATTTTTTTCTGGACACCTTTCTCCCTCATGCTTAGCCCCATTAGTTTTCAAATTTTAAGTCGTTCGGCCCATTAGTTTGGCGATTTTAAGACATTTCGCCCCTTTTCTTTGTCATTCGTGTCTTATAGGTGTCGATTTTTTCATGGCGAGCGAAAGCGAGCCTGTAATTTATGAGAAACCGGCCTTCGGTCGGGAAATTTTTATCCCCAAAAAATGTACAAACCTATTTTGATCCTGTTTTTTTTTTAAAGTTTGATGGAGGTCTAGGGAGGACACTCTAGACAAATAATAAATAATCATGAAAAAATCGACCAAAATATGAACCATCCCCCACTAAGCCATATCGAAGTGGTTCCCTACACTTTAATACACGAAATGAGCAGAAACATGTAGTGATCTCTCTGAAATGTAATGTCATTTATTTATTTGATTACAAATTAGCGCTCGGGTTGTTTTAATCTTCGTTGGATATATAGTATTGGTAGCACCCTTCCCAATTGTTTAAAAATACGGCTATTATAGGTGTAGTTTATTTCACCTGGCGGAAACTTTAATCCCTAGGCAGCTGATTTATGGATACTTAAGGGGAGGTTTTTAGTTTGTTCCCTAGCCCTTCATTAAGCTTAAAATTACACCCCCCTAAACACCCTTTCAACATAAATTTGTTCATTTTTCGGTAGACAAATTTTTCGGCCGAAGGCGGGGTTCCTCTTAAATGATAGGCTCGCTTTCGCTCGCCAGGCAAAAATCGACACCTAAGTGGCACGAAAGGTCTTAAAATTGACAGGAACAGGGCGAAAGTTCTTAAAATCGCCAAACTAATGGGGTCTTAAACTCTCAAAAGCAAAGAGGCTAAACATGAAGGAGAATGGGGTCCAGAAAAAATTCCTCAAGTGTAAATCTCCTCTTAATTCAAAGTAGGAATCGACCATGTCTGCAATTCATGTTAACCTTGTTTTGTCCGAGGGAGACCTTTCTGGGCCTCCTCTTTTTCGCTCCACTGTATTGAAGATTTAAAGACGTTTCACCCAATTAGTTTGACGATAATATGACACTCCACCCCATTCAAGGTTATTTTTTTTCTGGGCGAGCGATAGGTGACCCTGTAACATAAGATTTTTTTTTTTTTTTTTTTTTTTTACTTTTTTTTTTTTTAAACCTTTAAGGAAATCTTGGAAGGTGCGTTTTGGTAGCCTAGGATACAAACTGAAATACATAGCTCGAAAATGTCAATAACATGCAAAATTCTCAAGAATGCGAGAGAGGGAGAGAGCGCGAGAGAAAGAGAGCCAGCTTGAGTTCGTAATGATTATTTTGTGAGAGAAAAGAAACTGTTTAAAGCAGATTACTGAGAGAGAGAGAGAGAGAGAGAGAGAGAGAGAGAGAGAGAGAGAGAGAGAGAGCGAGCGCGCGAGCAAGAGCGAGTGAAGGGGGGGGGGGGGGGGTGCTGTTACTGTATAATTATGGGGTTCATAATTCAATAAAACAATATTTTTCGTTCAAGACTTCGCAAAAATATTCAAGGAAAATCAAATATAATTATAAACAGACATACCGGTACATGGGACTTATTAAGGGGAGGTATTTAGTTGGTTCCCTAGACCTCCATCAAGCTTAAAATTACTCCCCCTAGGCTCCCTTTCTAGATAAATGTGTACATTTTTCGGTAGAAAAATGTCCCGGCCAAAGGCCGGGACATCCTCTTAAATTACAGGCTCGCTATCGCTCGCCAGGATAAAATCGACACCTGAATGGCACGAAAGGTCTTAATATGGGGGTGGAAGTTCTTAAAATCGCTAAACTAATGGGGCAAACTTCTTAAAATCTCAAAAGCAATGGGGCTAAACATGAGGGAGAAAGGGGTCAAGAAAAAAATCCCTCAAGTGGAGATCTCCCCTTAACTTCGATTACGTTTCCCCGTTTTCTTTTTGCTAATGTAGGTCGATTTTCTTCAGCTTAGGAATGATCACTTGTTGTTAGACGAATACATATAATAGTTTGGCTAATATATTCAATTAACGTTAGAGTTATAAGCTAAACAAAACAAAAATGCATTATATTACGACTTAGATAGGTTGATTATATACAAGTTTTAATATATTTAGGATAGGTTTAGCGGGGAGGGGGGTTAGTTTACTCCTTAGACCTCTAGTAAGCTTACAAAATCACCCTCAAGCCCCTTTCGTGATACATTTGTACATTTTTCAGAAGAATAATGTCCCAGTCGAAGGCCGGTTCTTCCGAAAATACAGGCTCGCTATCACTCGCCGGGAAACAATCAACACTTAATGGTACGAAAGGTCTTAATATTGACAAAGAAATGGGAAGAGTATATGGAAGGCAGAGAGAGGGTTAATTGAGATAGTCTTTAACTTTATAATTGCCACATATCTTTCCTGAATTGTATAAAATCGTCTAATGATAACCAAACTAAACTGTCAAAATGCGTTATAATCTTGAAAGAGTTAATTCTGAATGTGAAAATACTGAATAACTGAAATTAATTGTCACCGGATTGATTATACTCAAAATGTCCTAATGCTATCCAAAATATACTGTCAAGATGCGTAATAATCTTAAAAGAGTTAATTCTGAATGTGAAGAAACTGAATAACTGAAATTAATTGTAACCGAATTGATTATACTCCAAATATCTAGTTCTAACGAAACCTAGTGGAAAAACTCAGACTGTAAACAAAAGGTATTTTTTTTTTCTTCAATATTGACACTGGAGATTGGCTTAAGGGGGTTCACTTTTTGGGCGATTTTTGCATGTATTCCTTATTTTCTAGCTTCCTCCCTAGACCTCCATAATTTTTGCATGTACCGGTATTCATTATTTTTCTAGTTTCCTCCCTAGACCTCCATCAAATTAAAAAAAAAAAAAAAAACATCCATTAGATCCCCCTTCTAGATTAATTTGTACATTTTTCGGTAGAAACATGTCCCGGCCGAAGGCCGGTTCTTCCAACATTACAGGCTCACTATCGTTCGCCAGGGAAAAAGTCGACACAAATAGCACGAAAGGCCTAAATATTGACGAATAAATGGGGCGAAAGGTCTTAAAATCGACTAACTAATGGGGCAAGCATCTTAACATCTGAAAAGTAATGGGGCTAAGCATGAGGGAGAAAGTGGTCCAGAAAACCGGCTCAATCCCCCCTTAAAGACAACGGAAGAGGGGAAGTGAGAGAGGCTAAATGGGTTAAAGAAAATAGAGAGAGAGAGGGAGAGTTACAATAAGTTACAAGGAATAATTAGTATCTCAGAGACCTTGCGGTCCATTCCGGGGACATACTCGAAGTGAAAGGAGGGAGACTGTTTAGTGCACTACACTCATTACAGAGTGTGCAAAATACTATCTACCCTCTTGTTGAACTGGGAGAGAGAGAGCGAGAGAGAGAGAGAGAGAGAGAGAGAGAGAGAGAGAGAGACAGAGAGAGAGAGAGAGAGAGAGAGGAGAAAATAGTCCTACCATTAGTTCTTCAGCCAAGGGGGGGGGGGGGGGGGTTAGAACAGCTTGGGTCGTAATGATTCTATTGTGTGAGAGAGAGTACGTACTTACTTACTACCATTACCTTATGAAACGCCACCACTACAAGTTACACAATTACCACGGTTACCACAACTACCACTATCACCCTCCCACAACTACCACTCACATCTACCAACATCCCTACCACTTCTGCAACCAGCTTTTTAACAATAAACACAACTATCTGCTCCACAACTACCACTCAGTTACTATCGTTCCTGCAACAACTTACATGATTACTACCACTTACACAACCACCACTCATATTTACCCCCCCCCCCCTTATCACAACTATCTGCTCCACAACTACCACTCAGTTACTATCGTTCCTACAACTTACATGATTACTACCACTTACACAACTACCACTCATATCTACCCCCCTTATCAAAACTACCACCCTTACCAAAACTACCACTCAAAACTACCACAATTTCTATAGCTACCACTCAAAACTACCACAATTTTCATAGCTACCACTACTACTTGGGTGAGGACTGGTCCTATCTAGAGCGAGGTTTGGCATCCTCTACCCAACCTAAACCGTTCCTGTCTGTCTGTTTTCCTGTACTAGCGGTACTTTTCGTACTTAGTGGGCGGGCGGCTAGGAATCCTCCTCCCCTTGTAAAAATCATCTACTAGACGAGACGCAGAAAGGGGCGAGGGAACGCGAAAGTGGTCCCGGACTCTTTGAGAATTTGAACTGTAAATGTTGTTTCTGTTCGGTCTGTCATGAGCCGGCCACCCCCAGCTATGAGGTATGTGCCTGAGTACATACAGTACATACAGTACATACAGTACATACAGTACATACATATATAGTAGTAGTCTCCCTTCTTCCTCATGTTTAGCCCCATTCATTTTCAGATTTTAAGACGTTCGACCCATTAGTTAGGTGGTTTTAATGCTTTTCTCCCCATTTCGTTGCCAATATACAGACCTCTCGTGCCATTTAGATGTCTATGTTTTTTTCAGGCTAGCGATAGCAAGCCTGTAATATAGGAGGAAGAACTTTTCACCTAAAAATTTACAAAATTATCTAGAAAGGGGCTCTTGGGGATGTTTTCTTTTATGCTTGATGGAGGTCTAGGGAGGAAGAAAAAAAAAAACAGGTAAATAAATAAATCTACCAATAAATATACCCTTCCCCCTTAAGGGGTTCACTTTTTGGTAGATTTTTTAATTTATTTATTATTTTGTTTAGTTTCCTCTCTAGACCTCCATCAAACTTTAAAAAACATCCATCAGATCCCCTTTCCGGATTAATTTGTACTATTGGGGGGTAAGCATGAGGAAGAAGGGTGACCAGAAAAACAGCCCATGTCCCCTTAAACAGCTACAACCCACAGTTATTGTTTCTATGTGTATGAAGGAGACAAATAGCAGGTTGCCTGTAACGAGTGTCTCCCCCAACGCCAAAAGAGTGAAAGAGCTAAATTCAAGGGACGTTGGGGCAAAATACCTGGGCACACGAAGTTTAAAGCAGTTTAAGTCATAGGATGAAGGAAAGATTGACTGAGGGAGAGAGTTACTATCATACCTACAACTACTTCCACGTCCCCTTCAAATATTAATACAACCTACATAATTACCACTACCAACCTTTCCACAACTACCAATCACCACACCTACAACCTCCCTACATCTGTCCCTCAGCTACCAATATTCCCACAACTACTACTGCTATATTTCCCATAACTACTACTTGAATAACTACTACTACTACTACTACTATACCTTCCACAACTACCACTCCATTATCTATTACTACTATTTTCCCCACAACTACCACTCTAATAACTACTAATATCTTTCCCACAACTACCACTCTAATAACTACTACTACTATCTTTCCCATAGCTACCACTCGAATAACTACTTCTACTACTATATTTCCCATAACTACCACTCGAATAACTACTATCTTTCCCACAACTACCGCTCGAATAACTACTACTGCTATACTTCCCATAGCTACTACTCGAATAACTACTACTACTATATTTCCCACAACTATCACTCGAATACCTACTACTATCTTTCCCATAGCTACCACTCGAGTAACTACTACTACTATCTCCCATAGCTACCGTTCGAATAACTACTATCTTTCCCACAACTACCACTCGAATAAATACTACTATTTCCCACAACTACCACTCGAATAACTACTATCTTTCCCACAGCTACCACTCGAATACATACTACTACAGTACTATCTTTCCCACAACTACCGCTCGAATAACTACTACTATCTTTTCCACAACTTCCACTCGAATAACTACTACTATCTTCCCCACAACTACCACTTGAACAAGTACCGTACTTATCATTCTTATAACTATTATAAATTCTACCTTCTCCACAACTACAACTCATTCTCTCTCTCTCTCTCTCTCTCTCTCTCTCTCTCTCTCTCTCTCGTATTCATGTATTCTTGTCACCCAATCTCTCTTATTTTGCGTAATCCATTTATCGCTCCCTTTCCTCTTATTGTAGATGACTGGGGTTAAAATTGGTATATATATATATATATATATATATATATATATATATATATATATATATATATATATATATATATAACAAAAGTGTTTAACTGTATCATTGTTGCCAGAGTAACAATTAAGGTGTTCAGCCTAGACGCAAAATTTGTTTTTATTAGAATTTCTTCAAAGGTATTAATCATAATTCAGAAAGTGACTGAACATGCATCCAAGGTCACTCGTGAAATGAAACAGTTTATGTTCTCCTTCTGGTATGATCCATGCTGCATAATTACTGTGCATGCTGGGGAAGCACTTTCAAGCTGCAGGGCTTTGGTATTACGCAGATTATATCTAGTGATCGTACAGTACTGCCGTTTTCACGAGCAAGTGCATCTCGATTGTCGGTTTTTCATTCAATTATCGATGCTTGGTATAATATTAAAAATCTTCCTAGAGTGTCGGTCATTAAGTGCAGTTTGTTTGATAATGTACAGTTCCGGCCAAAAGTCTCTCGACTCGTCTGGCAGCATTTGGCAGCTCGTATTGGGGGAAATGGGGTTGGAGGTGGGGAGATTCTCTCCACCTTACCGGAGTGATATGACAGAGGGATTCTGATTGGCTGACAGGACAACATAGCTAATACACGTTAATTTATGGACGTAAATACGTAGGTGACAAATATAGTCATTTAGGTATTCATTTGTGTTTGCCACAAGCTTATATAATCCTTTCATGGAAAAGGTATTGATTTAAACCAACATCAATATCATGAACGAGTAACGATCACAGCGGTAATCTATGCCTCAAGATTAACCATTTTAAACCAGGATAGATGGATTCATCATATTTAGCCCTCAACATTTAGGAAATATATTTTAGGCTGTGTGAAACATTTTATGATTTATATATGCGTAATGGAGAATAGGTTTTAATTGTTGAACATAACAGAAAGTTAATTTCTTCATTCTCTAATATAAAATCATATGTAAGCCCTATACTATATGCTTTCTATTAATGAATTCATTTGCATAATGGTCTTCATTATAGTTCTATAACCCTTTGAAGACCATGACGCATTATGACACTTTTTTTCTGGCTATCCTTGGACGATTTTATACAGGTTAAGAAGGAACTGTTGGGATTCAAAGGCCAAAGACTATCTCAAATACCGTATACCTTTAATTATTATTCATCCTTCCGAATCTGAATATAATCGTCTAATAATATCGAGAAACCTAAAAAGAAATTCGTCATCGTGTATTAAAGGGGTAACTTTTCCCAGACCCATCTTAATATAAATATCTTGAGTATTATGACACATTTTGTCAGCTTATTTTGGCTATCATTAGACGATCTTATATAATGTGGGAAGGAGCTAGGCCCATCAAAATGGAAAAGATAACTCCATACACAAAATATGATATCCACATTGATCACATCTACACGTGTGGTGAGCTGGTAAAGAGGAGGAGCGGGTGGGTGTGGGGGCTGGGTGGTAGGGAGGGAAGCGGTAGGGTTGTTTGGTGATTTGCAATGCCGTATGGAGACTCGGTTATTGACAATAATTTGTGTTCTGCATTTCACTACGACGAATCTTTACTTCACATGAAGTGAACTATAAGGGAATTGTTTTCAGGATAGGCAGTATCTGATTAAGCTCCTATGGGTTCAATCAATATTTGTATTCAAGCAGATCGTTCTTTAAGTCGAATAAAATAGTCTGATATGAACCCGAGTGAAGTACAAAACAAAACTGCACTATGATAATAAAGAAAGAGCTAACAACATATTGATAGGATATTCCGAATGTATTTTAGTATGATTAACGTTGTTGTGAAATATATAACATCATATGAAGTCAGGGTAACTTAACATAATTTTCCATAACTGAAAGTGTCATTACATTACGTTGCATTAACCCGTCCAGTACTGATGCCGTCTGTGGTATTTTGTTTCAGCTATAATTAGACGATAATATGAAGATAAGGATAAATATGTAGTAGCTAATGGGATTAATTTATATAGTATATAACCTTCAATTTGGTAGACGGCCTTCCGAAACTGAATAGAATCGTCCACTCACTGTCAGAATATAATGAACGAGATGTCACTGGTACTAGATGTCACTGGTACTAGACGTCACTGGTACTAGATGTCACTGGTACTAGATGGATTAATAAACTCTAGCGCCACGCGACAGAGGCCATATGTGGCACTGAACTAATATGCTATATGTATTAAGAACAAGGATGCCCAAATATCACGAAACAAGTGGATAAGATGAAGGAATGGTATGATAGGACACAGTGGAAAGCATTAACTCTTACAGTACCAGCGATGTACTCTAAACTATATATCGGTAATATTAACGTCAGTTTACCTTTAATTGTGGCTGAAGTTAGTCGTTTTTATGCAGTTGAAGAAGGACTTCCTTAATTCAGAGGGCATGTTGAAATCGTATTTAAACCTATGCGACCAAGAGTTGCATTAAACAAAGAAAATTGTCTATTTGGTGGCCCGAGTAAAATGGAAATACGCCTTGGGTCTTAAAGGGTTAACTCAATGTATTGAACATTACAAAGGACATAGCCTATGGTAGCTAAAAGGATTAACTGGCATGATTCATAGCCGTATGGCATACGTCCTTCCTAAGCTGAATAAAATGACCTGATAGTAGTCAGAATATAAGGAAAAGGATGTCACCGATACTGGATGGGATAACACTATCAAAAAGGATGTCACCGATACTGGATGGGATAACACTATCAAAAAGGATGTCACCGATACTGGATGGGATAACACTATCAAAAAGGATGTCACCGATACTGGATGGGATAACACTATCAAAAAGGATGTCACCGATACTAGATGGGATAACGCTATCAAAAAGGATGTCACCGATACTGGATGGGATAACACTATCAAAAAGGATGTCACCGATACTGGATGGGATAACACTATCAAAAAGGATGTCACCGATACTAGATGGGATAACACTATCAAAAAGGATGTCACCGATACTAGATGGGATAACACTATCAAAAAGGATGTCACCGATACTGGATGGGATAACACTATCAAAAAGGATGTCACCAATACTATATGGGATAACACTATCAAAAAGGATGTCACCGATACTGGATAGGATAACACTATCAAAAAGGATGTCACCGATACTAGATGGGATAACACTATCAAAAAGGATGTCACCGATACTGGATGGGATAACACTATCAAAAAGGATGTCACCGATACTGGATGGGATAACACTATCAAAAAGGATGTCACCGATACTGGATGGGATAACACTATCATAAAGGATGTCACCGATACTGGATGGGATAACACTATCAAAAAGGATGTCACCGATACTGGATGGGATAACACTATCAAAAAGGATGTCACCGATACTGGATGGGATAACACTATCAAAAAGGATGTCACCGATACTGGATGGGATAACACTATCAAAAAGGATGTCACCGATACTGGATGGGATAACACTATCAAAAAGGATGTCACCGATACTGGATGGGATAACACTACCAAAAAGGATGTCACCGATACTAGATGGGATAACACTATCAAAAAGGATGTCACCGATACTGGATGGGATAACACTATCAAAAAGGATGTCACCGATACTAGATGGGATAACACTATCAAAAAGGATGTCACCGATACTAGATGGGATAACACTATCAAAAAGGATGTCACCGATACTGGATGGGATAACACTATCAAAAAGGATGTCACCGATACTGGATGGGATAACACTATCAAAAAGGATGTCACCGATACTGGATAGGATAACACTATCAAAAAGGATGTCACTGATACTGGATGGGATAACACTATCAAAATACCAGCACCAAGCGAGGAAGGCCATATGGCACCGATTCTTAGTCAATACTGTTCAGAAAAACAAAACAAACCGGAAGTTAGATATCATCAAGAAGGCGAAGATGAATAAAGAAGGACATGTTACGATCAATAGAATAAGAAGGGGAATCGAAAGAATATCAGCAAGACGCGGTGGGCGGCACAATGGAAAAGGAAACCGACTATGACAGATTCATGATCGTTATAATAGGATAGGCTACTATTCAAGTATTTATATTTTAAGTATGGTGTTAAACACATCATTAACACATCATTAAACACATGGGCGGGTGCCCAACCCCGAAAGGGGTTGAAATAGGGGAGCTATCCCCCCGCCAAAGGCGGCTTTCTAAGGCCTTTCCTAGCTGATGCTGAGAGGATTGGGTTCTAGTCATATGGTGATGGGCTGGTCTATCAGAGTGAGAACTGAGCGATCTCTGCCATACCCATAGCTTACTCCGACTGTTCCTTTTACTTATGTCTTTCCTAGATCTCAAGTGACGGCGTCTTTTCCGTGGATTGACCTCCCAATCTACCAAGATTGGAAGCCAAAGCGTCACATTTTTCCTTTGCCCCTCAACTTTCTCTTCATAATTGCTGAGGGGCACAGGGCCCTGGGTGGGGCTTTGGTTTCCCGGGCGTTTCCACACCCTCCTCTGCTCCCCGCCATGGAGTGGCTTCGGTCCCCCAGGCTTTATTGTGGTAGGCAGGGAGGGTTCTGTGGGGGCGCTCGGTTATGGCCTTGGCCTTGCTCGGGGCCTTGGGGCTGTTCGGCCAGGCAGCTTGGGGAACAACAACAACAACAACAACAACACATCATTAGACAACATATCATTTTTAATTCCACCAACCCAATAACCAAATATTTTAAATTAATGAAATCACCAATATTAGTGAGGCATATAATACAATAAGAGGTTTTTGCCACAAGGCGGCACATATTTAGGAATAGGATATATATATATATATCGTTTCAGTCATATTGGAGTTTTTATATCTTAAGATGGACCTGCCGAATCAACGAATGAATTACTATAATGTGTAGGTCCTATTGGTAGGTAATATGTTAAGCGATGACTAAAAATATCGTATGAGGAGCACTTTTTTTCTTCAAACGTTTCGCAGACAGTTTCTTCAGGTTAGTCTTCAGTGGAGAATGTATATGTAGGGAAAGGTGATTGAGAGTATTTTCTATGTACCGTACTGTGCAATTATAGTAGCGTTATATGTTATCTAGTGTTAGGTGTGCTCATCCATCTTTGTGGGGTCTTCACCCTCGGACAATTTGTTGCTCTGTACAGAGGCTCAGTGCGCCCAATTATTGAGTATTATTCGAATGTTTGGGGAGGTTCCACCCATATCGCACTTCTCAAAAGGGTAGAGTCAAAAATATTTTGTCTCATCAACTCTCCTCCTCTTACTGATTCCCTACAATCTCTCTCTACTTGCCTCAGTGTTGCATCTCTCACTCGCCTACCGCTATTACAATAATTATAATCAGTGTTCTTCAGAGCTTTCTCAGTGTATCCCTTCTCCTTTACGAAAAGTGAGAGGGACCCATCTTTCAACACATTCCAACCCTTATTCTTTCCCAACTCTCCAACCTAAGAGTGAAATTATTTTCCTAGTCATTCTTCTGCTCAACATGTAAGTGTGTTTTCTCATTGTAAGACTAAACATGCTTCAAACTTCGTATATCCAGAGATTTTGACATTAAAGTACTTTGAATTTGGCTCTCTATCACTCCCTCAACTTTAGGGGGGGGGGGGGACATTGCTTTTGTATGAATGCCTTCACTACTCACCCTGTTTTTGGCCCTGAAGACACTGTCTGGTCTATCTTCATCACTGAGGAGGGACGAGCGGCCACTGTCATACTGGGACATCCTTGACTCCTCCCTCAACTGCTCCAGTACCTCTCTCTCATCCTCATCCAATTCCACCTCCTCTACTTCATGTCGCTCTTCCTCCTCTTCAGGGATGGGCGTGTATGGATAGAAGAGAGGGTCCCCACCGCTCCGGAAGGTTAGAGGGCTCATGGGATTCTGGGGACTAGGTGCTCGGGTGCCGTAGGAGGAGTGGGTGGGGCTGGTGTTGTTGGACAGTCCCCCACTCCCCGGACTGTCCCCCAGGTAGAAAAAATCCACCTGTGACTCATCACCCTCCGGAATCTGGGCCGGCATGTAAGACGCCCGCGAGACACCAGTGGCAAGGGCGGCAGTCTCACTAGCTTCATTTGGGTCTCCTTTTGAGGAACTTAGGCTACCTTCCGAGTAGAATGAATCCTCGTCCGCTTGATCATTCCCCTTGGAGTATGTTTGGTCAGTTTCAGCATTTCTCTGGCCTTCATCAGAGTGAGATTTGAACCCTTGTTCGTCGTCCCCTCCTCTCTGGTAATAGTTTTCGTCTTCTTCGTCTCCTGCCACTCCTTCATCGTCGGGAGGTTCGATTTTTATCTCAGTCGAGGGAAACCTGGACAAAAAAAGGCTATAAGGTTTTGCCTGGTTTTTCAGTATTTGGCATATAGTTTAAAAAAAGCAATCTTACCAACCAACAAGCCTCCCAAATTTAACATCTTAATTATCATAAAATTTATGTAGGCTATAAAGTAAAATCATAATTAGCATTTGCCTTAGCTTGAAATTGGTTGTAAAATTCATAATGTGTTAAAATAATTTACACATTGTCATGGCATTTTGAAATTGCATATAGCTTAAATGATATTGCACACCATATGATTTTTGTTTTTGGAACATGGTCGTCAACCAGGCTAAACTGCACATGTAATGTGATGGTGAGCTTATCTTAGCCTAGGCTACTTGAGTAAAGCAGGTATCACACTAGGCAACATTATCTCCATTCTCCAATAAAATCGGATTAAGCCAGTCTCCAGTACACATTTTGCTAATTAACGGCAGCTGAATGCTGCCCACACTGTCTGGGAAGCACCGACTTTTTACAGAGGTCAGTAGGATGCAATCTGTACTGTTCACATGTATTTGAATGATATCTCAAGTACATGACTTCGAATTATATATATATTTTAGTACAACATTATGTGTTTTGATTGTGAGGAGGGCTGCTGATAAACATAAAGTAGGCGAATTAACCCACTGAGGTGCACGGTTTCCAGTTATATTAATTTTGTATTTAAATGCACTTAGAAAAATTTAATGAAGTTAGTCCTCAAAATTGTTTTCTTTAAGCCACCATTGAAAGAAAACGGAAGAGGTTTGGCAGTAACTAAATTACCATTTTCAAGGTGCAGCTGGGACATTTCAAGGTTTAAAATGTGCTACAGATCATGCAAATCGCATTCTGTGCATTAGAGGGTTAATGCTACAACAGCAACCAAATAGCCACCATAATTTAGGGTTATTCCATGGCGGCGCAGGCATGTTGATCCAGCTACATCACGTATATCACCATAATATTTCACCATGGCTACCTTTATCGCCCTATGCAAGTTATTCTGGAGCAGGGTAATTACAGGAATATTAATTAACCTCTTGAGGATCTTAACCCTTTTGCTGCAGCTATGTTTGGGCTATTTAGGACATATTCAGGCACTCCTGAATGATAAATCAAGCATCTGCATTAAATGAAGTGTGTTCTGCCGAAAACTAGACGAAAATAGCTTCAAAATGAGACCAGAACGGGCCCCGTACGTGGTCTGGTTCACCCGCAGTGGTGCCAGTGAAACGCGGGAAACCCGCTATTTTGGTAGCACACGCTCGCTTGGCTACACTGCTGTGAGACACAGAGAGAGACCCGCGCGAGACACAGTGTACCTCAGTGAGCCGCTCGCTGCTCTGAGGGTCGGAGGTGGGCCCCTCACGCTCCCGACCACTGACACTAAATTTTTACGTTTTTTACAGGTTTTTAAAGCCTCGAAATTGCTGTAACTTGCCAGGACGTTCCAAAATGTCACCCGCAACGAAAGTGTTAAGACACACGTATGTCATATTTGAAGTCAGGGGTTTAATTGGGATAGTCTTTACATTTTTAACTCGCACATATCCATCCTGAGCTGTATAAAATCGTCTAATGATAACCAGAATATACTGTCAAAATGCGTCATGATCTTGAAGGGGTTAAAGCGGTGTGTGGGAGTACCCAAACCTGTGAGATTCTAAAACCCCACTCTATTATAGCACCTTGAGCGGGAGCAATTGGTATGATTAGCACACTCGAAAACCTCTGAAAACTGATATATCTTTTCATAAGCTCCAGATATAAAACATGTCAACACTAACATGTTGTTGTTGTTGTTGTTGTAGATTGGGTACTATTACATTATATTTGTGGCTATCAATCTATTTTATTCTACATTTGTGGTGAAAAACACAATATAACGATAATTTCCTGCCGCGGCATAGACTAAAATCTGTTTATTTCCAGCTGATGGTAAATTGAACGACTAAGCTGCTGATTTCTTGATTCTTAATGGACAGACTTGAAACTACTGTTTCTACGTCATATAAATACCATGTCTTCATTATTAACAACAGTATTTCGATACAAAACCTTCATATTAGCAGAGTAATGAAGATGAGGACATGATAATTTACCGTCGGCTGAAAATAGACCGACATTAGCTGCAAGTGACGTCAGACCGTATAGATTGCGAAAACTACCTCATAGCTGCTTAATTACAATCTTCAAACAAAAACAAGGCAATCGGAGATGGCAGACTTCGCCCCCGCCGTGCAGTCAGAACCAAAATGTTTGGAGCTCTTTAACCTGGGAATCGTGATAGGCTTCCGGAAGTATGTCCTAGGCTAACGCAATAGGCTTTACGGAAGACAACCCATAAATATAAAAATTTAAAAAGCCCTAATACCAGTGAAATGGAAGTAATATATGATTAGGTGGTATTTCTCCTTACCACCACCTCCTGCCTTCCCCTAATATGTGTCTTACTCCCCTCCCCCCTTTCTCCCTCCACTTCACCCCTCCTCATTTATATTTATTTTTCTCTCCAATTTCCTTTAATTTATTTCTCCCGCCTCAAATATGTTGAGTCACCACTCTCCTTCCTCCCTCCACCTCCCCCCTACCCTCTAATATGCATGGGAGACGGCTGTCTCGCACTAGTATCTCGCGAGACATTGGAAAGGGAGGATGCTCTCTTTCACCTCCCTCCAATCTCTCCTGTCACAAATATATGTTATTTGACTGAATTTTTCCTGTTTACACCTAATTTTTTTTTTTTTTTTCAATGTTCATGTGTTCATTATACCAGTAAAATATACGCATATGGAGCTGTAATATTGCCTTACATGGTAAATACAACAAATTCTGTCAGAATTGAAGCTAATCAATTCACATGGGCGGCACTTTAAAAGACATGAATAGTGATGATGGTAATAATGGTAGAGATGATAATATTGTAGTAGTTGTGATGCTGGTGACAGTAGAAGTGATGATGAGAATGATGGTGATAGTAGTAGTTTTGATGGTGATGGTAGTTGTTAAGGTGGTGACAGAAGTAGTGATGATGGTGATGGTATTAGTAATGATTGTGATAGTAGCAGTAATGATGATGATAGTAGTAGAGCCCCAAATATTTTGTGGCAGTCTCCGACAGTACGGCGGGGGCGAAGTCTGCCATCTCCGATTGCCTTGATTTCGTTTGAATTTTGTAAATAAGCAGCTATGAGGTACCGGTAGTTTTCGAAATCCATACAGTCTGACGTCATTTCTAGCTAGGCCTAATGTCTATTTATTTACAGCTAACGGTAAATTGTCATGTTTTTATTGCCGTACAGTATGTACTTACCCCTGTGCTGCTAGACTGGCACTGTTGCTACTCGAGACTGTGTTCGTATTTCTGTCTCCATCCTCGGTTTCGTATCCGTCTTTCCCATCGCCTTCCTCGTAGTTGTCCCCGCCATCTCCACTCGTCACATCGTCGCCTTCGCCTCTCCCCCGTATTGAGCTTCCCTCTTCTCCTACTTCTTCTTCCCCGTCTCCTCTTTCTCTTTCTGCAAACTCTCCCTCCTCTTCTCTTATTTCTCCTTCCTCCTCTTCTTTTATGTCTCCTCCCTCTTCATCCACCTCTTTTTCCGTGTCCTCTTCCCCACCCACTGCCTCTTCTAAGAATCCAGCTGCTTCCTCTACAAACTCCCCCTCCTCCTCCTCCTCTTCAACTTCTCCCAATTCCTCTTCCTCCTCCTCAAGGTATTCCGTTGCCAGAGTGCCACCCTTCCGTGTCTCTTTACTAGTGCCACTGCCCCTGCTGCTCCCTGAAGCTTGCCCTGCGCTAGAGCTCCCGCTGCCTCGAATGCCGGACATGTAATTTCTGGTACCTGTAATTAACATGAAAATTACAAATGGCGAAACAAATGGGATTTATGAAGTTTTTCCAAAATCATCAGAAGTACCGTTCTACACAAATATACTTATCACTATTACTTACTACATCTCCTACGTTGGGGATATTATGCATATTATGTATAACAAAAAATGACCACAATACGGCGTTATAATAAATATTTTGCGTACCGGTACTATTTTTTTTTTAATACGTAATTATTTAGTAGCTTGTGGTATGTTTTTACAAATATGCTTTAAGCTGTAAATACCATACGGGGATGAAGCAAAAAGGCTTTTGGGGCATATATATATATATATATATATATATATATATATATATATATATATATATATATATATATATATATATATATATATATATATATATATATATATATATATATATACACACACTGTCTGTCTGTGTGTGTGTTTGCCATAGGGGCACACTCTTCACAGTAGTGATGATGATGGTGATTATGAGAGTAATAGTGATGGTGGTGGTGATTGTGGTATTATTTGGGATGGTGGTGATGATTTGTGTATGTGTGCCCTGTGATGGGTGTACCCTGTTGGGGCACACACATCACATTGCCGCAGGTTCCCCGTAATAAGCCATCTTGAACTGTTCATTAGCAGCTACCGCCACATAATTTCTATAGTTGATGATATCTCCTTTTTTATGGCTTAATTTAACCTTATCTAAGGGGAGATGTCTCGTTTTTCTGGTCCCCCTTCTTCCTCATGATTAGCCTCATTAGTTTTTAGATTTTAAGACGTTCGCTTCATTAGTTTGTCGATTTTAAAACCTTTCTTCCCATTTCTATATCAATATAAAGACCTTTTATTGCCATTTAGGTATCGAGTTTTTCCTGGCGAGCGATAGCGAGCCTGTAATTTTAAGAGAAATCGGCCTTCGGGCGTTTTTATGTTGAAAAATGTACAAATTGAAGGGCGGGGGTGGGTCTAGGGAATGTTTTTTAAAGCTTGCTGAAGGTCTAGCGAGGAAACTATAAAATATATGAATACCGGTATATAAATAAATAGACCCCCAAAATATAACTACTGTCCCCTTAATGTTATTCATATAAATGTAGTTACTAGTACGGTAATCAGCTGATGATTATATGGATAAGATGAGCAGCGTTGGTTGGGCAAGAAGTGTAGCAGAGTATTCGCAGAGTCAACACACCATTTGGTAAATAACATTAAGTCTTTAAAGTTGCACATGTAATTAAGTACATATGGTATCATTAGGCAGGTAACATGTTTGACAAGTTAGTAATTATATGTGCCTACTGTGCAATTACTTGCTCACCAGTTGTGGTGTTTGCTGGTTGAATATGAGTTTTATTTTCGGGAGTGGCAAGTCGACCAGTGAACAGAGCCGGGGGGAGGACACGTGTGTGTGTGTGTGTGTGTGTGTGTGTGTGCGTGTGCGTGTGCGTGTGCGTGTGCGTGTGCGTGTGTGTTACTTAGTTACTTAGTTACTTGTTCGTCAAGGGGAATCCACGCAATGCGAGCTAAGCTCATTATTATCGCGCCTCCTTAACTGGGAATGTATTGCGTGAAATGCATGTTAAGTGTTTTATGTACTGTTGGAATGGCTGTGGATGTGTGTGTAGTCTGTATTTTAGCCAATTGGCGACATCGGAAACGAAGGCTTAGGGTGGATCTGTATGGTACCATTCTCACTATAGACGGTACCGTCTCGCCCGAAGGCTTAGGTAGCCATCAGCTTAGGTGAACCATATGATACCCATCTCGCCTTGTACCATTTTTGCCAACCCCAGATGGGACGTCACAACGTCGTCCACTAATTCCAGGTACCTATTTACAGCTAGGTGAACTGAGGCTAACACATGAAAGGAGACCAGCCCAATTTGTCTCCGCCCGGCCGGGGATTGAACCCCCGACCCCTCGTGTGTGAGACGAGAGCTCTACCTACTAGGCTACGGGCTGTGTGTGTGTGTTCATTTATGGCCTTATGTTCATGGTAAGTTTGAGATGTTTAATAGACTGTTCGTATATTTACTATTGAAGAGCGACGATAGCAATACGGAATCATACCATGGTTTATTTTGTTTGTTAATTTTAAACTGGTGATAGGGTAGTTGAGTGGTTGAACTGTTCTAGCCCAAGTCGCCCTATAAGTTTAATGATTATGCAGTATGCCATTATGAATATTGAAATGTTATCAACATTTGATTGTGCAGCCGATTTTGCTGATGATAATTTTCAGGTATTTGATTCATTAGTGGAATATATATTTGGTGTGTGAAATAAATATATAAGCAATGCCGGTACAGTATCGATGTGTATTTCTTTGTAGGATGGGAGAAGTCGGTTGTGAATCTCGTGACCAACCAACGGGGTTACCGCTTTGTTAGTTAATCATTAAAGTTATGCATTAAGGGGAGGTTGCTAGTTTGTTCCCTAGACCTCCATCAAGTTTAAAATTACACCCCCTAGATCCCCTTTTAAGATAAATGTGGATTATTATAGGGAATAGGCTCGCAGCCTTATTATACATAATTTATTAGGGACAATGTAGGTCTATGGAATCCTTATACTGTACTCGTGTATAATCCACTGTGGGGGAATAATTTTGATCACATTTATAAAACCCGATATTAATAGAAAAAAAAACTACCCATTATAATCAATCTCAGAGCTCTTTCGGACATCCTCACTGTTTACAAACGCCTTCTTTATGGAGTATAATAGATATTTACCCCCTGCTGGCAACATAGATGACGATTTCAATAATTCATGGTGGGGTGAGGGGGGCAAAGCCCCCCCTCAACCCATCGTGTATCCCACATTGGGTGACCGGTCAACTCAACCAGTAGACCATTTCAACCAGTAGCTCTCAACCAGTACCAAATCAACCAATACGGTTAGGTTAGTACTATATTTTGGCACTGGTTTGGTTGTTCTGGGTTAATTTGGCACTGGTTGAGAGCTACTGGTTGAAATGGTCTACTGGTTGAGATGACATGGAACCCCCACATTGGAATTATAACTAAGACCATGAAAACACTCATTTCTCAAAATCTGGAGGAAAAAACATTAAAAATAAGGGTGCGAGCCTATTCCCTATTATTACCCTTTATCTTTACCTTGACCTTTACTTTAGCTGATCTTACCTAATACTAACTTTTTATGACTTAATCGGACATGACTTGAATTGACCTAAGCTAGAAAGCGTTTGATTTCGATCTGATCAACTTAGCATACCTAACTTTGACTTGACCTGATCCGACTTCGACCTGAGCCGACTTCGACCTGAGCCGACTTCGACCTGACCCGACTTCGACCTGACCCGACTTCGACCTAACCCAACTTTGACCTGACCTGACTTTGACCCGACTCTGCGGACTTACTGTTAAATCCATTGCCACCAGTGACGCCCGGCTCCCCATAGTAGGCCATCTTGAAGGTCTCGTTGGCTGCGGCCGCCACATAGCTCCCGTAGTTGTTGATCTCCTCCGGCTGCTTCAGTTGTTGTCCGCTCAGGTGGTATAATCTGAAGGGATGGGAGAAGATTAGTATGGTATCTAGTTTAGCTATAAGATAATGTATGGTATCTAGGTTAGGTATAAGATCAGGTATGGTATCTAGTTTAGCTATAAGATTATGTATGGTATCTAGGTTAGGTATAAGATCAGGTATGGTATCTAGTTTAGCTATAAGATAATGTGTGGTATCTAGGTTAGGTATAAGATCAGGTATGGTATCTAGTTTAGCTATAAGATAATGTGTGGTATCTAGGTTAGGTATAAGATCAGGTATGGTATCTAGTTTAGCTATAAGATAATGTGTGGTATCTAGGTTAGCTATAAGATAACGTATGGTATCTAGTTTAGCTATAAGATAATGTACCGTATGGTATCTAGGTTAGGTATAAGATCAGGTATGGTATCTAGTTTAGCTATAAGATAATGTATGGTATCTAGGTTAGGTATAAGATCAGGTATGGTATCTAGTTTAGCTATAAGATTATGTATGGTATCTAGGTTAGGTATAAGATCAGGTATGGTATCTAGTTTAGCTATAAGATAATGTGTGGTATCTAGGTTAGGTATAAGATCAGGTATGGTATCTAGTTTAGCTATAAGATAATGTATGGTATCTAGGTTAGGTATAAAATCAGGTATGGTATCTAGTTTAGCTATAAGATAATGTGTGGTATCTAGGTTAGCTATAAGATAACGTATGGTATCTAGGTTAGCTGCCTATAAGATAACGTATGGTATCTGGGTTAGCTGCCTATAAGATCAGGTATTTTATCTACTGTAGGTTAGTTATAAGATCAGGTAAAGCCTGGCTACTAATTCATGATAATATGGTATCGTTAGCTATAAGATCAGGTTAAACATTACTACTAATTCATGATAGGCAGCAGTTGCGATATACTATATAGCTCCTGTAGTGATAGATATCCTCCGATTGCGCAATAGCTTACCGGATCAAGTGATATATTCTGAAGCAGCAACATTTATTGGTACTGTCGTGAGTGTATAATATTTTGTTTACTAGTTAACCTTAAAAAAGAAATGTTAAAATTACATTTAATTAGTGAATCAAGATATACTGTTATTGTATATAGGGTTAATGTATTTCTGGAATGATATTTGCACTGGACTTTGTGTTATTACTGTAGTATAACCCGAATTGGATTTTAAAAAATCGTGTGCTTGAAATATGCTTGTGTATTTTCACATGTGCCTTAAAAAAACTGCGGAAAACCGGATTCACCTCCATGCATATACATTCTGATATGCGCACTGGGATTAATTTCCAATAATAGAATGGAAAAAATTCGACACACAAATATTTACTGTTACCGTGGCCCGAAACCCGTTCTATTTTTGAGGATGGACCCAGGTCATAGCAGACTAATAGCGGGGCACTGTGTATGATGGGTGTTCAGATAATTAAGGGGAGGTATTTAGTTTGTTCCCTACGTTTTCATCAAGCTTAAAATTACACCCCCTAGACCACCTTTCAAGATAAATTTGTAAATTTTTCGGTAGAAAAATTTCCCGGCCAGAGGACGGTTGCTCTTAAATTACAGGCTCGCTGTCGCTCGCCAGGAAAAAATCGACACCTTAATGGCACGAAAGGTCTTAAAATTGACAGAAATGGGGCAACATGTCTTAAAATGTCCAAACTACTAGGGCTAACGTCTTAAAATCTCAAAAGCAATGAGGCTACACATGAGGGAGAAAGGGGTCCAGAAAAAAATCCCTCAAGTGGAAATCTCCCCTGAAGAGTTATTTCTACTGTAACCTATACGTGGGGGTGGTGTTTTTGCCTCCCCACTTCCATTGTTTCTTCCTCCCACCTCCCTCTTCCCCCTGTTTCCCTATCCCGCAGTTCTCGAAAGGGTAGAATCAAATGTATTTCGTCCCATCAATTCACCTCTTATTAATTCCCCACAATCTCTCGCCACAATGTTGCATCTCGTCACTCTTTCACCGCTATTACATTGTTCAATGTTCTTCAGAGCTTTCTCAGTGTATACTCCTCCCTTACGGAGAGTCGGAGGCACCCGCCTTTCAATACATTCCCATATATGCTGCCAACTCTCTAACCCAAAAGTGAACCGATTTTGCACTTAAACTGCTCCGTGTGTCCAGACATTTTTACTTTAGCGTACCTTTAATTTGGATCTCTATCACGCTTTCAACTTGGGGGGGGGGGGGGGACCTGTTACATGCAGCTTTACCTTTTGTCTCTATACACACAGGGGAAAAGAAAAAAGTTCTAATTGTTCTATTTGAGGATGGCCCCAAGTCGTATCAGACTACTAGTGTGTCCCTGTGTAAGACCAGAATTCATCCAAGTAGGTTTTTTTACTGTAACTTACCGTAGGTGGTGTTTTGGTAGCCCCCTCGCGGCCCTCCCCCCCCCCCCCTCCTCCGTTGTCCCCTTCTCTCCCCTCCCTCCTCCCCCCCCCACACCCCACCCCCCTCCCTTCCTTGTTTGTCCCTGCCCTCCTTTCCTTGTTTTCCCGCATTAGTTCGGCAATTATAAAACGTTACACTCCATTCAGGTGTTGATATTTTTCTGGTGAGGGACAGCGAACCTTCAACTGAGATTTCCGGGGGGAAAAAAAAAAATATATATATATACCGGTATATATATATATATATGTGTGTGTAGCCTATATATATTATATCTATATTGAAATGGGGTCTCGAATGCGAACCCTATTACCTTGAAGGGAGGGTCTGAATGACGATAATTTTAGCTTAACCCTTTCAGTACAGGTACCGTCTTTTAATCTTATTCTGGCTATTGTTAAACTATTGTATTCAGTTTAAAAAGGGCCTCCGTAATTAACAGGCTTCGAAGTATCTCACTTAACCGTTTTTTTTTTTTTTTTTTTTTTTTTTTTTTTTTTTTACCATCACAGGTCCTTCTTAAACGGCACAACATCGTCTAAATATAACTAGAATATAATTAATGAGATGTCACCGGGCGGCACGGAAGGGGTAAAAGAGGGGGTTTAATTACTATCCAATACAATACTAGCATTACTAGAAACCAACATATTGACTGCTAAACTCAGTAGTGTTGTCTCGCAGAATTTGAGGATGTACAGTCACTCATACACATTCTGGACCCCTCACCTGTTTCTAATTATGGAAGTATATCTCTGGAAACGAATATATATATATATATATATTTAATTGTCTATACATAAAGTACATTATATATTATATACTTTTTTATTGATAAGCAAGTTTCATCCAATAATGTATCCAGCGAGTTGATATAGTATTAAGGGGAGATTTCCACTTGAGGGAGTTTTTTCTTGACTCCTTTCTCCCTCATGTTTATCCCCATTGATTTTCTAATTTTAAGACGTTCGCCCCCATTATTTTGATGATTTTAAGAACTTGCAACCCATTTCTGTCAATTTTAAAACCTTTCGTGTAATTTAGGCGTCGACTTTATCCTGGCGAGCGATAGCGAGCCTGTAATTTAAGAGGAACCGGCTTTCAGCCGAGACATTTTTCTACCGAAAAATGTACACATTTATCTTGAAAGGGGCTCAAGGGGGTGTAATCTTAAGCTTGAAGGATATCTAGGGACCAAACTAAAAACCTCCCCTTGAGATGAAACCTATCCTCTGTTTTTCTTCAACTGACGGTAAATTGCAAAGTTCCTATCAAGATTTCTCCGTTATTTTGAAGATGTTGTAGTGAAATATGGTGCAAATGCTATATGCTTGGTCTCAATGTGATGCAGAGACACAGTAGTTTCATATTTTGCCATTAAGTATCGAGTAATTTGCTGCTAAAGATTTCAATTTATCGTCCGTTGAAAATAAACCGAATATAGAGAGGCCACGAATCTTAAAACTAGTGTGGCTAAACATTAGGGAGAAGGGGGTCGAGAAAAACGGTCCGTCTCCCCTTAAGCCGGTATCACACGAGCGCTTTTTCACTTAACATTTATCCTCAACACTGGTCTGGCAGCTTATGAGGTCAACATATAAGATATTTCGGCTGCCTAAATGTATATATCGACCATCAGTCTAATTTCCGATACCAGTGCAAAATATTCCAGAAATGTTGCCAGCAAAATGTTGATCATCGAATGTTGACTGTAAAACCACTCGTGTGATACCGGCTTAAGGGGAGACTGGCCGTTTGTTTGGTCTATTAATTCATGTATTCATATATGTTTTTAGTTTCCTCCCTAGACCTCCATCAAGCTTAAAAAAACACCCCCTAGACCCCCCTTCAAGATGAATTTGTACATTTTTCGGTAGAAAAATTTCCCGGCCGAAGGCCGATTCCTCTTAAAATTGCAGGCTCGCTATCGCTCGCCAGGAAATAATCGACACCTAAATGACACGAAAGGTCTTAAAATTGACAACGAAATGGGGCGAAAGGTCTTAAAATTGCCAAACTAATGGGCCAAACTTCTTATAATCTCAAAACTAGTGGGGCTAAACATTAGGGAGAAGGGGGGGGGGGGGGGGTCCAGAAAAGCGGTCTGCCTCCCCTTAACAAGTGTGACCGTACCCACCCCCAGATCCGGTACAGTACAGTTACAGCAACAACAACAACAACAACAACAACAACAACAACAACAACAGCAATACTCGGACCCGTGATCATTCCGTTATACTCTTTCCGACTATCTATTCCAGGGGGGGTTGTGCTTCCCCCTCCCTATACCTCCCCTCCTTGTTCCTTCCCCCCCCCCTCTTTGTTCCCCCATCTCCCCCCCCCCCCACCTTGTTTCCACCTCTCCCTTTGTCTTGTCCTCCCATTAGTTTTGACAATATTATAAGACGTTCCACCTCATTCAAGTGTCGACTTTTACGTAGGGAGCGATAGCGAGCCTGCATTTACGTAGGGAGCGATAGCGAGCCTGCATTTACGTAGGGAGCGATAGCGAGCCTGCATTTACGTAGAGAGCGATAGCGTGCATTTACGTAGGGAGCGATAGCCTGCATTTACGTAGGGAGCGATAGCCTGCATTTACGTAGGGAGCGATAGCGAGCCTGCATTTACGTAGGGAGCGATAGCGATCCTGCATTTATGTAGGGAGCGATAGCGAGCCTGCATTTACGTAGGGAGCGATAGCCTGCATTTACGTAGGGAGCGATAGCCTGCATTTACGTAGGGAGCGATAGCCTGCCTGCATTTACGTAGGGAGCGATAGCGAGCCTGCATTTACGTAGGGAGCGATAGCGAGCCTGCATTTACGTAGGGAGCGATAGCGAGCCTGCATTTTATGAGACTTTGGCCGGGAAATTGTTATGCCGAAAAATGTATACATTACGCTTGAAGGGCGGTCCGGAGAGTTCATTTCCAATAAATGTATACATTACGCTTGAAGGGCGGTCCGGAGAGTTCATTTCCAATAAATGTATACATTACGCTTGAAGGGCGGTCCGGAGAGTTCATTTCCAATAAATGTATACATTACGCTTGAAGGGCGGTCCGGAGAGTTCATTTCCAATAAATGTATACATTACGCTTGAAGGGCGGTCCGGAGAGTTCATTTCCAATAAAGTAATGGAAGTATTCGACACTCAATTATTTATTGTTCCCTCGTCGCACTTAATTTGAGGCTGTCCCCAACTCCCCCATTGGTAACATTGAGGGGAGGTTTTTAGTGTGTTTCCTAGACTTCCATCAAGCTTGAAATTACACCCCCTTGACCCCCTTTCAAAATAAATTTGTACATTTTTCGGTAGAAAAATGTCCCGGCCGAAGGCCGATTCTTCTTAAATTGCAGGCTCGCTATCGCTCGCCAGGAAAAAATTGACACTTAAATGGCACGAATGGTCTTAAAAGTGACATAAATGGGGTGAAAGTTGTTAAAATCGCTAAACTAATGGGGCGAACGTCTTAAAATCTCAAAAGCAATGGGGCTAAACATGAGGGAGAAAGGGGTCAAGAGAAAAAAAATCCCTCAAGTGGATATCTCCCCTTCAATTTATATTCCTCCCCATGTCAGACCGTGTTCATGCAATTATGCTCTTTTACCTTCCTGGGAGCTTCACACGGCCGCATTTCCGGGTATTCATTTTGGAATTTAGATCCAGCTGATTTAACATGTTGGGACGAATTCATGCTACCTAGAATATTTGCCCTAGAAAGCCATTTTGAATATATATATATATATATATATATATATATATATATATATATATATATATATATATATATATATATACCGGGTATATATATAATGGTTTTTTTTTTTTGTTTTTTTTTTTTTCATTATAGGCCTAATGATTATAAAATATGACAAAGGTAGCCTATGTTCTTGCTGTAGGGAGTTTGTAAATGATAAATGACAATATAATTGTATAATCAATAATAATTTATTAGCAACGAAAAATATATGAAATATATTTATATTTGATTATGTAATGAATAGCCCAGTTAAAATGTTAAGGGGAGGTTTTTAGGTTGTTTCCTAGACTTCCATCAAGCTTGAAATTACACCCCCTTGACCTCCTTTCAAGATAAATATGTAAATTTTTCGGTAGAAAAATTTCCCGGCCGAAGGCCGATTCTTCTTATATTGCAGGCTCGCTATCGCTCGCCAGGAAAAAATCGACACCAAAAAGGACGAAAGGTCTTAAAAGTGACATAAATCGGGTGAAAGTTCTTAAAATCGCCAACTAATGGGGCAAACGTCTTAAAATTTCAAAAGCAATGGGGCTAGATATGAGGGAGAAAGGGGTCAAGAAAAAAGTCCCTCAAGTGGAAATCTCCCCTTAAGCCCTTCAGCACGACTATGCATCTTATTCTGGGTACCGGGTACCATTAGATGATTTTGTTTAGCATACACACTACCTCTACCTCTACCTCTACCTCTAGGACTACCTCTACCTCTACCTCTAGGACTACTTCTACCTCTACCTCTACCTCTAGGACTACAATTTCAATATACCCTCTGAATAGCATAGGTCATTCTTAAACTGCATAAAATCGTTTAATTTTGGCCAGAGTATAAAGTAATTCAAGGCATCATCGTGTCGAAGGGGTTAATATGCGAGGTATGACATGCGGATTGGCTGGGGGAAACACAGGAAGGAGTTTTGATTCTTTTATTCTCTAACGTTTCAGGCTATGGACAACCCATCTTCAGAGAGACTAACATAGACTGGGCTATACACAAACGTTTGGAAATTCCTGTGTTGGCAACATGGACCAGTACTGCCGTATAGTGAGTATTTCTTTTACGTGCTTATCCTATTATCCTACCTATCCAATTTTATCCAACTTAACTTTTGCAACATTTTATTTTAGTACCGTACTCTATTTTACCATATGTACAGTCGCGCTAATAAGTCATGTCTCGGCACCAAGTATGTTTTGATCAATAATTGGTATCAGCAATATCTAAGCTTCATTTCTTCATATCGAGTGAAATATATAAACATGTTCCTACACTTACCCACCCTATTCAACATCTGACAGACATTAATACAGCCCAGAACAAGCCAAACATAATGACAGCTGGGACAAGACTTATTAGCGCGACCGTACAGACCACCTGACCAAGCCCTCCCTATGGTTGGTCACGTCTTTTTGAGTTTGCCTTTCCCATTTTCTTATTTAATTCTAACCTACCCGTATATTTGTTTTTGCCTCCCATTTCGGCAGATGTTTGTGACTGTATATGTAGGGCCAGGGATTTGGAATTTCTGTGTTTTTTGTTTTTCATCTCGTGTTCATCTATTCTTTTCATCAAACCTTGTCCTGTTTCTCCTACATACTCAAAGGAGTACAAAGGAAATCAAGCAACAACAGATATAGTGACCCTTCTAGGTTGCTTGTCCTCCAAATCACTGAGGATCAAGTGTCCAAACAGTGGTTTAGAGTGGGTAAGGGAACATTGGAAAGGGAACTACTGCCCTGGAACTAATGTCCGTGGCAGGATTAGGAAGTTAGTAGGGGACAGATGGGTTAGTAACTGAGGGGGGGATAAAATAAAGTTATTCATTTACAAACGCAATCAGTCGCGGGTTGGATGCGAGATATTTGTCTAGGCGGAGTTTAAATGAATCAACGGTGATGCAGTCTATAACGTTTCGGGGAAGCCCATTCCACAAGTTGACAACTCTATTGAAGAAGAAATTCTTAGATTCGTGTGAGTTAAAAGATTTACCAATAATTTTGCAACCGTTTCCCCGCGTGTAATTAGCTTGGTCGATAGTGAAGTACTTACTACAGTTCATATTGTCGATCCGTTGATGATTTTGAACACTTGAATTAAGTCACCTCTTAATCTGCGCTGGGTTAAAGGAAATAGATTTAATTCTCTAAGACTCTTCGTATGGTTTGTTCTTTAGGCTAGGTATCATTTTGGTAACTCTACGTTGAACTCGTTCTAGCTTGTTTATATCTTTTTGGTAATAAGGGCACCAGGATTGAACGCAGTATTCCAGAAGAGGGCGGACTAAGGAATTGTAAAGGGTTAGGATAACTTCTTTGGATTTATGCTCAAATGACCTGCCTATAAAGCCAATTATTTTGTTTGCCTTCTTAACAACTTCTGAACATTGTTGACTCGGTTTTAGGTTACTCGATATTGTTACTCCCAGATCGGTTTCTCTGTTTACATTCTTAAGCTGAGTGTCATTCATCGAATAGTTTGCTTTCTCATTTAGGTATCCGATATGTAGTACTTTACATTTATCCGCATTGAAACTCATTTGCCAAATTTGGGCCCAACGTGACAATTTATCTAGATTGTGTTGCATATCGTCAACTTGGTCTTTTGAGAGTACGCTATTTTCAATTTTGGTATCGTCAGCAAATTTTGAGATTGTACAGGTGAGACCCTCATCTATGTCGTTGATGTAAATTAGAAAGAGAATTGGTCCTAGTGTACAATGTGTACAACTCTTACAAGGTATATTATAGATTACACTTTTATTGTTGACCATCTGGGCTGTCTTACCTTTTTGTCAATTCACCTACTTTTTTCACTACCGTACCTACTACCGATGTCGCTCTTTTTAAAACCGTTTTCATTAGGTTTTTATTAATTACTTAGGCATTGTATGAGTTATGTACACGAATATATCTCCCTCGTTACCACTCTTATTATTCGTACTCTCTTCCCCTTTTCTGTTTATTATATTTACTGCTATATTTTTAAACATGAGTAGAAGTGCTTTAATATTTGCATAACTATCCGCGTCAAGTGTCTCCATATAGATAGTCCATAACGGCACTGAGAGGGGAGCCCATCGCTAGGCCTTGTGCTGCGCGTATTCATCGGCGTTAAACGAGAAGGCACCAAACTTAAGGGGGGTGACCTGCTTTTTTCTCTCCTTTTCTCTCTTTCTCTGGCTTGTATCCATTTGGCCCCATTCAGCCTACTGTTTTTATACTTTTATCCTCATCCAGGTGTCAATTTTTTACTGGTGAGTGGTAGCGAGCCAGCATATTTAAAATAAAAAATTGACAGCAGGCTAAATTTGTACATTTTTCGATAGAAAAATTTCTCCGGCAAAGCCGGATTTCTTCATATAATGCTGGCTCGCTATCGATCGCCAGGAAGTAATCGACACCTAAGTGGGATAAACGTCTTAAAATAGTAGGCTGAATGGGGCCGAATGGATACAAGCCAGAGAAAGAGAGAAAAGGAGAAAAATACAAAAAAGCAGGTCACCCTCCTTAACATGCAGGGATACGAGTTTGATGAAGGATGAACGTGGCACTAGTATATCTTTGTCCTTGATGTTTTCCATGGCTCTCCTTACTGCCTCTAACGCTCCTTCCACTGGCACATTGGTGAAAAGCAACTTCACATCGAAGTTCGCCATTTTCTTTTCCCGGAGATTCACTGTGTTGAGTTCTCCATCAACTGGTTAGAGTTACGTAAGTGATCGCCGTTGATGGTGCCAAGTACGCCTAATAGGGGTCTCGCCAATAATTTTCCAAGTCGGTGGGGTGCGCTTCCTATAACTAATGTAATGGGTCTCATTGGGATGTCAGGCGTGTGGGTTTTGGGTAGTCCCCGAACCCCCCCCAGCTGATTAGGCTCGTTTCGCTCGCCACTCCACCCTTGTGGTGAGATGGGGGCCTTATAAACAACCTTCCCCCCCCCCCCCCACGCCTCTAAAACAAAGAAGAAGAAAAAGTGAAATGACCCCCTGGTACAGTCGCGCTAACAAGTCATGTCCCAGCTGTCATTACGTTTGGCTTGTTCTGTGCTGTATTAATGTCTGTCAGATGTTGAATAACGTGGTTAAGTGTAGGAACAGGTTTGCATATTTCACTCGATATGAAGAAATTAAGCTTACATATTGCTGATACCAATTATTGATCAAAACATACTTGGTGCCGAGACATCACTTATTAGCGCGACTGTACCAAGTAAATGTTGCTGTTCTTTTCAGAGTGAATGGGGAGGGGGGGGGGGAGATATTACAGAAAGAGGGAAGGAGGGGTAAGCTATGGAGAAGAGAAGAGTGAGTGTGCAAGTCAGTGAATGAGCGAGAGAGAGAGAGAGAGAGAGAGAGAGAGAGAGAAGAAGTTTGTTCTGGAGTGTGGGTGGGAACAAATTAGTTCTTCATCACGTCTATGGGATCTCTGGGAGCGAGAAAGAGAGCAAAGGGTCAGAGGGGGAGGGCGAGGAAGAAGGGTATAAAGGAGTACAAGGAAAGTCAAGGAACAACAGATCTAGCGACCCCTCGAGGTTGATTGCCTACTAAATCACTGCTGCTCAGAGTGTTCAGCAGTGATTTGGAGTGGGTAAGAGACAATTGGAAAGAGAAGTACTGCCTTAGGAATAATGACCATGACAGCCTTAGGTGATGTTAATAGGGCGCAATTTTGGTTAACCCTTTCAAGCTCCAATACGCGTTTCTGTTCTGTTTTCTGGCTACTATTAGACGATTTTATTCAGATTAGTAACGGTATGCGGAAGTCAAAGGGTTGATTGAGATAGTATTTACCCTTTTAATACCTATAGATCCTTCCTAAGCTGCGTAAAATCGTCTAATGATAACCAAAATAAACTGCTAAAACTCGTCAGAACTTCAAGGGGTTAATAACTTAAAATAGCTATGAGTGATCCTTCGTGTAACTAGAGATAAGTGAGGAACATATTAGTTATTTATTTATACGTGTAGTGATCCTCAATGTATCTGAGGAAAAAGGTTATTAATTTAATTTACGAGCCGTGACATAGTCAGTAAAGCGTCAGCTGCTGATCAAAGGGTCAGGAGGTCAAACCCGCTCTGTCAAAATGTTATTGGTTGATGTCAAGCCCGGGCAACTTGACCTAGCAATTCGTGACAAGCGCCTAATGTTCATGGGCACCCATTCACGGGAATTACGGCGTCTAGCAAAACAAATAGATAAATAAATAAATAAATAAATAATATTAATAATAATATAATAATCTAAAAATGCAGTCAGTCACTGGTTTAAGGCAAGGTTTTTGTCTAGGCGATGTTTAAAGGAATCAAAGGTGCGGCAGTCTATACAATTTCTAGGAAGCCCATGCTACAAGTTCACAACTTGATTGAAGAAGAAATTCTTGAACTCCTGTGAGTTTTAAGAATTACCAATGATTTTGCAACAATTACCCCGCCTGTATTTTGAGTGGTCAATCGTAAAATACTTATTACAGTTGATTAAGGTCGCCTCTTAATCTGCGTTGGGTTAAAGAAAATAGATTACACTCGAAGACGCTCCTCCTATCTTTTAGACTAGGTATAATGTTGGTAACTATGTTGAACTCGGTGTAATGGGTGAGGATTACATCTTTGAATTTGTGCTCAAATGTCCTGCCTATAAAGCCAATTATTTTATTTACCTAAACAACTTGTGTACATTGTTGACTGGGTTGTAGATTACTCGATAGTTACAATCTGTTGCTCTGTGCCATTCATTGAATAGTTTCCTTTCTCATTGTGTGTGTGTGTGTGTTTATAATTTTCAACTCATCGCCACGAGAATAGAAAAATCGATACAGTGGAGTTGTTGGAGTAATTTTAAAGTATTGATACCAACCTTCATCATACGCTGCGTAGCTTTCCCTTTCCTAGTTTTTATGAAGAAAATTTGTTTCATGAAGAAAAACTTTTAACATGCGTGCTTTAACTGAAAGAAAACGAAGCAAATGACTAAATATAATACAATAAGAAGACACAAAAAAAGCTTATATCAATATCATTGTTTTTTTTTTAACTGAGAATTACTTCATCTTTCGTTTTTTAAAGTGTCTAACAAAACTCGCAGGGCACCATGTATACCTACAAATCTAACTATATATGTGTCTGTCTGTCTCTATCTATCAATGTATATATCTATCTCTATGTATGTCTGTCTGTCTGTCTGTCTCTATCTATCTATATATATCCATCTATCTATATCCATCCATCTATCCATCTGTTTATCTATCTTCCTATCTATCTTATCTTTTTTCACACTATTATGTATATTTCCCTCCCCCTCTGTTGGTCTCTTATCTATCTATCTATATCGATCTATCAATCTGTTTATCTATTTTCCCATCTATCTCTCCTTTTTCACACTAGTTTGTATATTTCCCTCCCCCTCTGCTGCTCCCCTCCAATTCCTTTATGTCGCCGGATCTCCAAGAATATGCAGGAAATGGCTCTCCTCTCTCTCTCTCTCTCTCTCTCTCTCTCTCTCTCTCTCTCTCTCTCTCTCTCTCTCTCTCTCTCTCTCTCTCTCTCTCTCTCTCTCTCTCTCTCTCTCCTCTCTTTCTCTCTCTCTCTGTCTCTTCTCTCTCTCTCTCTTCTCTCTCTCTCTCTCTCTCTCTCTCTCTCTCTCTCTCTCTCTCTCTCTCTCTCTCCCCCCGTAATTAAAAGTTTAACAATGGTTTTGGAAATGAATTATTACAGGCTTGTCAAAGAACGTTAACAACTTCGCCGTTTATAATGGAAAGTAAAGTACAAATATTTCTCCCTAATAACATGGTTATTCATACAGCACTTCAATAAATAATCTAGGAACAAGATTATTCATGGCAAATTGTACATAGAGATGAGACAAGTAATTGAAAAACAAAATAACTTCTGTTATCGTGAAATTTTCAACCGGACAAAACACATTATAAAAGAACAAAATATTTTGTGCAAATTATAATATACTGTATACCTTAACTTTATAATTATATGGTTTTATAAAAAAAAAGTTGTTTGTACAGTTTAACGTTAAAGAATTGATTGTGTGGGCTTCTTTGATAATTGATTGTGTGGGCTTCTTTGATAGTTGATTGTGTGGGCTTCTTTGATAATTGATTGTGTGGGCTTCTTTGATAGTTGATTGTGTGGGCTTCTTTGATAATTGATTGTGTGGGCTTCTTTGATAGGTACAGGAATCGTATTCCATTATTTTGGTCCTCTTGCCTTTAACCCTTTTTCATTATATTCTATGTTTAGACGATGTTGTGCAGTTTAAGAAGGATCTGTGGCAGTACAAAGAGTTAAGTAAGATAGTTCGAAGCCTGTTAATTGCTGGAAGCCCTTTTAAATATGTTCATATATAAATGTTATGATTAATTTAAACACTGAAATATGTGTAATTCATAATGTTCCCTACTGGCAACAACTGAAGTTCATTTAGGAGTCACATGATAGTATTTTCTTGCTCCCATTGACACTTTTGAAGCAAAATTGTATAGTTTTTCTGCCTATTTAGTTGTGCGATGATAGTTTTACCCCATATCTGAGAACAGTACCGGTACCGTAGTTTAATGTACTAAGTGCAAGGGACTGTACACCAATTACACAAGTAGACTTATCAAAAATATATATTTGACTATCTAAAACATCAATATTCCTGGTTAAGAAAATAATTTGAATTATGTGTGTATCAAACAGCGTATGACAATCAAAGAACACGCCTATATTTTTAATGGACTTGTTAGGAACAATACTTTTGTCATCAATTTCAATATTCGTATCCGCAGGAATGTATGATACATACCGGTACCCTAGTGAACCAAGAAAGATGTATCGAGTCTCATGTAAGTTTAGCATATGACCATAGGTATGAAAATAGGCTTTAGCTACGTAGTTTATATCATGTTTTCTTAATAAGATCATCTAAATCAGCGGGTGAGGGCTGGTCCTATCCAGAGTGAGGATTGGCATCCTCTACCCAACCTTAGCCGTTTATGGAGGTCTCTTTTACCGTCCTACTTTTCCTTCTGGGGATAGGGGGAGGGGGCTATGAATCCTCTCCCCTTGTACAAGTTACCTACTAGACGATACCGAAAAAGGGGTGAGGGGAGGCGAAAGTGGTCCCGGACCCTCTGTCTCGAGTCGGCCAACCCCAGCTATGGGGTATGTGCCTGAGTATATACATACAAATCATTGATATACCGGTAACCATTATAATTGTTTATCATTAGCATATTATCAACAAGACAGTCATTGAAATTTGTTAACGTATCGTTTGCATGAATATTAGATAGTTTGGACCAACTTACCAAGAAGAATCCTTGAGGAACACCAAAGGTAATATTAAATTTTGTAGGAATTTTGTCTTCAATAGGTACAAATTGACTTCTGTTCTTCAAATAGTTTTCTAGTCAGAATGCATCGATTTTTAGCTTAGTGCATATATTTAAGGTATTTTATGACAAACACTGTCAAATGCCTTTGCCAATTTAGACACATTTAATAGGGATACTATCTTCACATCAATATTTTCATAGATGCTATCTGTTGCTTTCATGAGAGCAGTTTCTACAGATAAACGAGATCTGAAACAATGTTGAGTCTGTGACAATAACTTATTTGATTTAAGATAAAAAGTAAGTTGGTTCGAAGTATGATACAATTATGACAACCCAATCATATTATATATCAATCTCTGTTTTTTTCAAGGAGAATCTGTTTATAGAGAGAAAGAACAATATATCTGGTAATGAAAACCTATTATGGAACTTTGTTGCATACCGGTGCTTTGTTTATTGTCTATTTGTATGAAGGAGAAAAGGCACACTGCCTGTAATGAGTGTCTCCTCCAAAGCCAAAGGAGTGACAGAGAGCCAAATTCAAGGGACGTTGGGGTCAAAATGCCTGGACACACACAGTTTAATGCAGTCTAAATCATACGATGAAGGAAAGATTGATTGATTGTGAGAATTCCATTCAAGAAAAACAAAATGTAATTTCAGCCAAAAAAACTCCTATCCAGTTGAAAGTGCTCACTATTCTAATTATAATGATACCAAAAACATTCAAGCAAGTCATATCTATGAATTTTGGAGAAAACAAAAAGATTTTCCAGCCTTCGCTATGAAATATGTATCAAACTACCTTTTGGTGCTTACGACCTTCTGCCGCCCGACGCCTCATATGTGGAATTTTAGGTAATATGGAGAGTAGAAAAAGAAAAAACTATTGACTCCCTTCATTACTTTCGCCACCTTCAAAATGCCGGACGACTAGAGCATGCTTCCAGGTCGTCGGGAAATTGCTAGTAAATATAGAGGTATTTACAATGTATGTTAGGTAGTAACATATAACAGGTAAAGCATCCCTCATAAAATGGAGAGAAATTCCATCTGGGCCACAGGAATTTGTGTTATTTAGGTTATTGGGTTCGTCCTGAAGCTATATATTATATTACTGAAACTTGAACGTAAAACAACACATTCCTTCTCGTGTTTCTCTCTCTCTCTCTCTCTCTCTCTCTCTCTCTCTCTCTCTCTCTCTCTCTCTCTCTCTCTCTCTCTCTCTCTCTCTCTCTCTCGCTCTGTTTGTCTCTCTCTTTCTCACTGTCTCTCTCTCTTTCTCAGTCTCTCTCTCTCTCTTTCTCACTCTCTCTCTCTCTCTCTCAATTCCCCTGTTCACAATTAACTCTGTCTCGTTTTTCCTCTGCTTCCTATTGTCTCTCGAACGTCTGTCTTGTTTTCATTTCACTCTCTTTCGTTTACTATTGTTTGTGCTTGTATTTCTGTTTGGTATTGCGCTTCACTGTAGTCTTTTATTTTGTATATACCGTATATCTATTTGTTTTTAAAGTCGTCGAGTAAAAATGTTACATCAGTGAACAAAGCTTATACAGTACCGGTACCCCATTTATTGCTACTATGTCCATTATTTGTTTATTTACCCTTATTATTTCGGCAGTTAACGTAGAAACCTAAACCTAAAATCAAATGTTTGTGTAAAGTAAAGCAAATATATGGCAATTTAAATAAGTGCCCGTGTTAATTTCAAGCTCCCCCTTCTCTCCTACATTTTCTTTCATCAGTCTCACATATATTGCATCGTCAGCAGTCTCTATTGTTTCCTTTACCTCCTTAATAGTTATGTTTTGAATAATATTATTATCCTTCTTTTGTTCTCAGCGAGAGTGTTATGTATACCTTATCTTAATAAGCAAAGACATAATTATGTATCTAATCCTTATGTTACCTCATCGTGTTTTATTTAATGTTCATATCTATACCGTATTTAATTGTTAACTTATATAGTTCGGGCAAATACTATGACCCAGTGAAACCCTTAGAATATATGTAATCCAAGCATGTTTTATAATTAATCTGGCAAGCAGTAGACGATATTATTGAGCTTAGGTAGGAATTTTGGAAGTCCGAGGGTTAATTAAGATATACTGCACCTCATATAATTTTAGAGAGCCTTCCAAATCGAAGTTAAATCAGCTAATGTATGTTAAAGGGGACGTCATATTTCGCTTTTCTAGACCCTCTTCTCCCTCATCTTTAGCCCCATTAGTTTGGCGATTTTATGAACTTTGCCCCATTTCTGTCAATGTTAAGACCTTTCCTGCCATTCACGTATCTATTTCTTTCCTGGCGAGTGATAGCGAGCCTGACATTTAAGAGGAACCAAGGCCGGGACATGTTTCTACCGAAAATTTTACAAATTTATCTTGAAAGGGGGCGTCTTTTAAACTTGAAGGAGGATTAGCGAGGACACTAGGAAAATAATAAATACATGATAACCAAAAACCAAAAAGGGAACCATCTCCCCTTTATATAAATAATAAGAATAAGAATGATACTATTACAACTAATAATAATAATAATAACAATAATAACAATAACAATAATAATAATAATAATAATAACAATAATAATAATAATAATAATATAAAAAATAATAATAATTTGTTTTAGAGAGATGCAATTATGAGCAGTGGCACCCAAACCGATCTCTGATACTCTAGGATCTCCGGTGCGTGATTATCGTATTGTTCTTTAATGTATAGCTCCACGTTAATTTGTTGTTTCATTCTGCTTATGTCGTTCCTGTTTATTGATTCTCTCTCTCTCTCTCTCTCTCTCTCTCTCTCTCTCTCTCTCTCTCTCTCTCTCTCTCTCTCTCTCTCTCTCTCTCTCTCTCATCGTAAGGTCTGTGTAGCCAGTGTATCTATGTAAATACCTCTCGTTCTCTCTCTTTCTCTCCCACTCTCGTTCTCTCTCTCCCACTCTCGTTCTCTCTCTCCCACTCTCGTTCTCTCTCTCCCACTCTCGTTCTCTCTCTCCCACTGACGTTCTCTCTCTCTCTCCCACTCTCGTTCTCTCTCTCTTTCTCTCTCTCTCTCTCTCTCCAGCTCTCTAACCCAAGTACGAACCCACCTCCTGACGGGCCCTGCTTTGAATTGGACTAGCTGCTGTAATTCTCTCTCTCTCTAACTCACTTCCACACTCCCGCTCTCTAACCCAAGTACGAACCCACCTCCTGACGGGTCCCGCTGTGAGTTTGACCTTCTGGGAGAGCCTATGTAGAGCCTGGGACCAGCCGATGAAGTCACTGCTGGAGAACCTGAAGGGGAAGGCTCGCTCAGGCTCGCCATTCCTGAAGATGCGCACGTTGAAGGCCTCTTTCCGATACCCGGGCCGTCGTATTAGGGGCTGTGGGGATGATAATAATAATAATAATAATAATAATAATAATGATAATAATAATAAGCTAGGCCTAATGATAATGATAACAATATTGATACTACTACTAATAATAATGTAATACTAATAATAATGATAATGATATTAATAATAAATGATGGTGATAATAGTAAAAATAATAACAATAATACTACTCATAATGAAGATACTACTAATAATCGTAGTAATAGTATCATAATTATCATCACCACCATCATTATCACTTGTTATTTCTCTTACATGTTTTTCTTGTTTACTTGCCCACTCTAGAATCCTGACTTGCCCACAGGCCCCACAAAATATGATCAGACAGAATATCGCTGGAAGTTTATAGCTTTTATGCGAGCGATCTATGCCAAAAAATAGCCGTGGATTTTTTTTTTTTGTGTGGCGAGCCGATGAAAAATTCGGCAATATCCCAAGCCTAAATATACATGTAGATTTTTTTTTAGTTAGTATTTTTGTTATTTATTTATTTATTTTTTCGTTTTTTTTGTATGTGAATTGAGAGTTTTATGGATTTTTGTTTTTATTATAACGACTTCGTTATATTTAGGGTACCCTGTAAACAAAATAATAGATATGAAAAGGGTAATTAAAGTGCCCGTCGTAGTGTACCCATTTAAAGGTATATCTTATACCGTACAAGAATAGAAAGGTAAAGTTTCTTCCCAACTGACGGTAAATTGTCATGTCAACATCTTGATTACTCGGCCATTAAGAAGATTTTGTAAGGGAGTTTTGTTGTTGATTAGGAAAACTTGGCATTAATATATCGAGCAAACTTAGGAATTTCATATTTGTTCATTAGTTAATATTGACAAAGAAATGGGGCAAAAGGTCTTAACATCGACAAACTCATGGAATGAACGTCTTAAAATCTCAAAAGCCAACATGCTAAACATGAGGGAGAAGGAGGTCCATAAAAAGCGACTACCTCCCACTTAACGATAAATTACCTACAAAGTGTTTCAGTTTACCGTCAGTTGAAATAAAACCGACTATAGTTTAACCTATTCTTAACCCCTTCAACACGATGACGCCCATTTGCCTTATATGTTGGCTATAAGTAGACCATATTATGCAGTTTAAGATGCAACGATGTTATTAAGAGGGTTTGAACATAAGAAGAACATATACTGGCTAAAGTTAAACGATATTATGAAGTTTCAGAAGCACCCATGTTATTAAAAGGGTTTATCGACATCGTATTTACCCCTTTGAGTCCTAGAGGTAGATTATAAGCTAAAGAAAATCGTCAAATGGGAACAAGAATATTTTGAAACTTACACCACCGTGCTAATAGTTTAGAGAATCATAGGATATTGTTAAATTTTGCATATTTGTTTGTATATTAAAACAAAACAAATCTGGTATGGTTGAATTCCTTGGTTACTATGGTGATTGTAATCGTTTTGAAGAGGCTTCAATTGATTGCAATGATCTGTAATATATTATCATGGGTGTCTAATATGCTGTATTAGGCTATAAAAAAGACAGATATGTAAATTAGTTGCGAACGATGTAAAAAAAAAAAGAGTGGGCCAGTAGAATATCTTGTTTAGTTTGATTACAATAGCTATAGTGTTTAATTGGTTGTGATAGATACTAATACAGATAGTGTATAATAGTTATTTATAAAAGGACTTAGTTAGCTGAGGGTGGCCGACTCGGGACAAAGACCGAACAGAAACAACATAACAATTTTCCAATTCTTAGGGTCCGTGACCACTTTCTCGTCCCCTCCCTCCTTTCTCTGTCTCGTCTAGCAGGTGAATTTTACAAGGGGAGGAGGATTCCTAGCCTCCAGCCCCCAGAAGGAAAAGTAGGACAGTAAAAGAGACCGATAGAAACTGCTGAGGTTGGGTAGAGGATGCCAAACCTCACTCTGGATAGGACCAGCCCTCACCCTAGCTTATATAATCTGTTATTACTGCTATATTTCGTGAAAGGGTCTCGTATGGCGGAAGATGTTGAGGGCGTTATTAATTATTTGTGAAGGACCCGGCTGGAACCATTAATTTACTGAGATTAATTGAGATCGTGGGAAGTTTGGTCCTGAGTGGATAGATGGATGGACAGTTGTCGGATATATGGCTGTATGGATGGATACTTGATGGATGTAGGGTTGTGTGGATGGATGGATAGATGGCAGGATGAATGGGTGAGTGATTGATGGGTGGATAGACAGCTATATACATAAATAGATGAATACCGGTATGTAGATAGAAAGATAGATAGATGGATGGATGAGTGAATGTATAGATAGATAGATGGACGAATGGATAGGTGAATGGATATATAGATATATAGATTGGTTAAGTCAGAATGGGGAGCAGTCAAAAGTGGTGTCCCCCAGGGATCTGTATTAGGTCCTCTGTTGTTTGTTATATACATAAATGACCTTGATTTAGGTATAACTAGTAGGATAAGTAAATTTGCAGACGATACCAAAATGGGGAGAACAATTGATTCAGATAGAGATATAGAGTGCCTCCAAAGGGATCTAGATACCTTACACGAATGGTCAGTAAATTGGCAGATGAAGTTTAACATTGACAAATGCAAGGTATTAAAGATAGGGAAGATGCATACAAATGTTAAATATAAACTAGCTAATGTGGAATTAGAAAACTCGAATTGTGAGAAAGATCTAGGTGTGTTTGTTAGCAATGATTTGAAGCCTAGACAACAGTGTATAAGCGTTCGAAACAAGGCAAACAGGATTCTCGGGTTCATCTCAAGGAGTGTGAGTAGCTGATGTTATCTTAAAACTTTACTTGTCATTAGTGAGACCCCATATGGATTATGCTGTTCAATTTTGGTGTCCTTATTACAGAATGGACATAGATTCATTGGAGAGAGTACAACGTAGAATGACAAAAATGATCCATAATATTAGAAATCTTCCGTATAAAGAAAGGTTGAAGAAATTAGGCTTACATTCGTTAGAGAGACGCAGAGTTAGAGGGGATATGATAGAGGTGTTCAAGTGGGTTAGTGGGATTAACAAAGGGGACATGACAAATGTACTAAAGCTCAGTGATAGCGAAAGAACTCGTACCAATGGTTTCAAATTAGATAAATTTCGTTTCAGAAAAGATATAGGCAAATATTGGTTTGGTAACAGAGTTGTAGATGGGTGGAATGGACTACCAAGTGCTATAGTGGGATTAAAAACGATAGGGAGCTTTAAGATAAAATTGGATAAGCATATGGACGAGAAGGGTTGGGTGTGAAGGGGGATCAGCAGGGATGGGCCAATCAGCGCTCTGCAGACCCCCGTAATCCTGCGTTAATCTCTAACCGTTTTGGTAAGATGATCCTCAGGGTATTAGAGTGTTGAGCCTATAATTGGGCTTTGTAATTGGGGTTGTGTGGGACAGGGATCTGCCTTGCTTAGGCCAATCGGCTTTCTGCAGACTCCCATTTTCTTATGTTCTTATGTTCTTATAGAAGATTACACAATTATTGACTGGATGAAGGATACGTAGATATGTATGTAGACAGATAGACAGAGATACACACATAGCTTGATACTGAATACCATTGCACATAATTGTATATCAACTGCATCAAATTACACTATAATGTATATCCAATCTCACTGAAGAAACTGATATGGATATGTGAGTTTGTGAGCTGTGTGTGAGAGTGTTTATGAGTGTGTGTGTGTGTGTGTGTGTGTGTGTGTGTGTGTGTGTGTGTGTGTGTGAGAGTCTGAGTCTTTGCTGGTGTTTGTGTGTGTGTGGGTGCGTTTATGTGTGCGAGATTATTTGTGAGTGTGCGTGTGTTTATGTATGCTGGTGTACAGTATATAATGTTTGTGTGCGTGAGTGCGTTTATGTGTGCGTGTGGGCGTGCGTGGGTGTTTCCTTCATCACCATAACCATCACCCCTTACCTTGCCATGAACTCCCAGCTTCTTCCTCAACCGTGGAAGGCCAATGCTCTCGTATCTGAAACAAATAAAAACACATATATTAACACATATATTAACAAGTTTACATGGGTTTTTAAGGGGGGAGGGAGTTGCTTTTTCTCCCTCGTGTTTATTCCCATTACATTTAAGATATTAAAACGTTCGTTCCATTAGTTTGGCGATTTTAAGACATTCCGCCCCATTTCTGTGTTAATATAAAGACCCTGTGTGCCATTTAGGTGCCTGTTTTTTTTCCCTGGCGAGCGATAGCAAGCCTGTAATTCGGCCAGCACATCTGCTACCGAAAAATGTACAACTTTTTCTAGGGGATGTTATTTTAAGTTTGATGGAGGTCTAGCGAGGTTACTATAAAATAAATAAATACATAAATAAATAAATAATTAGACCAAATAATAACCACTACCCCCTTAACTCATTCTAGCATCGTGTGATCCTGAATTACTTGAGATTTCACTTAGGTTACGGAGGAACTCTGGTAATAAGAGTTACCGACTATCACAGTTACACTTCTAGATCTGATAGATCCTTCCTAGGTTGAATAATATCGCCTGCAGTTAAATTAAAATGAAAGGGAATGTGAGAGTAGTGTATATACCAAACTCCTTTAACCCCTTCTGTACCGGCGACGTCTTCTTAATTTAATTGTAGCTATATTGAGACGATTTTGTGCAGTTTAAGAAGGATCTGTGGCAGTAAGGGGTTAAGTGATCTATATATGAAGTATTTTAATTGCTGGAGGCCCTTAGTTAAATCTGAATAAAATCGTCTAACATGAGCCAGAATAAAGTTAAAAGGACTTTACTGGTACAATAAAGGGTTAACATTCCCTATAAGACTCAGTGTACCATTAGTATTCCGTCCCGTTCTTTCACTTTTTCTGTGTTTTACTGCCTTACCCCCGCTCGTCCCGGCTTCCACAATTTGTATTTTCACACTCATTTCTCTCTCGTCTGTTACGGTCGTTTGGGGGGCGATCGTAAAGCTAGATCATACATACATACATACAGAGTCAAGGTTAGCATATGACGCACACACGGATTCATACACATGGACGCATTCATGAGTACACACATGCAAACACTCACTCACTCACTCTCTCTCTCATTCTCACACACTCACACTCACACACACTCTCTCTCTCTCTCTCATTCTCACACACACTCTCTCTCTCTCACGCACGTAAAATTTACGAGTTACACAGATACTCAGACCACACAGACCTTGTAATCCCTACTAGGTGGTCCGGCCTTCATGCTACTAGACTTTAATCCGATCTCCACCAGATGGTCGTCCAGTATCTTCTTAAACGTGCATTACTATCGACCACCTCCCTCGGTAAACTATTCCATTCTTTCACTACACTGTATGTGAAGACATTTTGTGTGACATCTAGGCATACCTTCTATCTATTTAATTTCATTCCAGTACCTCGAGTTGCATCATTGTTATTAATCGTGAACAGTGCATTGATATCTACTGTCAAATCCTTTAAGTATCTTATAACACCGATAAGTTGGCCTTGTAACCTCCTTTTCTTTAGCGAGAACAAATTTAATTTCTTAAATCTTTCATAATATGGCTTATTTCTCAGAGGGGATTAGCTTACTTGCTCTACGCTGCATGGATTTGAGTTTTTCAATGTCTTTCTTGAGATACGGGGACCAGAACTGAACACCATATTCAAGATGGGGTCTAACAATACTTTTTGAACTCTCTATCTGTCGTTCCCTCTTCTTATAACCTTAATTGCTTCTAGCTCCGTGTGTCTAGACATTTTGACTCTAAAACGAGAGAGAGAGAGAGAGAGAGAGAGAGAGAGAGAGAGAGAGTGTTACAGAGTTACAATGAGGTGCAATGAACAGTTAGTATCTCAGACCTTAAGGTCCATTTTAGGGAGATACTCAAAGTGGAAGGAGATAAATTGTTTAGTGCAATACACTCATTACAGAGTGTGTTAAAAGCTTCTACTCTCTGCTCTAATTTTTCTACTGAAGAAATGTTTATAACTGCTGAGGGTAGTTTGTTCCAGGTAGAACAGATCTTATATGTGAAAAAGGTTTCACAAATACTAGTGCTGCACTTTTTCAATTTTAACTTCCAGCAATAATTGCGTGTTGGATTCTTATCGAGGCTAAACTTTTTAATATAATCCCACATTGTCAAGCCCATTAAGTGTTTTAAAAACTTCAAAGAGCTGACCTCGTAGTCTGCTTGTTTCGAATGGAAAGATATCAAGAGCTATCAAATGGTCCTCATAGTTCAGTCTTCTAATTGATGGAATATGCTTTGTAGCCCTAGCTTGTACTATTTTTAGTTGCTCTATATCTTTCCTGAGTGCTGGAGGCCAGAACTGAACAGTAATATTCCAGGAGAGGCCGTATCAGAGCGTTGTAAAGTGTGAGGACTCTTTCCTTATTTCTATACTTTAATTGCCTCTTAACACCTAACGAGCGGCGTAGGCGGTAAATAATATGTAGCCACCAGCGGGGTGTTTTTACCCAAAATAGGGCTGTTTACGTGATCATTTTCATGCCTAAATAAGACCCAGAGCGTAAAACAAGTATCTATCCCTGAAAGGGCATAAACAGAGCTTTCCAATGACACCCCAACGATCCTTGTATGACCGCTAGTTCTCTTGCAACAATCGCGCAACACGAGTGCAAAAACCATGTAATTCGGTACTTTCCCTAAACAATTCACTGTGTAGCAAGTGTGAGAGGGTGGAGGAGGGTGGGATTCATGTCAGTTGGTCCACCGCGGTGGTCTGGAGCAGTCATACGCTCGCTACTCTCCTGCCACCACTTGTCTCTCTCTCTCAGCAACATTACGTGCTGAAAATGCCACACGACTTATGTTGTGAGCCGCCACATAGTCCAAATTTCTTTCACTCGACATATGATGCGCGCCGCTAAAGAAGGGTTAATATAGCCCAATCATTTCTGAGCTTTCTTCTCTACTTCAATGCCCTGCTTGGAAAACTTTAGGTCACTGCTGATCAGTCAAAACACTCAAATCCTTTTCCAAGTCAGTCACTTCCAGAGGCATTCCCAATAGCAAATAGCCTACCTTGGGGTTTGCTTGCATCACATTGCACTTTTTCAAGTTTAGAGGCATCTGCCATGTCTTCGACCATTCACCTAGTCTGGGGAAATTCATCCCGAGGTGTTCAATCCCTTTAAGGTCCTTCACATTCATTCCAACAGACCAATGTCGATATCATTGACGTATATGATAAACAGAAGTGGGCCAAGAACAGATCCCTGTGAAACTACAGAACTGACTGGAGTCTATTAAGAAAAAACACCATTGAATACCCCCCATTGCTGTGACCTCTGTATTGATACCTAGTGCACTCACTTTTGACATTAGCCTGCAATGAGACACTTTGGCAAAAGTTTTTGAAAATCTAAGTAAAGGATGTTTATGACTCTACTTTTGTCATATTCACTCGGCATTTTATGGAAAAATTCCAGTAAATAAGTAAGGCACGATCCGTGTTACTCGAATCCACATTGAGAATCTGTAATTATGTTTTGGATATCCAGGTAGTCAACTATCTCGTCTACTAATTTCACTTATAAGAGGTTTGGCCAGTTTCCAGTCTTCAGGGACCTCTCCAGTTTCTTGTGATTCATTGAAGATTTCTGCCAAGAAAGGTGCGATTTCATCTCGCACTTCTCTTTCAACTCTGGGAAGAAAGCCATCTTGGTCGGATGACTTGAACCTATTCAACTTGTCTATTCCTTTTGCAACCTCTTCTGGGGTACATCTAATGTTACCCTCATGCACTAATCCTGGACTTGGCATGTCACTGGCGTTTTTCCTTGTAAATGCGGAGGCAAAAAAAGTTGTTTAGGGATTTAGCTCTATCAGCGTCAGAGGTTTGTAGTTGGCCTGTTGGATCCTTAAGAGGTCCAATGCTACTTTTGAATGGCTTCCTGCTGTTTACATAACTCAATAACTCTTTAGGACTCGATTTGCAGAGGGCTGCAACCCTGAGTTCTTCATTCCGCTTTGCTTCCTTTATAAGAGATTTCACTCTCCTAAACTATTTTTTTCGAAGTTATCTAAATCTCTTTCGTCCTGACTTCTTTTGGCCTTTCTGTATGCATTTTTCTCTTTATAAATGCTGAAGCTATGGCCTTGTGAACCATTTTGGTTGAGGTGAGCCTGATTTGGTAAGTTTATTAGGAATGAAAGTAGCTTGTCCATCTATAAGTTGCTCTTTTGAATGACCACCAAATCGCATTAACATCCTCACCCTCAATTCTGATCTGGGATAAGCTTCCCCGAAGGCCTTCAAAATTTGCACGATGGAAATTTAGTTTCGCACTCTGAGGACTGGTGGGTCTGCTGCTAAAGGTCAGAAGATTGTGGTTACTACCTCTGAGTGATTCCCCAACAGATTAGCTGGTCACACATTCTTCTTCAGTGGGGAACACAAGATCTAGTATATTGTTCCCTCTAGTTGGCTCGTTCACCCACTGGGTAAAAAAATTATCATTAGCAAAGTCCACAAGACGCCTACCTTCAGCATCGGCAGTTCTTGCTTCCCAGTTTACTAAGCAATTGAAGTCCCCTAAGATCACACTGGTTTTTCTGTCGATAAGACTACCAGTCTAGTGTACAGAAATTCATCTTTTTCAACATTTTGATGTGAAGGCCTCCACACCAGACAAACCCTATAGATTAAGTTACCTAGATTTAGGTCTACTTCCTTGCAGTTCATGTTCTAACCTGATCTTGCAGTCACTTGGATTTAGAAAATCTCTGATGTACAGAAGAGAGCGAGAGAGAGTGTGTATTTGGGTGTTCATTAGTTTAACAAAACAATAGTAATCTGAAACAGCTGGTAGTTGCAATTAAACGAGAGATATTTTAATTTGTCCCGAGGGGCGAGTAATTGGACAGCCGCCCTTCACACTGTGAAGGGTCAACCACTATACAAAGGGATACATAATTACTCAAACAACCATTGCTCTTTTTGGTTCCATTATAAGTTCATAATTTAGTTCTATTTATCTAAAAGAGAGCGAATGGATTACATTTACATATACATGTACACAAAACATTATACTGTACATTATCCAGAATTCTTAACATATTACATCTCGACAATTCGGCAGATCAACATATGATGTTTTCAGTTATTTTAACTGAGGCAGATGATTTAATTTAATTGTTATTAACAGGTGAATTTTATGAGCATTGTATAATGACTAATCCTGAAATTGTTAACATGACACTAGTATATTATGATACATCGTCGAGAGAGAGAGAGAGAGAGAGAGAGAGTTAGTTAGTTAGTTAGTTAGTTAGTTAGTTAGTTAGTTAGTTAGTTAGTTAGTTAGTTAGTCAGTCACAAAACCTCTCTTCCAGTTTACCTTTTTGGAGGGGCTTTATTTGGACGCTAAAACCTGCATATTTATCACTGGTTCTAACAACACAAGAAACCCCGCTGATGAGGGATCGAGTTTAACGAAAAAAAAAAAAAAAAATCTATGTGAAGGAGACAAAAGGGAGCGGTTGCCTGTAACGTGTCTCTTGCTCTGACGATACTTCTAAAAGGCCTCTGATGAGGGATCAGGACAATTGGTTCAGAGAGAGAGAGAGAGAGAGTGAGTGAGTATGGGTGAGTAAGTTACATGGAGTTACATGTTAAGTCACAACATTGTTTATCAATATACTAATCGATTACAAAATTACACATTTCTGTTCATGTGCATAGGCCTACAATTTAATTTTGTAGACATGCATGATCATAGGTTTATTTTCATTCCCATAAAAATAATAATAATAATAATAATAGTAATAATAATTATAATTATTAAAATAATATTAACTATATATATTTTGTTCTATGTGAATGAGGAAGACAAAGGCAGAACTGCCTGTGACGAGTGTCTCCCCCAAGAGTTGAAAGAGTGACAGGGCAGAAATCAAGTGACGTTCGAGCCAAAATGCCTAGACATTCGGAGTTTGAAGTCATATACAGTCCATACAGAGAGATATAATGAGGCTGAGTAAATATATGGAGTTATAAGTCATGGTTAGTACAGTATTATTAATAACATTATATATGGAGTTATAAGTCATGGTTAGTACAGTATTATTAATAACATAAGCGCTAACATATTTTTGTTCGCAGCAACATAACTCACAAAAATCCCGGACTCTTCTTGGCTTCAATTTTCCATTCATTTTTTTTTTTTTTTTTTTTTTAAAAGAGACAATGAACGGAGGAAGGAAAAACACAGATAAAACAAAAAGGTCCATGTGCCTAAAGGCATCCTCCATTCATAAAATGTTTGTAACAACTGGATTTAAACATTTGTAGATTGTAAGTTTGTGGAATGCAATTCGAGGGAAGTGAATTCCAAAGAGTAGTAGCTCTGGGGATAAATGAATTCTGATAAGCAGAAGTTCTGCATTGTGGAGGAGAAAGTGTAAATTCATGGACGCTCTCAGCTGCCCTAGTTCTACGGGGAAAGATGTGGAGAGGCGGCACAATTGAAGCAAGTTCCTCGGAACAATTGCTGTGAAAATATCTGTAGAATAATGCAAGGGATGCAACGTTTCTTCGTATGGATAATGTAGGAAGGTCCTGTGTGATTGCAGGGTTATTGATTAATCTAATAGCTTTATTTTGAATTTTGTCCAACTGCCTCAATGCAACCACTCCACTTCCACCCCACAGAGGTGAACAGTAATCCATCTGAGAACGCACATGGCTTTTATATATCACGGCCAACTGCTCGCCAGTGAAAAATTCTCGAACTCTGTACAGGAGTCCCAGTTTTTTAGAGGCTGGATTTATTGTATAATTGAATTATGTATGATTAAACAAAAATATACTGTATATAAACAATATATCTATACCTGTATACATAGATATACATCAGGATACACGATTAAAAAAAACAAAATAAATAAAATAAATCACTACCTTTCATGAGTGGCTGTTCTAGCAGATTGTCCCGGGTCAGTGCTGGTGTGCATTAGTGTGGTGGGGTTGGAGGTATAAATGGACCATTAGCCCAGCCTGCAGCCCTCTACCTTTAACTCTTCTACTTGGCTCTTTCTTTCCTCCTTCACTTCTCTCTTCATTCTTAAGAGACCTTTTACCTCCCCAACCTGTCTATCTCCCTCAACTTTAACTTTAAATTTGTCTTAGCGGCCTACAAGTAAACGAGGAGTACTATTTATAATTTTTGGTACTTGATATATGGGGTGCCTAGCCTGACTATGCATGTCATTCAATGCATGTTTGATCTCTGTAATTTTCAATTATATTCCATTTGAGTACATAATGGTGGAGGGTATTACCATTGTCTTCTCCACATACTCTGCATGTTTTCTTGTCTGTGTCAGCATTGCCTGCCACTTCCCAGTTGTATTTATAACCGAGGCTAAGCCTTGCTATGAGGCTATGACACTCTTTCTTCCTGTCACCTCCTTGTTTACCATATGAGAAACCACTGGCAAGTGTGACATTGTTATAGTAGTTTGTCGACGGGCTTTCTGACATCTTTATTCATGTTATATACCGGGTACTTATCGTCGTCGTTTTTTAATCTTTGAAAGTTTTAATTTGCTTTATTGATCTTCCTAGAATATTCTCAATGTCACCCTTGCCAGCCGCTTCCTTTTCTAACACATCAGTTCTCTCATTGTCAAATATATCTACCTGTGAAGGAACCCATTCATATTTACTGTTAATACCTGCTTTTCTAAGATTTGCTATTGTCTGCTTTCTGGTCCCGTGTACAAGTGAGTTAGCACAGACACCCGCATTCAGACTGAGGAGAGCTGCCGAGGAGTCAGTGCATATTACGGTCTCTCTCCTGGGTACATTGACGGTTTACAGAGCTAGCTAGATAAGAGCCATCATTTCTGCTTGCATTAAGGACGCCCAGTTTCGGAGTCTTATTCCAGTTTCATATTTATGTATAAATCTGTTATTCCTTATTAATGTTATTGCTGCACCAGATCTTCCTTCATCTTTACCCACTGAGCAATCTGTGTAATTATGATCCACACTGTCTCCACTTTCCTCATAAATTATTTAATTGAACTGTGATTTCAGCTCGTGTGGTAAATACTGATTTTTCATATGCTTTAGGGATGGCAATAAAGTTTTTACATTGCTTTGCTCAAAGACCTCCCTCAAGGCCCAAAATGACCTCCTCGAGGTTTGGTGGATTGGTCTTGCTGCTGGACTGGTAACCTAAAGGTCCTAGGTTCAAGCACCCGATGTTTCAATAAGATGATATTATTGGGATGGAGTTTGTGGTGTAATTGGTTTAAGTGCATCACTACAAAGCGTACTAACACACCATAGAAAATACCCTCGCTATTCCCAATAAATTAGCATTGTATGAATATTCCCATATTTAATATATGGTATGGGGCCAGTGCATAGTGAGTAAAACAGCTCAATATAGGAGGCGTTTGAGAAGGGATAGGGTCCGAGACTGTGAGATAGGACATTGGGATAGTGGCGATGAAGCTTCGAGGAGTCGAAGCTTGTCATGGGGAGACAACCAGGTGTGTGTTTGTAGACAGTGGCCTGGACGGACCATAGAGATCTGTCCCTGTATATTACGCCCTGTAATTTTGATGCAATCTTTTTCAAACACCTTGTATACAGGGTGTTTGAAAATAGACGTACCAAACTTCAGGATATGATTATGTGGATGATTAAGAGCTAAAAATGCTCTATAACAAAAGGTTTTATATAGTGTCCTCCCCCGCACCACTCTAATGGATTCTTTCATGGCTAATGGTTTCCAACAAGTCCAATGTGAACTAAAATGTCGCTAATCACTTTTTAACCTAAACAATTATAATATCTTAATTATTACATTATGGAAAAATAAACACTTAGGTGAAGATGGGATAGGCTCTTTGACAGCTGGGCATGTCTCGTGAGGAAATACATGGGAAAATACCATTTTCAACATGCAATAGCTCTGTAACCATTGAAATTTGGATTTCTTTCTTATGGAACATCTTATGCTTAGATTTTTGTATATAACCTAATCTTGAAGTTTGGCATTCCTATTTTGGGACACCTTGTATATATATATATATATATATATATATATATATAAGTTATATCGTATACTTAATTTTTATCTATCTATTTATCAGTCTTAACTATATATTTAACTGTCTACTTATATATATGTTTATCCTTAAATCTATGCCATCTATTCTCATCCATAGTATCTACTTAGACTCCCACGCTAGATGTATATGTATTTTTATCCAACAACCTAAAAAACAAGTAATTTTACGAACCCATCTTCCTGTTGTGATTCCAAAAATGAACCGGGACGAGTGTAAAAAAACAGGGTCGTCTGAATTAATAGTGTTTTTGATCTGTTAATGAGGGACTAATTGTATGGTCTTTATCGCAATGGCCGGGGTGATTAGGAGAGAGAGAAGGGATGGAGAGTGTGTGTGTGTGTGTGTGTGTGTGTTTGAGAGAGAGAGAGAGAGAGAGAGAGAGAGAGAGAGAGAGAGAGAGAGCGCGCGCAGTCCGGCTTTAAACCTAAACAGAAGTATAAAAGGCTTAAGACAAGGTTAGAAAAGTGAAGGCTCTCTCCCCACCCACAAATCCCTCCGCTTCTTTGGTCAGCAAGAATCATAATTAGAAGAACGACCTCAGTCGCGAAAACATCTACTGGGAAATAAATAGTAAAGAAGGAAATGGGAATCTTTGTTTATGTATACTGTATATGCACGTACATATATACATACACAGAACACATACATTCTACCCATATACTGTATATGCACGTACATATATACATACACAGAACACATACATTCTACCCATATCCTAGGTTCGAGTCCTTGGAGTGCCACATGTATTTGTTGATTTCACTATTTGAGTTTAGAAGTAAAGTTGGTTGGTGGAAAAAATATGAATTATGTATACACATACATACACACTTACACATGCTGTGCATATACATTATTATTAATAATATTAATATTATTATTAATATTAATATTAATATTATTATTATTATTATTATTATTATTATTATTATTAGTTTCTATCCACAGCAACCTCTTTCTCAATATCGACATTTGAGAGTCGGCATCATTCAACCTCCTCTATATACTCCAACAGCTTGTCAATCTGTCCAATTCCCTAACCACAATATATCGTCCCATGTCGCAACTAATTATCTCGCCTAAACTGCTAAGAGTCGACCTCATTCAACTTCTCCCTTATTTTCCACCTTTTCGGTCTACCTCTCAACCCGTTCTTTACCCAATTCTACCTTTAACAATCAACCTCGTGCATTACATCCTTCCATTTTGTTAACCACCTATTATAGATTATTCTTGGTATCTACCTTTATAAATCAACCTAATTCTTAACCTCTTTCCATTTACCTGGTGGCCATTCCTCTACCTAAGCTTAAGGGGAGGTTTTTAGTTTCCTCCTTAGACCTCAAGCTTAAAAAAATAACCCTTCGAGATAAATTTGTAAATTTTTTGGTAGAAAAATTTCCCGGCCAAAGGCCGGTTCCTCCTAAATTACAGGTTCGCTATCGCTCATCAGGAAAATATCGACATCTAAATGGGACGATGGGTCTTAAAATTGAAAAAAATGGGTCGAAAGGTCTTACAATCACTGAACTAATGGGCTGAACGTCTGAAAATCTGAAAACGAATGGGGCTAAAAATGAGGGAGGAGGAGGTCCCGAAAAACGAACCGTCCCCCCTTAATGTATATATAAAGATAATATTATGGTTTATGGTTCAAATTATAACATTGGAAGTGATCACATGGTCAAAACAATGCTATTCCTTGTTAATTTTCTTAGTGTTCCTTCTCATATGCATTCAAGTTTTCAAACAAAATTGCTTTGGTTGGCACCCTGTGTACTGGATCAACCTATCAACCCTCCCTCAACTCGCTTCTCCCCCCACCCCCTCCCACCCAAACCTGGCTCTCCCTATAGACCTCTTCCAATTTCAACTTCATTTTCTTCCGGAAACCTTCCATCAGAAAACCTCCTTTGTAGCCTACCTTCCCCACCTTTTCTGTCTTTTCTTCTACTCAACTAACTTTCTCTCTTTAAGGGGGGTGACCTGCTTTTTGTTATTTCAGCCCTTTTCTCTCTTTCTCTGGCTTGTATCCATTCGGCCCCATTGAGCCAACTATTTTAAGACGTTTATCCCCATCTAGGTGTCGATTTCTTCCTGGCGAGCGATAGCGAGCCAGCATTATATGAAGAAATCCGGCTTCGCCGGAGAAATTTTTCTGTTGAAAAATTTACAAATTTAGCCTGCAGTCAAACAAAAATAAAAAATATGCTGGCTCGCTACCGCTCACCAATAAAAAATTGACACCTGGATGGGGATAAACGTCTTAAAACAGTAGGCTGAATGGGGCCAAATGGATGCAAGCCATAGAAAGATAGAAAAGGACAGCACCAAAACAGGCCACCCCCCTTAAATAGTTTTCTTCTACCGGTAATTACTGCTCGTCTCTGCTCCCTTTTTTCCTATTTAATAGTATTATTTTTCTTACTTTTGTACTCTACTCTTCCCTTTACTTCAAATACAGATTTTTTGCTTTCTTCTATATTTTGAATAACGAATGAACTAGCCAATATCTGACGCCTTGGTCACTTAACCCATATATGGCGACCGTCCTCAATAGAGGTTTTTCTGGTGCACTGCGACCGTCCTCAATAGATCCAGAGCATAAAAAAGACCTTAAACACCCCAGTGGCATTTAAAACAAAGGAATTTGTGATTAGGTGAGATAATTCCCCTCCATTACTTGCTACCACTCCTACATATGTGTCCCCCCCCCCCCTTTCCCTCCTTTTCCCCCTCCTCAATTATCATCTATTTTTCCCCATATTCCCCCTTTTATCGGGTAATTTTTGGGGCAAATTTCCCCCTCCTGGTCTCTTTAACACGGTTGAGTCATCTAGAGATCCTTGCAACACAGAGACTTCTAGTGTAAGGCCTCAGTGTCGCTTGGGAGAGGGTGGATGTACGCTCCCCTTGCTCTTGCCTTATGAATGGACCGGGTCGGCAAATACTATTCCACTTCTTTTATTGCTCTTGAATGTTCATATGTTAATATTTAAAGTAAAATAAGCACATATGGATAAGTAATCATTTTATATATGTTACATATGACGATTTTCGTCAGAATAGAACCAAATATCTTTGCTTGGCGGGAGGGTTTGAACTACCATGGCTACGCAGTTTATGAGTTAAGAAGCCCCCTAAAAGTTAATTGTCATAGCAGAAACTGCCTCCAGGCACTCCACCATGCTGCCACTGACTACTCCACGGTATTATTTTCACTACCTGCCACTAAAGGAGTAGACCTAGGGTAGTTCCTCACCTGTATGGCACTTCCACCACTGTTCGCTATTTTGTACGTGGAGGTTTTTGCCAAAAGTGCATCAGGTACGGAAGTTCTGATGAGGCAGACCATGAGTCCACCTTACAAAGGCTGACTGAACCACCGTAATGGCGGGCGATAGGGTTGCCGCATCCGTAACACATAGTAAGAAATATTTGATATATATATGTAAGTTAGTGTAGGGTGTGTATTGCATGTGGTGTTATGCAATAAAGCAAAAGTGTGTGTATCTTAAGAGCAAACAATATTAGATGTTTGTGTAGGTGAGGTACAGAAAGAAAGATTTATGAAAGGAGGCCAGGTGGCGAAACAGAATGTTAATCAATCCATGTACTATATACATCAAGCCCGGGAGTGCTTCACTGACCGATTAGTGCCTACAAACTCCTTCCTATTAAATATATATTCTTCTAATTGTGCTCTGTTTGACTGGTTTATTTTCCTTTAAATATTTTTTATAAATTTTCTTCTAAAGAGAGAGAGATAGTGTAAGTGAGTGAGTGAGATAGTTTGTGAAGGAGTGTGTGTAAATAATGTTAATAATATGTGTTATATATTTTCTTCTAAAGAGAGAGAGATAGTGTAAGTGAGTGAGTGAGATAGTTTGTGAAGGAGTGTTTGTAAATAATGATAATAATAATAATAATAATAATGCTAATGTTAATGTTAATAATAATCGGTTTATTTTGAGCAAGCAGCCAATAAGGCTGAACACACAGACTTAACCTAGATCTTATTCTAAGGGATCACCAGACTGATTTTGGGAGAGAGAGAGAGAGAGAGAGAGAGAGATGCTGAGAGAGAGAGAGAGAGAGAGAGAGAGATACTGAGAGAGATAGAGAGATAGAGATACTGAGAGAGAGTGTGTGTGTTTAAATAATGCAGGACCACACTCCACCCAAGACCCGGAAAAGAGACTCACATTACTTCAAACTCTCCCCTGATCCCACGACTTTAGCCCGAGTTACATAAAGTTTCATATATACACAGACCAAACAGACCCCTTGGTCGAAACAAGATGATCCGGGCTTAAATATTTAGACAGATAATTCCCATATGCCGGTAATCTAACAGTGGCAGAAAAAGGAAAACAAAGCAAAAAAGGCTCTTTCCCCACCCTCCACCCTCTCTGGCAACAAACCGTACTGGAAATTAGCTTGAAGAATACTTTGCATGACTGCAAATGTATGAAGGCAATTTTAAAGAAAAGTAAGAAACTAGCATGAAGATTTTTATCTAGGCATGATCCCACCACCATTTGTTTGCATTCACTACAATATACCTATAATCTCTTCTTGCAAGGAGTTACACAGAATAATTGGTATATCAAAGCTCTTGCGGTCCATTCCAGGGAGATACTGTAGGTGGAGAGAGAGAGAGTGAGAGATTTGTTGATGCACTTCATCCATTGCAGGGTGTCCAAAACAGTATCTGCAGCGGTCTTTTCCTGAACTGCTGTATTGATGAATTGTTTACAATTTCTGAGGGAAGTTCTTCCAGATAAAACAGATCCTATAAGAAATCACATACAATCGTATTGAACTTATTAACTCAAACTTTAGCCATGCTTGTGTATTGTATTCGTATTGAGGTTAACCCATGTCCCACGGCGCTTCTAAATACTTCCGCCATCAACGTATCTGGCTGAATCTGCATATTTTAGTGATATTCTCGAATTCATGACTAAGCAAATAAATGGCCTAACCTAGATAGGATATAGATCAAAATGCAGTACTCATTCTTACCTTGTGAACGGTGAAGATGATCATTTTAGACAAAGTGGTTGAGTTTTTGATGGTGAAAACAAAAGAGTAAGTTATGGCCGCCGCATGCCTGTATTCCTGTGAATGTTACAATTTCATCTTATACCAATATACATATATCCACAATTACATCGCCTAACCTACGTTATAAATATATCAGGAGACAGTAGTCACTGTTATCTCGTGAATGGGGAAGATTAGAACATTGTTCATAAAGTTGTTCTTGTTGTTCTCATACAGGCATGAGACCAGCCTAGACCAACCAGTATCTCTCGAGATGGCCGAGAGAGCACACCTACCAGGTATCTCGTGCTCCCTCCCCACCTCTCCCATCACAAATATACTGTTTCACACTGGATATATCCTCTTTACACTTATTTTCTTGTTCTTCAATATTCACATGTTTATTATACAGGTAAAATATACACATATGAAGAAGTAGTATTGCTTTATATGGTAAATATACGTTTGTTTTGGTCTGAATTGACCTTTAAGATGTCACACCAGCGGCACTTTCAAAAAATATTATGTCGCAGATACCGAGTTAAGTCACTGTCCACTGCTTTCATGCACCGATTCGGACTGCAGAAAATCATCGATCGATTGCTTTGGACTGACTGTGTGTCTTTGTCGTAGTGTATGTTGCACCTCCCGCCATGACAACTAAGTTTTCTATAGCATGGTTTTAAGTGATTATAATACCCCTGTAATAGCACCAGTAGGCCAGGCGGCCATCCGCCCTGTGCGGTGAAGACTCAATTTGTCTATCAGGGTGGCCTTCCGGGTTACGTGGGTTAATGTTAGAAGTTATGCGGTCAAAGAGAGAGAGCGAGAAAGAGGTTTAAGGTACCGTACCGATGTGATGCTGCATAAATATATAGAAGTCAAGTACCCTCCCTCCATCCCTACACCACTAGGTATAAAGAAATATTGATACCGGTATCCAAAATGTCCCCCAGCTCAGTTATCTAGTGAGTGTTCTGTATATATTTGTGTCCCTGGCGTGGGTCGAGGAGGGCCACTAATGGATTGGGTATTATCTGGTCCGCCAAGGCTCTGGAGGGAAGCCAGTCTAGGGAACAGATCAACATTTGTGGAATAAAAGACTAGGATAGCATATAAATATATATATATATATACACTGTATATATATATATACAGTATATATATATATATATATATATATATATATATATATATATATATATATATATATATATATATATCTATCTTATTTCTGTTACCTGTCTTATATCTCCATTATGGCCATCCGATCCTCCCAGATGGTGGCACTTTGGCGCTGCCTACTGGGAGGCTCTTCGACAGTACCGGTACTTCTTTGATTTCCCATGGAATTAGTTTTGCTTCCATAGTCTGGGACCACCAGAGTGTGCTGAACACATTACCTAGGTAATAATCTTGCGCATGAAGGCATACATTCCATTTTCTTTCAGTCTAATGCAAATTTTGTTTGGTTTACTCACGCTTGTTCTACTGCTGTTCACAATAAGGATGAAGCATTCAAGTGGCACCATCGCCTTCAAAATAATAAATTTACCTCTCCAACAATTTTGCTTCATCGTCTGTTCCTCCTCTTTTCTACTATCTAATTTCTTCCTCTGACAAAACTTAACTCTTCACTCAAATTTCTGCTAAAAAATCCACCTTGGATGATTCCGGAGCTATTACTCCCTCTCCACCCCCTCTCTCTTACTTATGCCTAGTATCCTATAATTTCTTCTAAGGATGTACTTTCTGCCTTCTCTGGGCTTAATACTAAGAAGGCGTATGGACCAGATGGTGTTCCTCCTGTTGTACTCAAACACTGTTCTTCTGTGCCGACTCCCTGGGCAGGCAAACTCTTTTGTCTGTCTGTTCTCTAACGTCTTGCCTTCTTTTTGGAAATTTGCTCTCCTTTAAGGGGAGATTTCCACCTGGAGGATTTTTTTCTGAACCTCTTTCTCCCTCATATTTAGCCCCATTGCTTGTGAGATTTAAAGACGCTTGCCCCATTAGTTTGGCAATTTTAAGAACCGTCGCTCCATTTCTGTCAATTTTAAGACCATTCGTGCCATTTAGGTGTCTATTTTTTCCTGGCGAGCGATAGCGAGCCTATAATTTAAGGGGAACCGGCCTTCGGCCAGGACATTTTTCTACCGAAAAATTTACAAATTTATCTTGAAAGGGCGTCAATGGGGAGTAATTTTAAGCTTGATGGAAGTCTAGGGAATCAACTAAAAACCTCCCCTTAACCTGTCCTAAAAATAGTTGAACGCTCTCAACCCCCCCAACTATCGTCCAATTACTCTCATTTCTTGCATCTCTAATATTTTTAAAACTTTGTCTTAATTCAAAATTTCTTAAACATTTGTCTTCTCATAATCTACTTTCATATCGTCTACATGGTGTCCTTAAGGGGAGGTTTTTAGTTTGGTCTCTAGATATCCATCAAGCTTAAGATTACACCCCCTTGAGCCCCTTTCAAGATAAATTTGTACATTTTTCGGTAGAAAAATGTCCCGGCTGAAAGCCGGTTCCTCTTAAATAACAGGCTCGCTATCGCTCGCCAGGATAAAATCGACACCTAAATGGCACGAAAGGTCTTAAAATTGACAGAAATGGGTCGAAAGTTCTTAAAATCGTCAAAATAATGGGGCGAACGTCTTAAAATTAGAAAAGCAATGGGGCTAAACATGAGGGAGAAAGGAGTCAAGAAAAAAATCCCTCGAGTGGATATCTCCCCTTAAAGGCCGTTCTGCTGGTGATCTGGCTTATCTTACTAACTCTTGGTCATCCTCCTTTCAGGGCTTCGGTGAGACTTTTTCTATTGCGCTAGACGTATTGAAGGCTTTCGAAGGGGTCTGGCACAAATCTCTAATTTCTACCTGCCTTCGGTTTCTATCCCTCTATACAGTATGTGCCTTTCCTTAGGGTTCTGTCCTGTCTCCTGTTTTCTTTCTAATATTCATTATTGATCTTCTCAACTGTACATCTAGCCCTATCTACTTCTATGCTGACGATTCTACCTTACACTATTCAACTAGTTTTCTACAACCCAGCATGCAGTTACGCCAAAACTCACACAATAAAGCCATAGCATGCCTATCTTCTGATCTATCAACTGTTTCTGATTGGGGCAGACACACTCTTGTTAATTTCCATGCTTCCAAAACTCAATTTCTCCATCTATCTACCCGTCACAATCTTCCACACGACTATCCCTTACTCTTCAACAACACCCATTTCAAGCCTTCATCTTCTCTCGGTATTCTTGGTATTTCTTTTTTCTCCAGACGACTCCTAACTTCCTGAACATGTGCTGGTGTTTTGCACGTAGTCATAGGTGCACCACTGTTTATCCTATTGGGTGCTAGCCACATTACCAGGGCTTCTGAACATTTGTATCAATCTCTGAACTGAAAACTGTTCCTCGGCATCCATCTTGCGGTCAAATTAAAATTACAGCATCATTCATTAATCCACTTGAAAACTCACAGAATGTGTTAATTTCCCTAGAAAATATAGGGTTTTAGAATAGTCAGTTTTGTCTGGATCACCCTGTATATATATATATATATATATATATATATAGAGAGAGAGAGAGAGAGAGAGAGAGAGAGAGAGAGAGAGAGAGGAAAACAATGGGTGAGCGGGAGAGAAGTTGTAGTGTACTTGAATAGGTCTGAATGAGAATTGGAAAGGTATAGAAGTACAAAGTTGAGAAAAATAAGTTTTAAATTACTCACACACACTCCAAATACAGTACAGTATATATAGTTATCTATCTATCAATACAGTACAGTATATCTAGTTATCTATCTATCAATACAGTACAGTATATCTAGTTATCTATCTATCAATACAGTACAGTATATCTAGTTATCTATCTGTCAATACAGTACAGTATATCTAGTTATCTATCTATCAATACAGTACAGTATATCTAGTTATCTATCTATCAATACAGTACAGTATATCTAGTTATCTATCTATCAATTCAGTACAGTATATCTAGTTATCTATCAATACAGTACAGTATATCTAGTTATCTATCTATCAATACAGTACAGTATATCTAGTTATCTATCTGTCAATACAGTACAGTATATCTAGTTATCTATCTATCAATACAGTACAGTATATCTAGTTATCTATCTATCAATTCAGTACAGTATATCTAGTTATCTATCAATACAGTACAGTATATCTAGTTATCTATCTATCAATACAGTACAGTATATATAGTTATCTATCTATCAATACAGTACAGTATATCTAGTTATCTATCTATCAATCTACATTATTCATATCTCTATCTCATATATATACATATATATATTAAAGAAGAGTTAACTAGGAAAAGAAGGATTGCCATTTCGATCATTTTGATTTATAAGTTGCAATATTTCATACAGTTGTCTATCATCAGGCTAAGCACTTCATCCTATGAATTAATAAATACGCAATGTCTTAAAAAATCAACATAGGATGGATCTAACATGTATTTATTAGGATAAACTATTTAAAAATATCAGTTACGAAAAATTGTTATATAAGATAACTGACAAAGTTAAAACTATTACGAATATTACAAACACATGAACAAATATTATTGTAACAATACCTTCATCTCGCCATGACAGCAGGTAGTGAAAACATGCACCAACATTATGACAGTAGCATCAACAAATTCCATTGTGCAGGATCATCCCATCTCAGATATATATTTTAGTATTTTAGGTAGATTTCGTAGCAAATAAGTTTTTTAGGGGAGAAAATCTGTATAAATAATTAACAACAACAACAGCAACAACAACAACACTACCACTACCACTACCACTCCCACTCCCACTCCCAATCTTTCTTCTATTCAACAACTAAGCTCTGGAACTTTCTCCCTGAATCCATCTTTCCCTCAGCCTATGACTTAAATTGCTTCAAACTCCTTGTGTCCAGGCACTTTGGCTCGACTGCTCCTTGATTTTGGCCCTGTCACTTTTTCAACTATGGGGGAGGCACTCGTCACAGGCAGTTCTGCCTTTTGTCTCCCTCATCCACATAGAAGAAAAAAAACTACCACAAACGACACCACCACAGCAATAACAAAATCACCACCATCAACATCAACAACAGCATCAATATCTACACCACTACTACCAAATTTCCTTTACACCACCACTATCACTATCTTCATCACCACCACCACTACTGTCTCCACCTTGCCCCACCACCACCATCTCCACCTTTCCCCACCACCACCACCACCATCATCTCCATCACCACTACCACTACCACCACCATCTCCACCTTTCATCACCACCACCATCACCACTATCTCCATCTTTCCCCACCACCACCACCACCATCACCACCACCACCACCACCACCACCACCACCACCACCACCACTACTACCACCACTACCACCACCATCATCCCCACCACCACCACCAGCACCACCACTATCTCAACCTTTCCCCATTTGCCGAGTCGATTGGCAATGTGATAACCCAATGTTGGTCGTCTAATGTGTTTCTGAGAGAGAGAGAGAGAGAGAGAGAGAGAGAGAGAGAGAGAGAGAGAGAGAGAGAGAGAGAGAGAGAGAGAGAGAGAGAGATGCCGTGTGTGTGTATACATGTGTGAATATAATCGATTTTGTATTTAATTAATGATTTAATATATTTTTATTTTGCTCATATCTTTGCAATAACAACAAACAAACAAACACGCTCCTCAATGTATATTACAACGTATTTTCCAATAAGTTAATAATGTCAATATACCACACCCTGTTCTCCTAGTGCTAGCTTGTTCAATATACCACACCCTGTTCTCCTAGTGCTAGCTTGTTCAATATACCACACCCTGTTCTCCTAGTGCTAGCTTGTTCAATATACCACACCCTGTTCTCATAGTGCTAGCTTGTTCAATATACCACACCCTGTTCTCATAGTGCTAGCTTGTTCAATATACCACACCCTGTTCTCCTAGTGCTAGCTTGTTCAATATACCACACCCTGTTCTCATAGTGCTAGCTTGTTCAATATACCACACCCTGTTCTCATAGTGCTAGCTTGTTCAATATACCACACCCTGTTCTCATAGTGCTAGCTTGTTCAATATACCACACCCTGTTCTCATAGTGCTAGCTTGTTCAATATACCACACCCTGTTCTCATAGTGCTAGCTTGTTCAATATACCACACCCTGTTCTCATAGTACTAGCTTGTTCAATATACCACACCCTGTTCTCATAGTGCTAGCTTGTTCAATATACCACACACCCTGTTCTCATAGTGCTAGCTTGTTCAATATACCACACCCTGTTCTCATAGTGCTAGCTTGTTCAATATACCACACCCTGTTCTCATAGTGCTAGCTTGTTCAATATACCACACCCTGTTCTCATAGTGCTAGTTTGTTCAATATACCACACCCTGTTCTCATAGTGCTAGCTTGTTCAATATACCACACCCTGTTCTCCTAGTGCTAGCTTGTTCAATATACCACACCCTGTTCTCATAGTGCTAGCTTGTTCAATATACCACACCCTGTTCTCATAGTGCTAGCTTGTTCAATATACCACACCCTGTTCTCATAGTGCTAGCTTGTTCAATATACCACACCCTGTTCTCATAGTGCTAGCTTGTTCAATATACCACACCCTGTTCTCATACTGCTAGCTTGTTCAATATACCACACCCTGTTCTCATAGTGCTAGCTTGTTCAATATACCACACCCTGTTCTCATAGTGCTAGCTTGTTCAATATACCACACCCTGTTCTCCTAGTGCTAGCTTGTTCAATATACCACACCCTGTTCTCATAGTGCTAGCTTGTTCAATATACCACACCCTGTTCTCATAGTGCTAGCTTGTTCAATATACCACACCCTGTTCTCCTAGTGCTAGCTTGTTCAATATACCACACCCTGTTCTCATAGTGCTAGCTTGTTCAATACACCACACTCTGTTCTCATAGTGCTAGCTTGTTCAATATACCACACCCTGTTCTCATAGTGCTAGCTTGTTCAATACACCACACTCTGTTCTCATAGTGCTAGCTTGTTCAATATACCACACCCTGTTCTCATAGTGCTAGCTTGTTCAATATACCACACCCTGTTCTCCTAGTGCTAGCTTGTTCAATATACCACACCCTGTTCTCATAGTGCTAGCTTGTTCAATATACCACACCCTGTTCTCCTAGTGCTAGCTTGTTCAATATACCACACCCTGTTCTCATAGTGCTAGCTTGTTCAATATACCACACCCTGTTCTCATAGTGCTAGCTTGTTCAATATACCACACCCTGTTCTCATAGTGCTAGCTTGTTCAATATACCACACCCTGTTCTCATAGTGCTAGCTTGTTCAATATACCACACCCTGTTCTCCTAGTGCTAGCTTGTTCAATATACCACACCCTGTTCTCATAGTGCTAGCTTGTTCAATATACCACACCCTGTTCTCATAGTGCTAGCTTGTTCAATATACCACACCCTGTTCTCCTAGTGCTAGCTTGTTCAATATACCACACCCTGTTCTCCTAGTGCTAGCTTGTTCAATATACCACACCCTGTTCTCCTAGTGCTAGCTTGTTCAATATACCACACCCTGTTCTCCTAGTGCTAGCTTGTTCAATATACCACACCCTGTTCTCCTAGTGCTAGCTTGTTCAATATACCACACCCTGTTCTCCTAGTGCTAGCTTGTTCAATATACCACACCCTGTTCTCCTAGTGCTAGCTTGTTCAATATACCACACCCTGTTCTCATAGTGCTAGCTTGTTCAATATACCACACCCTGTTCTCCTAGTGCTAGCTTGTTCAATATACCACACCCTGTTCTCCTAGTGCTAGCTTGTTCAATATACCACACCCTGTTCTCATAGTGCTAGCTTGTTCAATATACCACACCCTGTTCTCCTAGTGCTAGCTTGTTCAATATACCACACCCTGTTCTCATAGTGCTAGCTTGTTCAATATACCACACCCTGTTCTCCTAGTGCTAGCTTGTTCAATATACCACACCCTGTTCTCCTAGTGCTAGCTTGTTCAATATACCACACCCTGTTCTCCTAGTGCTAGCTTGTTCAATATACCACACCCTGTTCTCCTAGTGCTAGCTTGTTCAATATACCACACCCTGTTCTCCTAGTGCTAGCTTGTTCAATATACCACACCCTGTTCTCCTAGTGCTAGCTTGTTCAATATACCACACCCTGTTCTCCTAGTGCTAGCTTGTTCAATATACCACACCCTGTTCTCCTAGTGCTAGCTTGTTCAATATACCACACCCTGTTCTCCTAGTGCTAGCTTGTTCAATATACCACACCCTGTTCTCCTAGTGCTAGCTTGTTCAATATACCACACCCTGTTCTCCTAGTGCTAGCTTGTTCAATATACCACACCCTGTTCTCCTAGTGCTAGCTTGTTCAATATACCACACCCTGTTCTCCTAGTGCTAGCTTGTTCAATATACCACACCCTGTTCTCCTAGTGCTAGCTTGTTCAATATACCACACCCTGTTCTAGTGCTAGCTTGTTCAATATACCACACCCTGTTCTCCTAGTGCTAGCTTGTTCAATATACCACACCCTGTTCTCCTAGTGCTAGCTTGTTCAATATACCACACCCTGTTCTCCTAGTGCTAGCTTGTTCAATATACCACACCCTGTTCTCCTAGTGCTAGCTTGTTCAATATACCACACCCTGTTCTCCTAGTGCTAGCTTGTTCAATATACCACACCCTGTTCTCATAGTGCTAGCTTGTTCAATATACCACACCCTGTTCTCCTAGTGCTAGCTTGTTCAATATACCACACCCTGTTCTCCTAGTGCTAGCTTGTTCAATATACCACACCCTGTTCTCCTAGTGCTAGCTTGTTCAATATACCACACCCTGTTCTCCTAGTGCTAGCTTGTTCAATATACCACACCCTGTTCTCATAGTGCTAGCTTGTTCAATATACCACACCCTGTTCTCCTAGTGCTAGCTTGTTCAATATACCACACCCTGTTCTCCTAGTGCTAGCTTGTTCAATATACCACACCCTGTTCTCCTAGTGCTAGCTTGTTCAATATACCACACCCTGTTCTCATAGTGCTAGCTTGTTCAATATACCACACCCTGTTCTCATAGTGCTAGCTTGTTCAATATACCACACCATGTTCTCCTAGTGCTAGCTTGTTCAATATACCACACCCTGTTCTCCTAGTGCTAGCTTGTTCAATATACCACACCCTGTTCTCCTAGTGCTAGCTTGTTCAATATACCACACCCTGTTCTCCTAGTGCTAGCTTGTTCAATACATAAACAGTAGTTGTCTGCATCAGCAACGTATACATAATAGTTGAGTTGGCCTACGTCTGTAATAGCTCGGAATATACAGTACGGTACGGTACGGTACATGTCTTAAGGGGAGGTATTTACTGTTTTCCCTACTTTTTCATCAAACTTTAAATTACACCCCCTAGACCCCCTTTCAAGATAAATTTGGACATTTTTCGGTAGACAAATGTCCCGGCCAGAGGCCGGTTGCTCTTAAATTACAGGCTCGCTATCGCTCGCCAGGAAAAAATAGACACCTTAACGTCACGAAAGGTCTTAAAATTGACAGAAATGGGGCAAAATGTCTTAAAATATCCAAACTACTAGGGCGAAGGTCTTAAACTCTCAAAAGCAATGGGGCTAAACATGAGGGAGAAAGGGGTCCAGAAATGGAAATCTCCCCTTAAGGAGACAGGGGATTTATTTTGGGTATATATATATATATATATATATATATATATATATATACAGTATATACCGGTATAGGCCTATGTATATATTTTTTTTTTATTATTTTTTTTAGTTTCCTCGCTAGACCTTCAAGCTTAAAAAACACTCCCTAGACCTCCCTTCAAGATCAATTTGTACATTTTTCGATAGAAAAATGTCCCGGCCGAAGGCCGATTTCTCTTAAAATTACAGGCTCGAATCTTAAAATTACAGGCTCGAATCTTAAAATTACAGGCTCGCAATAGCTCGCCAGGAAAACTAATCAACACCTAAATGACAAGAAATGCCTTAAAATTGACGAAGAAATGGGACGAAAGGTCTTAAAATCGCCAAACTAATGGGCCTAACGTCTTAAAATCTCAAACCTAATGAGTCTAAACATGAGGGAGAAAGGGGGCCAGAGAAGCGCCCCAGCTCCCCTTCATCTAGTAATAACAGCATTGGGACACATAAGCAACACATGGTTACCCACGCGTCACACCTATCACATCAGTCTCGCCTTTATACCTCCTCCTCACATACGGTGCTCTCTACTCATGTCCCGATATCTACCAGCAGCTATTCATTATTATTTGGTATTATTATGGATTATCTATTATTTATTTATTTGTATTATGGATTATCTATTATTTATTTATTTTTATTATGGATTATCTATTATTTATTATTATTATGGCAATTTATTTTTATTATGGATTATCTACTATTTATTATTATGGCAATTTATTTTTATTATGGATTATCTATTATTTATTTTTATTATGGATTATCTATTATTTATTATTATGGCTATTTATTTTTATTATGGATTATCTATTATTTATTTGTATTATGGATTATCTATTATTTATTATTATGGCAATTTATTTTTATTATGGATTATCTATTATTTATTTTTATTATTTTCTATTATTATTTATTATTATGACAATTTATTATTACAAATTCGTAGTTTACTCACCAAAATACGATTACCTTTGCATTGCTTTACAAGATATTCCTCCGCGCCATACACTTCTTTATACACGCTATATCAACTAAATAATTATAGATTTAGCTAACAAATCACTGTTCCAAGAAGTAATCCAATGATCTTTTTAACCTTAAGGAGGGTCACTTGTATTTTTCCTCTCCTTTTCTCTGGCCCCACACATTCGGCCCCATTCAGCCTACTGTTTTAAGATGGTTAACATCCAGGTGTCGATTTATTCCTGGCGAACGATAGCGTGCCAGCATTGTATGGAGAAATCCGGCTTTGCGCAAGACATTTTTCTATCGAAAAATTTAAAAAGTTAGCCTGCTGAAAAGAACTAAACAAGAAATATACTGGCTCGCTACCGCTCGCCAGGAAAAAGTCGACACCTGGATGGGGATAAACGTCTTATAACAGTAGGCTGAATGAGGCCGAATTATTACAACCCAGAGAGAGAAGGAGAGAGAGAGAACACAAACGAGGTGGGCCCCCTTAATTCAACTGATTGCTTTTTTTAACCATACTGAGTTAGTAATATTTTGTGATATCCACACACCGCAGTCATTACATATAGCGGTAATTTTAATATATGTTATCCATGGTGAAGAATATACACTAGCCATGGCTAGGAGTAATGATAATGTATACATTAAATAGCTAAGTATTTACCTAACAATATCCGCAGCCAATAACAAATCATTCGACGTTTATATTATGTATCTCTAGTACATAGATAGTACTCCAAGTTCCCAATATACTATATTAGGTGTGTGTGTGTGTGTGTGTGTGTGTGTGTGAATATACACGAATGAGACTTCCAAACATATAGACATATAGAGCAACAAGAGAGGAGATGAGAGAACGGAGAATTGACTGTACTAAAGGAAGAGAGAGAGAGAGAGAGAGAGAGAGAGAGAGAGAGAGAGAGAGAGAGAGAGTATGAAGAGTTTTGCAAGAAGAAGCGAGGATTGGGAAAGAACAAGTAAAAAGAGAACACCAAAAGGAGAAGACATAAGAAGAGTAGGGACCTAATGAGCTAAATGAGATAAAGAGCAAAGTAATGGTTCTGAAAGCTTAAAATACTACGTAAAAAGGACAAAATGTGTGTCCATAGTTTAAAGGAGAGGGAGAGAATAGGAAGGGTTAAGGGCTGGGAAGTGTTGGAGTTGTACTTGAAACGGAATTGGGGAGAGATATTCAAAGAGAGGACTCACGCGGAAAAAAAGGAGTGTTTTGCAGGGAAATAAAGATAGATACATACATAGGTAGTAGGTAGGAAGATTGATAGATAGTTAGCTAGACAGATAGATAGAGAGATAGATAGAGAAAAAGGATACATACATAAACAATAAAGTAGATAGATAGAGACCGTTTTCACTTCTTTAATTTGCTAAATCAATTTAACAGGATTTACATTTATATATTATTATTAAAGAACAAATATTAAAATTAATAATTTTATGGGGAGACATGAAATTGTGACATATCTTGGAGTAAATTAAAATAGGATATCATTAATCATAGCGACCCCCTCAACCCATCGTGTATCCAATTTACCCCATAATTTCCCTTACCTACTGTAAAAGCGTGATTCACACAATAAATGGCGCCATTTGACGCCGTATCTTCAGATTAATGAATAATGGGTAAGTTAATGCAAATCCTCCACTCAAACCATGAAAAACAACAATGCAACACTATATTCCTTGAACAAAATGTAAAGAAAACTTGGTAAATAAGGCCTACTCTAGCTGTCTTGCATGCTACCAAAAATAGATATTACATATAGGCCTAATTAAAAACTGAAAACAAAAATTAGATAATTTAACCCCTTCTGTAACGGCGACGTCTTCTTAATTTTATTCTAGCTACAGTATATTTAAACGAGTTTGTGCAGTTTGAGAAGGATTTGTCGTAGTAAGAAGGATTAAGTGAGATAGTTCGAAGCCTGATCATTGTAGGAGGCCCTTTTTAAACTGAATAAAATCGTCTAATAGTAGCCAGAATAAAGTAAAATGACGTCGCCGGTAAGAAGGGGTTAATTAGTAAAGGTTGTATTTACAATGTGTACAGTACAAGTATGGCCTTGACAAATATTAAGGTAGTCTTTCTTAGTAGAATATAAGAAAAGTAGAAAGATATAATAAAAGCGATATTATTATGTGACTCTAATATAATTTTAACCTATCCAATCCCAGCGACGGCTACCAGCCGTCAGTAGATAAGTCACTTCCCAGTCCCAGCGATGGTTGGGAGCCGTCAGTAATGTACTTTCCTTGTAACTGCCTGTATCAGGCTGTGCCTGGTACCATGATCGTTTGAGCACTGCTCTCAATATGGCAACACTTCTCAGCTTATATCCAACCCTCTGAAGGCTGGGAGAGCCAGTATTCCTTCATCTCTTGAGGTGGAAGGTTGTTCTATCTTGCCATTTTGGCCACATTGCTTGGGACTGAGGGGGACTTTTATTACTGTATCCTACAGTACAGTAGGGGTTAAGGTGGAACATTTAAGAAAAATATAAAAAGACAGGTAATTATGAAGTCCAATAAATACCATTAAGTAAACTGTAAAGTAAATATAGGGAGAACTAAAGCTAAAGGGAAGGTGTGGTGGACTGGTATTCTTACCGGGTTCAAATACCGATGTGTCAATGGGAAGATATTAAAGGATGGAATTTGTGTTGTACTTGGTTTCAGTGCATCACCACAAAGCCCACCGACACGCCATAAAAATACTCTCTCTGTTACCAATAAATTAGCATTGCTTGAATATTCTTATATTTAAGATATGCTATGGGGGCAGTGCTTAGTGAGTAAATAGCTCAATAGGTAGCGTTTGAGAGAGAGATGTCAGAGATTGTGAGATGAGACAGTGAGGCAGTGGCGATGTAGCTTCAAATTGAAACGGGGTTCGAGGAAACAGCCAGGCATTGTAGGTCTACGAAGGTAACACCACGTACAAGCCGGCTGCAACACTCAAACTGTCTCGATGTCTCACTTGCCATCTGAAATACGACCTCTTGACTTCACAGTGTTGAGCAGTTGAAATTGGAACATAAAAAACAAATAAAGTGGAAATGAAAGAAAAAGAGAAGTTGAAAAAAAAAACTTAGTAAAATAAAGAAAACGGTAGATAAAAGCATAAACACAAAATGTGGGAAAGAAAACAAGAATACTAGAAACACTCGAGGAAACAAGAGTGTAGCCTAAACAAAGAAAACGACGTAAAAAGAGAACCACGAAATTAAGAACAGAAAAGATTAAATTATATACCGGTAAGCATTAGGCTAATTATGTACGACAATGCTATAGTACTAGATCAAAAGAAAATATGAATTAAGAAGAGCGCAAACAAATTAATACACCCAAGATCTATTTAAATACAACTTACGGAGGGAGCAACGAAAACAAGAATGAAACAACTCGAATTTCTAGTCAAATAAGAATAAAGATGTAACATTGCTCGGACTACAGTTGGAGTAAGGTTGGCTGTATTCGGCACTACGCATACAAAACTGTTGTTACCTTCCTCCTACATGGCAGGGGTGGGAGAGTTACAAGGAGTTACAAGGAATAGTTAATATCTCAAAAGACTTAGCGGGCCATTTTGAAGAGACGCTCAAAGTGGAAAGAGCGAGAGATTGTACAGTGCACGACACACCTTGCTGAGTGTACACATTATTATCTACTCTCCTTTTGAATTGCGCTACTGAACTACTATTAATAACTTCTGCGGGAAGTTTGTACCAGGTAGAACAGATCTTATATGTGAAAATGTTTCCACATATACTAGTGCTGAGCTCTTTTCATTCTAACTTCCAGTCATGGTTGTGTGTTGTATTCATATTAAGGCTAAACATGTTGTTATGGTCCACATTATCAAACTCATTAAGTATCTTAACAAACTTCCGTGTGTTGATCTCGTAGTCTGCATGTTTCGAGCGAAATTAAATCAAGAACTCTCGACCGGTCCTCATAGCTAAGTCTTCTAATGGCTAGAATAAGCTTTGTAGCCCTATAGCGTGTCCTCTCTCCAGTCGCTCTATATCTTTCCTGAATGCTGCAGAACTGAACAGCATACTCCAGGAGAAGCTGTATACAGAGCTTTGTAGAGTGGGAGGAGTATAAGAGAGAGAGAGAGCGAGCGAGAGCGAGGGAGGGGGATAGGAAGAGAGAGAGAGAGAAGTGGATGCATTGTGTGTAACAAAACAGGAAGAGAAAGATCATGTAAGAATATGTGTTTGTGTGCGTACGTGTGTGTGTGAGAGAGAAAGAGGGAGGAGGGAGGCATGATTGTGGTGGAGTAAGCTTGAACGAGAATTGGAAAAGGATCAAAGTACTGAGAAGAGCAAATATAGGGAGTTTATGAGAGAGAGAGAGAGAGAGTGGGACGGGGAGAGGTAGTGAGGGAGGGGAGAGGGAGAGAGCGTGGGAGGGGGAGATGTAGATAGCATCAACTGGTAATGGAAATTGGGTAATAGAGTAGGAGATGAAAGAAAAAGTCATTGGTGTGAACTGTGTGTGTGGGGTGAGTGTATGTAGGCTGAGAGAGAGAGAGTATGAGAGCGAACGAGAATGAGAGTAATTGAGTGTGTGAAAGAGATTATAGATAAACATAAATCACGTATGTGCCTCTTTGTATGCATTATTTGTGGAGAGTGTGTGTGTGTGTGTTTGTGTGTGTGTGTGTGTGTGTGTGTGTGATATATACAGTATATATAATAGGTCTGGTTTACTGGTATAGTTACGAGGCTGTGGGACTGGCACTACACAACAACACGGTTTATTAATGGTTGAACTGTACAGGTGAACATATAAAGGAGTGTATGTGTGTATGTGTGTGTGTGTGTGTGTCTACAATATATATATATATATATATATATATATATATATATATATATATATATATATATATATATATATATATATATATATATATATATATATTATATATATATAAAGGTGCGCTTGTGAGGGTGCGTGTATAGATGTGTGTGTGTGTGTGTGTGAGGGTGCATGTATATTGGTATGTGAAGTTTTGTGTGTGCGCGTGTGTGTATGAGGGTGTTCGTATGTGGGTGGCTGGGTGTTTGTATATGAGGGTTTGTGCATATGGGTGGGTACAACAGTTTTGCCGAATGAGTCTTTAGTTTGCAGATTCTGCATTCAACGCTCGGAAATGGAGGAAAAGCTAACAAAGGCAACATAGCTAATCGATACATTGACCAGTAGGGTAAAAATAAGTCCTTGAAAAGTTTGTGACTGCCAATATTGGCTACAAAACTCCCCCTACAGATGCCAGAGTACCTGCTAGCAAACCCAGGATAGAGCCTTCTGCTCCAAAGACTGTTAACATCCCCTCCCATAACAGCAGTTCTATTGTTGCCACTCACACAATTGATAAAAGTTTGTCTACTCCACAGAATATTTTTCAAAAAGTCAACAATAGAGTCCACCCACAAAATAAGATAGTTATCTCAATAACCACATATAATAAATATAAGATCAGATCCTAGCCAAACCGGAAGATGACCAAACGCAGGTCAGGTTGATCGGTGATTCCGTTGTCAGGGGTCAGTTAACAGAGTTCTGCGGCAGAGCACCTAAGACTAGGAAATGCTTCTGTATTCCAGGTGCGGGCTTGGATGATGTCACTGCTGCTATCACCGAGGTAACTTCTTAAGCTCCAAACAATACTCGCTACCTATTCCATACCAAAAATAAGATGTAAAGCAAACGAGGTCAGAGGAATTGTTGGAAAAGTACCGAACAATTCTAAAGCAATGGGTGCTTGACCAAATAAAGTTATATCATTGACTCAGGCGTTCTCCCAATAATTTCAGCAGAAATTCTTTGACAGGGCCTTCAGCCTAAATAGTTGTCTCAAAAACCTGTGTTCGGAAGAAGGAATCAGATACATTAATGCTTGGGACCATTTCTTCAACAAACCTGATCTGTTTGAAGAATATGGTCTTCACCTGAACCAAGTGGCCTCAGCTCGACGAACACGAATCTTAAATGATGCAGTTCAAGCTTTTTATTAAAAAACGAAACTGGTTGGGGGCAGTCAGGAAAAATCACCGTAAGACATATTACTAACCAAAAAAAAATCTGCGACACGGCATAGCAGCATAGCGGTGAATATTCTCAGTCCATCAAAATCTTTTTTTGCAAATGCTCGAAGTATATATACGGTAGCACATTCTCAGATCTAGAAGATATAACTTTCACTGAAAATGTTTACTAAATAGGGATAACTGAGCCATGGTTAAACATTGACCAAAGAGATTTCTTAGCAGAGTATACCATTCCTGGTTATGTGATCTTTGAATGCAGTCGAACCAACAAACATGGGGGAGGTGCATTGTTATACATTGAAGAAGACCTGCATCCAGTCCAAATGACCATAGATACTCCTTAAGTTCAATTTAAAAATATGCTTCAAGGAAAAATAACCCTTTTATCGACCCACAGCACAAAACTGTACACTGACAACAAAATGTATGATTAGATTGCAGAAATAAACAATAACCAAGATGAACATTTTGGAGACTGCCACCTGCCAGTACCGATATGGGGCGATCACCTGACATGACACACAGGAACTGAGTTATACAATGATTTGCTAAAAGGTTCATTATATCAATTTGTCCAATCTCCTACACGAGGCAATAATGCTTTTGATTTATTCTTTGCAACGATAGACGACTTTGTTAACCAGTTTAAGGTAGGTGACAAGTTTAGTACAAGTGATCATCGCTCGATCACATTCAACGTTAAATTCCTTAACAATAAATCAAATGAGAATCATAAACAAGTAATTAAACTCCGTAAGAAAAATCTTGAATCACATATCGCAAACTTAAGCAAGTCAAAATGGGAATTCTATGGACTTATCAAAAGTAAAAAGGTGATTATCTCTCAAATTGGAGTTCTTGTCAAAGTCAAGTCAAATTAATTAATATTCTCAATGACTTTTTTTTGCTTCTGTATTTATCAATGAAGATCTGGATTCGAATCCATCTACATGCAATATATATATATGCAATTATCAGTAATGATGTTCTGAGTAACATCATAATTACGAAAAAATATTGATTAAACAGTATTAACAAACTAAAGTCTAACGAAAGCCCTGGACCCGATAAATTTTCTCCAAGAGTTTTGAAAGAGCTAAGAGACGAGATATCAAAACCCTTAGCCCTACCGTTTATCAATACAATGCAAAGTGTAATTGTACCCTATGCATGGAAATTAACAAAGGTACCTCATATTAAACAAAGGGGGAGCAAATCACTACCTTGTAGCTATCGTCCAATCAGTTTGACTTCAGTCATATGTAAATTGCTTGAAACAGTAATCATAGATAAAATTTTGAACTAATTAGAACAATTAGAACTAATTAGAACACGGCGGGTGCCCAACCCCGAAAAGGGTTGAAATAGGGGAGCTATCCCCCCGCCAAAGGCGGCTTTCTAGGGCCTTTCCTAGCTGATGCTGAGAGGATTGGGTTCTAGTCATGTGGTGATGGGCTGGTCTATCAGAGTGAGAACTGAGCAATCTCTGCCATACACATAGCTTACTCTGACTGTTCCTTTTACTTATATATTTTCTAAATCTCTAACGTGGATTGACCTCCCAATCTACCAAGATTGGAAGCCAAAGCGTCACATTTTTCCCTTGCCCCTCAACTTTCTCTTCATAATTGCTGAGGGACACAGGGCCCTGGGTGGGGCTTTGGTTTCCCGGGCGTTTCCGCACCCTCCTCAGCTCCCCGCCATGGAGTGGCTTCGGTCACCCAGGCTTTATTGTGGTCGGCAGGGAGGGTTCTGTGGGGGCACTCGGTTATGGCCTTGGCCTTGCTCGGGGCCTTGGGGCTGTTCGGCCAGGCAGCTTGGGGAACAACAACAACAACAACAACAACAACTAATTAGAACAAAATAAATTAATACAAGATTCTCAGCCTGGCTTTTCAAACAAGCAGTCATGCCTAGCAAATCTCCTCGACTTCTTTCATGATATTTTGTAATAAGTATGAGGAAAGTAAAGAGAGAGAGTGTGTGTGTGTGTGTGTGTGAAAGTGTGAAAGTGTGTATGTGACTGTGTGTATGTGCATGCATGTAATATATAAGATCTGGTTTACTGGTATTCCGTTTTTACGAGGCTGTGTATCTGACACAACACAACAATGCGGTTTATAAATGGTGGGACTGTACGGGTGAACGTGTAAGGCTCTGTGGGTGTATGTATGTATGTGTATTTCTTTGTGAGTGTGTGTTTCCCATTATATGTATTTTTAATCTGTCAGTGTATGTATATGGTTGGATTGTGTGTAAATGTATGTATATGTGAGTATATGCATTTATTTGATTTCATATTCTTACTAAGGTTTACACACCTTGTAATATAAAAGTGCAATATATAATTTAAATAAGTATGTCCTTTGCTTCCATTTTCTGTATATGCAATATTTAAATATAAAAGTCTACGGGCATTACTAATCGTGTTACAAGTATTCGTCAATCATAGTGTGTGAATTTATATTTTGTGTTTGTGTGTTCATTGTTGTCTGTTATGTTGTCCCTATTTGGGCTCTGTCTTGAGTCGGGGCCCCCCCCCCAAAAAAAAAAAAAGGAAAAGTGGGGATTGAGCCTGAGTATATACATACATACAGTACACACCTTTCATTTTTAGGATAGGATACAGTTATAAGCTGATATACTGAAGATTATTCAAAGTTATGTAGTATATCTTGATAACAAATCGGCAAACCCTTTTTAATAAGTGCAAATAGAGATATTCAATTCATATTTTTGCATACAACCAATGTAATTCCGTCTACGTTTCTCGACGGATATTTGTTATTTATTTGTATTGTTGTCATTTATATGTAACCATTATCTGTGTCCTCCCTTTCAATTATTGTGCATTGATCCTCCATCTATCTGTAGGGTCTTTGAGATTGGCTATTAACTGGGTGACAGTGAGAGGGGGAGAGAAGATAAATTCATCGTATATTATTATTTCTTGAATCTTGAAAGGTATATTATTATTTTGTATACCTTTATTTGGTCTATTCTAGCTGGTTGCTGATAAAGTAAGAGTAGTATAGTCTAGTATAGAGTAGTATAGTCTATTTTGTCCAGCTGAGGGTAAGTTGCCATGTTTCTATCTTTGTTACTCAGCTATCAGGTAGATTTTGTAGCCAAATATGATGTTAATTATGAAAACTTGGCATTAATACGACACACAGCCATAGTCGTTTCATATATTTCCGTTAAGTATCGAGAAATCAGCTACTAAGGGATTCAATTTACCATCAGCTGGGAAAAAAATAGAGTATAGTAATAATAATAAATAATAATTTAGAATAATAATAGTAATCATAATTATTGTTAGGCCGATATTGTTCAGTCAATTTATAATTTACGCATGCTAAAGTGGATGGCTGTAAAACAAGATACGACCGTTTCGATGGGTTTTATTGATACAGAAGGAAGAGTCAATCAAGTGGGTCCCGTAGAACCACAATATCAATAGTACGAATAAAAAAAAAAAAATCGTATCACATACATACAGTATACCAGGTTGTATCGTAATTATATTCTAAACACACAATGCAATGAACCTTGGTGAACTCCAACTTTCACTGGGAACTCTTCACTCAGATCACCATTCACTCTAACCGCTGCCCGTGATCCCTTAAGCCGGTATCACACGAGAGCTTTTATAGTCAACATTCGATATTCAAAAAAATTCTGGTAAAATTTCTGGACTATTTTGCACTGGTATAGGAAACTAGACTGGTGGTAGATGAATTTAGCTAACCGAAATATTTCAAATGTTTACCCCGTAAGCTGCCAGATCAATGTTGAGGGAAAAAGCGCTCGTGTGATATATACCGGCTTTATACATTCTCTTTTACCACACACACCAACCACTCCATTCTGAGTGTTCTCATATAGCCCACTGCATTACTTTCCTTGGCACCCTGTCAGGTCCACAAAGACTAGGAATAATTCCCTGTTTTTCTTTAAGAACCTCTCTTACAGTTGCCTAAGAGTGAAGATAGCATCAGTTGTGCCAAGTCCCGGCATTAATCCAAACTGCATGTCACTGATGGCAACCCTTTTCCTGATCATGCCTTCAAAGACCCTTTCGCTGACTTGGTCGAGGATTTTCAAACCCCTGTAATTTCCCCTAATAAAATCACCCTTGCCTATGGATATATTGACTATCACACTTGTTTGGTATGCATCAGCTCTAAGACCAATTGACAACTTGTGAGTTTCAGGCTATAAGGAAGTTGGAACCGTGAAAATTGATATTAAACAGAAATGCAACAATAATGTACATTTCTGATGGATAAATGGTATATGTTGCATTGGGTTTTATGTATTTATATATGTACTACAACCGTATTTTAGCTGGTAATTCTGCTAAACCTCGATGTCTACAGCTCCAATTTCCTTATAGAACGAATTTCGCAAGTGGTCAATTCTCTCCCAATATCTCCGGCTGCCTTTAGCATCTCAGCGACTATGCCGGAACTCCCAGTGGCTTTCCCGGACTTCATTCTATCTATAGCTCTTTTGAGGGGGGTTTGGGTCACTTTTAAGGGGGGTTTGGGTCACTTTTTGGTCGATTGTTTTATGTATTTATTATTTTTCTAGTTTCCTCCCTAGCCCTCCATCAAAAAAAAAAAAAAAAAACAGGATTCCCCTTCAAGATATATTTATACATTTTTCGGTAGAAAAATGTCCCGGCCGAAGGCCAGTTACTCTTAATAAATTGCAGGCTCGCTTTCGCTCGCCAGGAAAAAAATCAACACCTAATTGGCACGAAAGGTCTTAATATTGACAACAAAATGGGGCATAGTCTTAAAATCGCCAAACTAATAAGCCGAACGTCGTACAATCCAAAAAACAATGAGGCTAAACATGAGGGAGAAGGGGGGCCCGAAAAACCGGCCCATGTCCCCTTAACGGCGTCATACCCTTTCAAAGGCCTTGTGCTGGAGCTACAGTGCTGAGCTGGTCTCTATTCCATTTCAAACTCCACATTTAGCAATCTATTCCATTTCAAACGCCACATTTAGCAATCTATTCCATTTCAAACGCCACATTTAGCAATCTATTCCATTTCAAACTCCACATTTAGCAATCTATTCCATTTCAAACTCCACATTTAGCAATCTATTCCATTTCAAACGCCACATTTAGCAATCTATTCCATTTCAAACGCCACATTTAGCAATCTATTCCATTTCAAACTCCACATTTAGCAATCTTATATAAGGCTTCTTCCATGCCTCTCTAATTTCGTTTTGTGAGTAAACAGTCCTACCACTGTCATTATTATATACATCGTACAGTCGGCCTAATAAGTGATGTCTCGGTACCAAGTATATTTCGATCAATAATTGGTACCAGCAATATCTAAGCATTTATTCATCGTTTTGAGTAAGATATACAAACACGTTACTACTCTTACCCACCCTATTTAACATCTGACAGACATTAATACAGGACAGAGCGAGCCAAACGTAAAGACAGTTGAAACATGACTTATTAGCGCCACTGTACACCCACCATGTCCTTGCTACAGTCCCTCACATTCTTAGCTAGTTTATATAATACCATTGTTATTATTAGTACTTGTTCTATCACACTATCCTGCATGGTTTTCTAGCATTACGTTTGGCGGTCAGGGTTTTCTTCCTTCCTGCCACCTTCCTTCCATACTTTGAAACGTTTTCTTCCTTGCTGCCACCTTCCTTCCATACTTTGAAACGTGTTATTCCTTGCTGCCACCTTCCTTCCATACTTTGAAACATGTTTTTTTTCTCTCTTTGACTGCCACTATCAGGAGACCTTTATGTCTGGGTCGCGCCGTTGGATTGCCACAGGAGGCTGCGTTATATATATATATATATATATATATATATATATATATATATATATATATATATAGTTCCATTGGCTGGCAACGTCAGCTGACCTAGCACCCACACTTCTTTCAATTTCCATAATTTCGTTTTGGAATCTGTCTCTATATTCCTCTTTTTCTAACAACCATAATTGCCTTTTTGGCAAATGTGCTTTCTTTCTCCCAGAAACTCTACTTAAGCTCATATCACACACTAGGAGCTTGTGTTGGGGGATACATCCTTCATCTGGTATGATCTTAGTATCTCTAACCCATTTCCTGTCAGATTTGCTGATCAGGAAGTAGTTCATCTGGCTACTGGATAATAATAATAATAATAATAATAATAATAATAATAATAATAATAATAATATTAATGATAATAATAATAATGAACTAGAAGGCTGGCGTAGATGGCGTGGTTGCGTAATTAGAATGGATGATGAAGACAGAGGAGTAACAAAAAAAGATGGGCGTAGGAGCGAAATTGAAGGTGGGAAAAGGTGGAGAAAGACGAATAGAAGGTTATATGATATGTTGAGAGAGAGAGCGCGCGCAAGAGCTCTCTCTCTCTCTCTCTCTCTCTCTCTCTCTCTCTCTCTCTCTCTCTCTCTCTCTCTCGTGCATGAATGTGAAGTGTCTCTGTGCGTTTCTGTAAGTGCATGGAGATATGCGTGCGCATACCAATTTGGAAACATGTACATTGTACAGTACAGTACAGTATACTGTATGTTGTGAGTGTGTATTGCCTCATATATGAATGAGTAAATAATACATAGCATATATACTGTATATGTGTATATATGTATGGGGGCATATAATAGCCTCTCTGAGACATTCTTGCGCATTCATATGCAAATCTGAAACTTGTAGTTAGGGTCCCTTCATCTAGGGCATTATGTAGATAGATAGGTTGGTAGAAAGATAGGTAGGTAGATAGATAACCAGGTAGAGAGGTAGATAGGTTAATAGATCAATAGAAACATAAACACAAATATATACACATAATTAACCATACAGATCGATATATAGGTACCGTAGAATAATAGATAGATTGACAGACCGATCGATAGATAGATGACATATAAATATATGAATAGATGGATAGCTATATAGATAAATAGTATGAGACTAGAGATAGAGAAATAAGCATACTAAACATAAAGATAGACAAATACAGAAACAAATATATAGATAGAAATAAATAAATAAATCAGTCCCACACCAAGACACATCCGCATGCTATTAACCCCTTCAGACTCATATGACGCAGAGGTTACCAGATTAGCAATAAGAAATAGAGGCGATCAGGGGTATTTAGAAACCTTTAGTTTAGTTACTTCAACCTCTGCAGTTGTCTTTGAGTTAGCTGTGGGCAGAAAACTAATTTTGGAGAGGTATTTATAAGAGTGAGAGAACTCTATTTCTTATTGCTAATCTGGCAACCTCTGCGTCATATGTGCGTAAAAGGGTTAAACAACTCACTTTTTGTTTTCCCTCTTTGCAAATCAACCCTCCCAAAGCTTCCTAAAGTCGTATAAATATAGCTAGAATATAATATAACAGACGTTGCTGGCACAGAAAGGGTTAACCCCTTCAGGACAATGACACTGTTTTGTATTTCAATCTGGCTAACTTACACGATGTTATGCAGTTTAATAAGGACCTATGTTATTCAGAGGGTTTATTGAGATTGTATTTACTGCTTTGAGTCACTCAGCGGCATAAGTTAGGGCCTAATTTTTCGAAGCTATCCCGAACAGAATCGAATTTTGTCTAATTGATTTGCCTAATGTTTCCATTTCGGAGGTTCAGTTTGCAGGTCGAGCGTTCATATTGGGTCCGGATTTATGTGGTTGAATGTATACAGTACATTCAATGCTAAAGAAAACCGTGTAATGGTAACAAGACTATTATGAAAATTACGTCATTGTGTTCAAGAAGTTAACCCTTTCTGTACGACGTCTGCTATATTTTATTCTAGCTATACTGTATTATACGATTTTATGAAGCTTAGGAAGGCTCTGTGGTAGCTAAAAGGGTTGATTGAGATAGTTAACATCCTCATAAGTGCAAAAGATCCTTCATAAACTGACTACAATCGATTAGTAGTAGCCAGAATACAATCAAAAGAATTACGACGGTACAGAAGGGATTAACATCTCTGACCCTCCCAGTAGAGCCCATAGTACTGCAAATGAGTACGGGATCTCTGTATTAGTAGAGTTAGAGGACTCTTACTTCGCGGGTACCGGTACTCTTTAATTTGTGGCTGAGAGTAGGAGACCATTATATTTTTAATTATATATATAATTAATTAATTAATTATATATATATATATATATATATATATATATATATATATATATATATATATATATATATATATATTTATTACTATAGCCTACAGTATATTATGCGTGTCACGACATTTTTCGTTTCATCTTTTATCATGTTCTTGACTCACGTTTATAGCAGCATGCTCGCAGGGAAGTATATTATATAGCATTGCACATGCACACACGCATACATATACATACACTACACATCCACCTACCTATACACTATCTACCCGTCACAATCTTCCACACGGCTAACCTTTATTATTCAACAACACTCAAATAAAGTTTTCCTTTTCTCTCAATATTCTTGGATTTTTTGTTTATATCTGTCCTTTTTTGGAAACACCATATTACCACTATTGCTAAGCCAGCTTCCCAGAAGTTAGGTGTGTTTAACAGTCTCTGTGGGTTCTTTACCCCTGCACAGCTTCTTGCTCTTTACTGTGCGCCCATGCATAGAGTATTGTTAGCATGCGTGATGAGATTTCACCAATACAGTACTACACTTCTAAAATGTGTAGTCAAAAGCATTTCGTCTTATTAACTCACCTCCTCTTACTAATTTTCTCTAATCTCTCTCTCTCTCTCTCTCTCTCTCTCTTATACTGCTTTTACAATAATCGGTGTTCTTCAGAGTTTTCCGATTGTATACTTCCTCACTCACAGAGAGTAGGTGGCACCTGTCTTTCAACACATTCCCACCCTTTTTCTGTCAAATTCTCTAACCCCAGATTGAACCGATTTTGCCAGTCTTTCTTCTACTCAACATGTAAACTCTGGAACTCTCTCCGTCACACTATTTATCCCTCATCCTATGAATTAAACTTTCAAGTTCCGTGTGTCCATATATTTTGAATCTGTACCTTGAATATGACTCGGTCAATCTTTCAATTTGAAGAGACACTAGATACAGACAGCTTTGCCTGTTGTCTTTTTACACATAGGACACACACACACACACACACACACACACACACACACACACACACACACACACACACACACACACACACACACACACACACACACTTACACACACACACACACACACACACACACATATGCATATGCATATATACATAAACACACATACTGTACAGGTGTGTACAGTATAACATGAACAAACATACAGTACATACATGTTACATAATTATTATTTTGTATACATGCACACATACATTTCCGCTGTGTATTTTGTCCCGTTCTTTAATAAAAAACAAAAACATAAAACATGTACCTATCTCTCTCTCTCTTAAACACACATACACACATCTACACACACACACACACACATATATATATACACACACCTACACACACACACACACACACACACACACACACACACACACACACACACACACTCACTCTCTCTCTCGCTCTCTCTTTAACAGCTAATCGAAACGTCATTCCCAATTATCTCTCATTTCACCCGCTCTTGCTCACACACCCGTTCTTTCATTACTCGCTCTAATTTCCCACTGGCTCACATGCATTTGCTTTATTTCGCTTTAATTTTTTCCTAATCTCACTTCTTCCTGTTCGCTCATTTTCCGGGTATTTTTGAAGTTGTCGGAATGTTTTATTTTTAAGTTTTTGTTAACTATTCAACATGTTCTATTCTTTGCCTTTTGTTTTGATTGTGGTGGCTTTGTTGTTGCTATCATTATTGTTGTTGTTACTGTTGTTTTGATTGTGGTGGCTTTGTTTGTTGCTATCATTATTGTTGTTACTGTTGTTTTGATTGTGGTGGCTTTGTTTATTGCTATCATTGTTGTTGTTACTGTTGTTTTGATTGTGGTGGCTTTGTTGTTGCTATCATTATTGTTGTTACTGTTGTTTTGATCTTGGTGGCTTTGTTTGTTGCTATCATTATTGTTGTTGTTACTGTTGTTTTGATTGTGGTGGCTTTGTTTGTTGCTATCATTATTGTTGTTGTTACTGTTGTTTTGATTGTGGTGGCTTTGTTTGTTGCTATCATTATTGTTGTTGTTACTGTTGTTTTGATTGTGGTGGCTTTGTTTGTTGCTATCATTATTGTTGTTGTTACTGTTGTTTTTTTGGTGTATCTAGCATTGAAATTGGGGTGACCGAGGAAGATAGATTTAGATAGATCGGAACATTTAGGGTTTAGAGTGAGCTGAAAGGAGCTATATTAACCCTCTCACGGTCTTGACGCAATTTTGAGCCTATTAGGGATACTTTAAAGCCTTTGTTATCATCAGGGGTATTTAGAAACCTTTAGTTTAGTTACTTCAACCTCTGCAGTTGTCTTTGAGTTAGCTGTGGGCAGAAAACTAATTCTGGAGAGGTAATTATAAGAGTGAGAGAACTCTATTTAGTATTGCCAATCTGGCAACCTCTGCGTCATATGGTCGTGAAAGGGTTAAGATAGAGCACGATATCATTTTTGTTTTCCTTTCTATTTTTTATAAAAAAAAAAAAAAATTGGGGGGGGGGGGGACGGGGGATAGAAATAGAATCAACATGTTCTAAAACCATATAAAACTGCAAACCTTTTAATCAACGGACCATGGAAAGCGGAGATATGTCCACCTGTACTTTGCACACCAGAAGTTGCTTGAAAGTGTGATGATGATCATTATTCAGAACACTATTGTCATCACTATCACTCACTGTCAGATAATGGTGAATCACTATTGGTAACTGGCTCAAAAACATGCCTTCCAATCACAGAGTCACCAAGTCAAGAATCCCGTTGGTGTTACATGTCCACACTCTCGTTGCTATGGGTACCGTGAAATGCCCTAGCTTCGGACGGACGGGGGCTATACTTCGGACACTTCAGGATAAAAGTATATAAGGTACAGTTATGGAAAAAAGTATATAAGGTACAGTTATGGAAAAATGACTGCATTATGGAAGAACACCGACGACATACTTGTTTTTTCCCTAACATGATGTATTTATTCCATAACTGTGGTTCATTGGATAGTTTTCTAGAGGGTCAGAAGTTATCTCCCCGTCCGAAGTTACGTCACGTTACCGGTACACTTAAGGGGGATGACCTGCTTTTTTGTTATTTCTGTCCTTTTTTCTCTTTCTCTGGCTTGTATCCATTCGGCCCCATTCAGCCAACTATTTTAAGACGTTTATCCCCATCTAGGTGTCGATTTCTTCCTGGCGAGCGGAAGCGAGCCAGCATTATATGAAGAAATCCGGCTTTGCCGGAGACATTATTCTATCGAAAAATGTACAAATTTAGCCTGCTGTCAAACAAAAATAAAAAATATGCTGGCTCGCTACCGCTCACCAGTAAAAAATTGACACCTGGATGGGGATAAACGTCTTAAAACAGTAGGCTGAATGGGGCCAAATGGATACAAGCCAGAGAAAGATAGAAAAGGACAGAACCAAAACAGGTGACCCCCCTTAACACTGGTCTTGTACTACTCCCGCATGTGCTTGTTTGCGTGGGTGTAGTAGTGTTATCACGTACAGTATGTCAGTAGGATGCCAATTGTTTACTATACTCTATTTGTTTCCAGCTGATCGTAAATTTAATCTCTTATTAGCTGATTTCTCGATACTTAATGGAAATATATGAGACTACTATGGCTGTGTGTCATATTAAGGCCAAGTTTTCAGAATAACCATCATCTTTCGCTACACAATCTACCTTTATAGCTGAGTAACAAAGATAGAAACATGACACTTTAGGCTCTGCTGGAAAACAATAGACTATAGTAGCGTGTTTGAGCAGCCTCCCAGACATGTGTGGCAATGTCTATACACAATGGCTATGCCTCTTCACCAGAAAAGATGGGAGTTATTCATGTCGTGGTCGAAAAGTTCAGACCTACCTCACGGGTTACCCAGAGAGGGAGTACAAATATGGTGAGCTGCTATCGAAATCCTCTGCAAACTAGTCATTAATTTTGGTTCCATGTCATCTCAGCCAGTAGACCATTTCAACCAGTAGCTCTCAACCAGTGCCAAATTAACCCAGATCAACCAAACCAGTGCCAAAATATAGTACTAACCTAACATAACCTAACCGTATTGGTTGAGAGCTACTGGTTGAAATGGTCTAGTGGTTGAGTTGACCGGTCACCATTAATTTTTCCTCTCCTCCTGCTTGTTCTCCTGCTGCGGACAATAGGGTCCCACTCCTTCTTTCCAGGTAGGTGGTCATTGTGCCGGTCTAAAGACCGGCACAATGACCACCTACCTGTCCGATTTGAGAAGTTATCACCTTTTTACTTATAATAAATCCATAGAATTCTTTTGGGTTAAACTTGTTCAAGTTTGCAATACACATTTCCGATATTTGTTTTACTAAGTTTGGTAATTTTGTTTGGCATTTCGTCAGAGAGTAGGATAGCTTATCCTGTTTGATTCATTCTTTGTTTTACTGAAAGTGTTGTGGGCACTTTTTTTTGGCATGTAGATTTTGTTGTTGTGTATCTGTCTTCCACTATTTAAGCTTATTGTTTCAAGTAGAGCGTCGCTATTTGTATAGGGATGCATTCATTTATGGCGTTATTATGATTGTATTTCTGAAGAAAAAAACCCATTCCAGATCTCATTAATATCACTTGTGTGGCTTATGAAGCTCCAATCTGTTTTGTCAGAAACAGTTCTTAGTTTATGGAAGTTGGTCTTCTTGAAAGTTTAAAAAAATATTGTTGAAAGTGTCGAACTATGATCACTTGTAGGCTACTTAACTCATTTCCTACTCACTTGGTTTACTAAGTCATCTTTAGTTGCTAAGATTAGATTAAGAACCTAGTTACCCCGTGTTGGATATTGAACAAATTGAAATAATGAACTTTCTAGTATTCTGTGTTAGATGTCAGGGATTCACCCCTCTGAGCTACTGGCAAATCAAAGTTTCCAAAAAGTACAAGATCCTAGTTATTGTTCATTTCTGCAAAATGGCCATAGATCTATCTATGATTGTCCACGGGGGCGTTATATTAATCCAAGGGTTATCTTTTCATTAAGAGGAGATGGTTCACTTTTTGGTCGATTTTTGCATGTATTAGTTATTTTTCTAGTTTCCTCCCTAGACCTCCATCAAATTTAAAAAAACATCCATTAAATCCCCCTTCTAGATTAATTTGTACATTCTTCAGTAGAAAAATTTCCCGGCCAAAGGCCGGTTCTTGCAACATTACAGGCTCACTATCGTTCGCCAGGGAAAAAATCGACACCTAAATAGCACGAAACGTCTTAAAATTGACAAAGAAATGAGGTGAAAGGTCTTAAAATCCACAAACTAATGGGGCAAATGTCTTAAAATCTCAAAACGAATGGAGTTAAACACGAGAGAGGAAATGGTCCAGAAAACCGGCCCATCTTTCCTTAAGCTTATTCCTCAACTGAGCATAAATTATATCAATGATGTCTATAGACGATTTTGTTACTAGCACGGGATGAAGATAATTTGGTAAAGAACCAGCATAAGCTGCAACAATAGTGGGTAAAGACACAGTAGAAGAGTAAGGAACCAAGTTTATTCAACATTTTGCCATGAAGGTTTCTTCTTCAGGAATGAAGCCTTCACGGCAAAACGTTGAATAAACTTGGGTACTTGCATGGCTACTCTGTGTTTACCCATAAAGATCTTTCTTGACGTACAGCAAAACGCCTCCCCCATATTTGTTTATCCAACTACATTTAAACATTGTATATCCAGGAATGTTGTATTTTTCTTGATAGTCTTTTTATTCAATGTTTTTGCCATGATTCGATGATACTTATTTCATCAAATAATTTGTCTGCAAAACTGCTTCTTCAAGATCTGAAAATTCGTTACAAACACTTCGAACATTTGCAGATTACAGCTTGGAAACAGTTGTCGCAGCTGGTTGATGAATTGCGTGATTATCAGAAAACATTACGTTAACTCTTTCGAATGCCCCTGACAAATTTTGTTTGATTGGAAAGAGTGAACTGCGTCATTGAGAAGTCAACCCAGAGAGAGAGAGAGAGAGAGAGAGAGAGAGAGAGAGAGAGAGAGAGACAGAGAGAGAGAGAGAGAGAGAGCTATACCAATATAGAGAAATACACGATGAAAACCGGTTGGTATGAAATGAGTGAGTCGTAGTGAGTGAGATTGGTGCAGGCAGTCATAACGTGAGGTTAATTAGACAGTCTGATATATTGATCTGGGTAACTGCTGGAGGAGGAGGAGGAGGAGGAGAGAGAGAGAGGGAGGGGGAGAGAGAGAGAGAGAGAGAGAGGGTGTGTGTAAAGTTGGTGGGTAGGGGGAAAGAAAGAGGGTGACTTATGAATATCGGTAAGAAACGAATACGAGAGAGTTACATAGATACAGAGACTGCACCTTGCGATCCCTACTAGGAAGTCCAGACTTAATTATATTATATAATGTGCTACAAAGTGGAAGGTAATGATAGCAAAGCAAAAAAACTCTCCCCACCCACCCCTCCCCCTTGACCTTGGGTCAGCATGACATTTAGTTGGGGAATCAAAGCCCCCAGCAGAATGAGAACAATTTGTACTGGGACATTCATAGTAAAGAATGAAGTTGAGAAATATTGTATACTTCTGATACTACTGTAGTTATTGATTATTGATTGGGAACAAGCAGCATCAAATTTGTCAAGGCCTTTTAATATCTTGAACACTTGATTAATTGACCTCAATTTTTTTTTTTCCAACACCAAACACCACCTAATAAAATTAATGAAAGCATGTGATCCTCCCGGGATTCGAACCTGGGTTACCACATACATTCAAGTTTTCAGATACTAGTACCACCAGTATTGAACTAGTTGCAGTAGTATTATTGGTTGGTTTTTCATCTTGTATTCATATTTTTAGTTTTTACTACCGATTTGTATAACCTCAGAGAGAGAGAGAGAGAGAGAGAGAGAGAGAGAGAGAGAGAGAGAGAGAGAGAGAGAGAGAGAGAGAGAGAGGTCGATAATTATGAATACAATGACAAATACAATCACTGATAGTCATCCAATACATTAAATAAAAACAAAATACCGGTATATAATATTAATAATGGCAAGTCTTCCCCAAACGATTTGCATAACTACAATGATAAAGTAAAGTGAAAAATATTATGTTTGTAGGACGAAATTAGGCATGGTCAAGTTTAAGAAATGCACAAATTCTTTAAAATACTGAAAAATATTACATGGACAAAATTCCTTTTAAGGAGCCAGCAATTATGCAAGTATAAGAAATATGAAAAAGGTAAAATAAGTCATTCGCTGCTACCTGCACGCACCCAGTCTCTCTCTCACTTACACACACACACACACACACACACACACACACACACACACACACACACACACACACACACACACACACACACACACACACACACTGTCTATCGATCTCTATATACTATATATGTGTATATATATATATATATATATATATATATTATATATATATATATATATATATATATATCTATATATATATATATATATATATATATATATATATATATAGTTATATATATAGTTATATATATAGTTATATACCTATTTATTTATCTATCCTTATCATCCATCCAATCATATTTGCATCAATTCATCCATACATCCCCACCCATGCATTTCCTCCCCTTTGTTATATTTGCATTATTTAAATTACTGTTATTTATAGTTTTAAAACATACCTAAGTTCTAGCAATTATCAAAACGTATGTTAAACCTAGAATGTTGTGTGTGTGTGTGTGTGTGTGTGTGTGTGTGTGTGTGTGTGTGTGTGTGTGTGTGTGTGTGTGTGTGTGTGTTTGTTTTCTGCATATGGGTCGGCTCCTTTTGTAAACAGACTGTCTATTTCACACTGTATCTTTCTCCCAGTCTGTCTGTCTCTCTATCTTTCTCTCCTGTCTGCCTCCTCCCCCCCCCTCCTCCCATTGCACCACCCCATTCCCTTCTCACCTTGTATCACCCCGCCCCCCCTCCCTCCCCCACGTTGCCAAGTTACCACACACACACACACACACACACACACACACACACACACACACACATACACACACACACACACATACCGCAAGCAGGAATCAGCAGGGAGCAACAGGTACACACAAACCCAGACACTCAACCGCACACACACACACACACACACACGCACCCCCTCTCCCCCTCCCCCCCTACACACACGCACACTCACACATAAGGAGAGCTGAAACTCCTGTTTCACCACCTGGCCTCTCTAGCTGATCCTTTCTGTGCCTAATCAACATTGAGTGCAACCCCAGCCTGCCCTCCAAAACACCTTCTCCTCCTATCAATACATTATATTACAAACACCTTACATGCTACACTATTTTTTCTAAAACACAATGGCACGATCACGATCTACCTCGGAGTCTCCGGGGGGGGGGGGGGGGGGGGGGGGTTAGGACCTGAAATGCCTCCATCAGTTTGACCCCTGGAAACTACTCCCCTAAATGTCCTGGACCACTACCTTCTACTCTTACTATACATTTCTGCAACATTCGTGGCCTTTCCTCTAACTTCCACTCTGTGGAACACCACCTCTCCTCTGCCAACCCTGATCTTCTCTTTCTCACCGAAATTCAGGTGTCTGAGACTACTGACAGCAAACCCTTTTTTGTATCTTCCTACTATCTCTATCCTCAGTTTCAAGCCAAAGTTGGATGTTGCATATATGTGCGCAACAATCTCGCTTTCTCTCGTGTTCCCAACTTAGACTCTTCTGAATTCTCAACTCTCTGGCTAAAGCTTTCTTTTCACTCTCAAACTAAATATTTTTGCGCTGTTTATCTCTCCCCTAATTCTACTGACTATCCAAAATTCTTTGACTATCTAACTTCTGAAGTGGAACACATTCCATCCATCTCTCCTTTTGCAGAAATGTTCATTCTAGGAGATTTCAACGTTCACCACCACCAATGGCTCTCCTCTGTTTCCACTGACCAACCTGGTGAACAAGCCTACATTTGTTCTATCCTAAATTACCTAGAGCAGCTAGTCCAGCAACCCACCTGTATCCCGGATCGCTTCAGAGATCGGCCGAACATTCTTGACTTCTTTCTAACTTCTAACCCTTCTGCTTATACTATAAATATTTTCACTCCTTTGGGCTCCTCCGACCATAAGCTAATATCTGTCACCTTTCCTATCTCGCCGGTATGGTGACCCGATCCTCCCAACTGGCGTCGCTTGTGGCACTTTGGCGCTGCCGACTGGGAGGCTCTTCACTAGTACTTCTTTGATTTCCCATGAAATGACTTCTGCTTCCGTAGCCGGGGACCCTCGGAGATTGCTGAACGCATTACTGAGGTAATCCTCTCGGGCATGGAAACATACATTCCATTTTCTTTCTCTCAGTCTAATGCAAACAAATCTTGGTTTACTCAGCTTGTTCTACTGCTGTCCGCAACAAGGAGGAAGCAATCAAACGGTACCGACGCCTTAAAACTCAAGAATCTCATTCTTCCTATGTTTCTGCCCAGAATTAAGCCAAATCTGTTTTTCGACTTGCCAAGCACTCTTTCATCAATAATAAATGCACTGAACTATCCAACTCTAGCTCTCCCCAAGCTTTCTGGCATCTATCCAAAACCTCTCCAACAATTTGTCATCCTCATTTTTCCCTCCCCTTTTCCACTCTGATGGCACAACCATCACTTCTTCTTCTGACAAAGCTGAACTTTTTACTCAAACTTTTGCTAAAAAGTCCACTTTGGATGATTCCGGTGCTATTCCTCCCTCTCCACCCCCTCTCTCCTAGTTATGCCTAATATCCTAATCTCTTTTAAAGATGTATTTTCTACCCTCTCTGGGCTTAATACTAAGAAGGCGTATGGTCAGCACAGTGTTTCTCTTGTTGTACTCAAAAACTGTGCTTTCGTGCTGACTCCCTGCCTAGACAAACTCTTTTGTCTCTGTCTCTCCTCTAATGTTTTCCCTTCATGCTGGAAGTTTGCTATCATTCAACCTGTCCCAAAGAAGGGTGACCGCTCTCAACCCTTCAACTATCGTTCAATTGCTCTCATCTCTTGTATCTCTAAAGTTTTTGAAAGTATTCTTGCATCCAAATTTCTTAGGCATTTCTCTTCTCATAATCTACTCTCAGATCGCCAGTATGGCTTCCTTAAGGGTCGCTCTACTGGTGATCTTCTTTCATATCTTACTAACTCTTGGTCATCCTTCTTTCGGGACTTCGGTGAGACCTTTTCTATTGCACTAGACATATCGAAGGCCTTCGATAGAGTCTGGCACAAATCTTTAATTTCTAAACTACCCTCCTTCGGTTTCTATCCCTCCATCTGTGCCTTTCCGGCCGTTCCATAGCTGCGGTTGTGGACGGCCATCGCTCACTTCCTCATCCTATCAACTTCGGTGTTCCTCATGGCTCTGTCCTATCTCCCATTTTCTTTCTAATTTTCATATTTGATCTTCTCAACTGTACCTCCAGTCCCATCCATTCATACGCAGACGACTCTACCTTACACTACTCAATTAGTTTTCCTGAACTCCCCAGCGAGCAATCCCTCAAAAACAAACGTAATTGAAGCCATAGAACAATTATCTTCTGATCTAACCACTATTTCCAATTGGGGCAGAGAAAACCTTGTTACCTTTAATGCTTCCAAAACCCAATTTATTCATCTTACTACCCGTTTGGAACTTCCAGAGGACTATCCCTTACACTTCAACATTACAAAAATCAATCCTTCATCTTCTCTCAATATTCTCGGTGTCTCCTTTTCTTCTGCTGTCACTTTGAAGGACCATATTACCAGTCTTGCTAAGGCAGCCTCCCAGAAGCTGGGTGTGCTCAACCCACTCAAAGGTTTCTTTACCCCTGCACATCTTCTTGCTCTGTACGGGCACAGTGCGTCCTTGTTTTGAGTACGGTATTATTCACACGTGTGGGGAAAATCCTCTCACACCGCACTCCTAGACAAAGTATAAAGGAAAGCCTTTCATATCGTAACTCCCGTCCACTCACCAACTCTCTGCATTCTCTCTCTCTTCGCCGCAATATTGCATCTCTCTCGCTATTGTATCGCTACTACAATAATCAGTGTTCCTTAGAGCTTTCCCAGTGTATACCACCTCCTCTACGTAGGGTACGTAGTACCTGTCTTGCAACACAATCCCACCCCTACTCTGTGCAACTCTCCAACCCAAGAGTGAAACGTTATTCTCAGTCTTTCTTCTATTCAACTGCTGAGCTCTGGAACTCTCTCCAAGAATCAGTCTTTCCCTCTTCCTATGACTTGCATTGCTTCAAACTCCGTGTGTCCAGGCATTTTGGCTCGAACGTCCCTTGATTTTGGCGCTGTCACTCTTTCAACTTTGGGGGAGGCACTCGCTACAGGCAGTTCTGCCTTTTGTCTCCCTAACTCACATAGAAAAAAAAAAAAAAAACACGCAAGAGGGGATCAGCAGCGAGCAACAGGTACACACACACACACACACACACACACACACACACACACACACACACACACACACACACACACACACACACACACACGTGGACATACGTGGACACACATACTTGTGGATTCAATTGATCACCCAAAATGTTTGTAATAATCCCTCTATGGTATCCTGGAGTATGGGTCTTATGACTTGCGTATGAAATGGAATATCTTCTCCAAGCAGGGTTTCTCTTCTGAATATATAGGAAAAGGTTAAACATTCTTTATCACGCCGTGGTATAGTTGATTAAACCATGGACACTCGACCTGACTGTCGGTGGTTCGAGCCTGGCTGAGAAAAAAATAAACCACACACACACACACTATATACACTATAATACAGACTTATATATATATATATATATATATATATATATATATATATATATATATATATATATATATATATATATGTTTCTAGTCTCTCAGTGGGGATCGAACCATCGACCATCAGGATGATAGCCGACGCTTTAATCAATTACACCACGGCAGTCGGCTATCATCCTGATGGTCGATGGTTCGATCCCCACTGAGAGACTAGAAACATTTAGTGGCTCACGTGTATTTGTGATATATTCTCATATATATATATATATATATATATATATATATAATATAATATAATATAACTTTAATGCCGTTCTCATATAACAACTCGTATAAGAAATATAGTAAATCAGACTATTATCTATATAATATAATTGCATTTCCATATATCAGAGCCAGTAAAAAAAAAAAAAATCTCGATTACTTTTTTAAATTCTTGTAATCAAAGGAAGTCCAACCGGTATCGATTTTTTTTTTATTCCATACCGGTACCAATATTTTCATTATATTTTACTAATACTTTTTTTTACGCTTGAAGGGTAAAAGAATGTGGATAATCTGAATGGCATTAGAAATATGTAAAGTTATTTTTGATGGAGAGCTCGCTTTGCAATTTCATATATGCTTAGTCTTATATCTCTATCTATCTATCTATTTATCTTTCTCTCTCTCTCTCTCTCTCTCTATATATATATATATATATATATATATATATATATATATATACCGGTATATATATATATATATATATATATATATATATATATATACCGGTATATATGTTTTTACTTATTTCTATGCTATCATTTGCATCTTACAAAAGCTTCCTCTCCACCAGCACCATTAAAACCATCATCAACGACAACTACAAAATCTTCATTCAGTCACCACCACCACTACTGTCACTAACAACAACAACCACAACAACAAAATCACTCTATCATTACGACCCAAGTAAAATGTTGAGGCCCTTGTCCATTACATTGGTTGTTTCGGGGATTTAGAATTATGATGGTGGAAAAGTTATGTTGAGGTCAAACTCTGGTCCAATAACAACTCTCTTCAATCTTCACGTCTTGGGAGGCTATTTGTGGGGGCTTCTTCCTGTGTGTGTGTGTGTGTAATAATAATTATAATTTTATATATAATTTTAATAATACAAATAGTTTTATATAGAGCCAGCAGCCAATTAGGCATATAATACACAATTCCTTAACCTAACTTATCCCAAGTAGTCAATAGATTGACTTAGGCTGCCACGCTTACATACCCCCAGAAGGGATAGGATGTGGTCAAGGAACCACGTGGAACCCTGAGGTGGCACATCCACACCTAACCACCTCCACAACCAGGAAAGTTTTTGACAACCCTCTCCCACAGGTAGCAGGGATCGAACACATGTTACCGAGGTCAAGCGACTAGTGTACAGTGACCCAGTGCTCTCCGTTACCGTGTGTGTGTGTGTGTGTGTGTGTGTGTGTGTGACGAGACAGACAAAATATACAAATCAGAAATAAAGATAATAGTAAGCAAGACAAAATAATTAATGGGTCGAAAGCATGCATACATACAACGAGTCTACATAGTCCTACACCAACTTAAAATAGTTAGTGAGAGAGAGAGAGAGAGAGAGAGAGAGAGAGAGAGAGAGAGAGAGAGAGAGAGAGAGAGAGAGAGAGAGAGAGAGTATAAAGGATTACACAGGAAGCCAAGCAACAACAGGTTTTGCGACCCCTCTAGGTTGCTTGCCTTCTAAATCACTGCTGTTCAGAGTATTCCAGAGTGGTTTAGATTGGGTAAGAGACATTTGGAAAGTGAAACATTTCCCTGGGACGTTAACCGTGGAAGGGTTAGGAGGTGTGAGTAGGGGACTATTGGGTTAGTAACATAACACGTCTATAAGCGATACTTTGTGTAGGCAATCGGAGGGAAGACAAATATGAACACCATATGAGGAGGAGCACTTTATTGACAAACGTGTTGCAAATAGCTTCTTCAATCTTCAAGGCTATCTGCGAAACGTTGACAATAAAGTGCTCCTTCTCATATGGTGTTTCTATTCATTCTGTCAACTTTTTAAAGTTATTTCAACAACAACAACAAATATTAATTTACTATGTTCGTATAAGTTTTGGTTTGTTTATTTTGCAAGTTTTACATTATAATTTACAAATGCAATCGGTCGTGGATTTAAGGCAAGGTGTTTGTCTATGTGATGTTTAAAGAAACCAACGTTGCTGTAGTCGATGGCATCTCGAGGAAGCTCATTCCACAAGTTGACAATGCAATTGAAGAATACATTCAATTTCATGAGAATTAAAAGATTTTCCAATGATTTTGTAACCATTTAATTGGTTGGTCGATCGTAAATTACTTCTTACAGTTTATGTTGTCGATGCCTTTGATGATTTTGAATGCTTGAATTAGTAGAACCAATTAATCTTCGCTGGGTTAAAGGATATTTATATTACTTCTCTACGACAATCCTCATATGGTTTGTTCTTTAGACTAGGAATCACTGTGGTAACTCTACGTTGAACTCGCTCCAGTTTGTCTATATCTTTTTGGTACGGTAGTAAGGGCATTGAATGCAATATTCCGGAAGAGGGAAGACTAAGGAATTGTAAAGAGTGAGGATTACATCTTTGGATTTCTGCGCAAATTACTTGCCAATAAGCCAATTATTTTGTTTGCCTTCTTAACAGCTTATGTACATTGTTGACTTGGTTTTAGGTTACCTTATATTGTTCCACCCAACTCTTTTCCTGTCTTACACTCTTAAGCTGAGTGGCATTCAGTGAATAGTTTGCATTTTCTTATAGGTTTCCGATATGGAGTACTTTACATATATCTGCATTAAAACACATAAACCAAATTTGAACTCAACGTGACAACCTATTTAGAATATTTTGTTTATCATCTTCTTGATCACTTGAGAGTACGGTATTTGCAATGTTTGTATTGGTAGCAAACTTTGAGACTGTAGAGGTGATACTCTCATCTATGTCGTTAATGTAAAATAGGAAGAGAACTGGCTGTAGTAAACAGAGAGAGAGAGAGAGAGAGAGAGAGAGAGAGTATAAATACAATATATAGATAGAAAAATCAGGAGGCATATTTCCAATGTTGGGATTCGTCCGTTTAACCTAATGTTCGTGTTTTGCCAAGAGCCTCAAGATAATTTATCCTAGCCAAATGGAACACCACCCCACCTCGCCTAACTTAACAGTAGAACTTAAGTTAGGATAGTCTAGAGTAGGTTGGATTACATTGGGAAAAGTCACTGTGATCGTCTTCCTACAACACTGTTAACCCTTTCAGTACCGGTACCGTCCTTATAATCTTACTCTGGCTAATATTAGACGATATTATTCAGTTTAGAAAGGACCTAAAGCAATTAACAGGCTTCGAACTACCTCATTAAACCGTTGTTACTACCACAGATCATTCTTAAACTGACGTCGCTGGTACAGAAGGGGTTAAAGAGAGCATGAACATTAATTGTGCTAACTTCGGGAATATAGGACCTGAATTGGGTGTGTCAGAGATCAGACCAAGTTATCCACCAATCAAGTTCCATTCACGAGTTGCTCTACCAAGTTTGTAGATCAAAAGGCACTTTGTACCAAGTTACTGAAATTCCCGAATATATCCCTTCAGGTCTGTCTGGGAACTTGAGATGTGTGCAATGATACTATAACATGTTTATTTTAGGTAGGCCAAAAAATCCAGACCTCATAGCTTCTCATAACACAACAAGGACTTCAGTAAATGAACTGGTATTTTTACCATTTGGGAAGAATCAACCAATATACAGTATAGCTTTGGCAAATTACAGCCCGTTTTCTCCAGCCATCATTGCTCGAATTACTGGAGGTTAGGGTTAATATGTCTGGCCTAATAATAGTGAACAAAGTATAGATGAAAACATAAAACATTTGCAAGGAAAATTTTGTTTTATCATCTATACACCAGACTATGAAATTATATATATATATATATATATATATATATATATATATATATATATATACAGTATACTATACAGTATATATTATATATATATATATATATGTGTGTGTATTATTTTATTCCTTCTTTTATTTACGTCGAAACCGGGGTTAACGAAGAAACTATTTTGTTGTTATTGTTGTCGCTGTTATAGTTGTTGTTGTTACTGCTGCTGCTACTGTTGTTCTTCTTCAATCATAAGAAGTGGTCAGTTTTCACTTGTATTTTTTTATATATTATGTTGCACCAAAACCATTAAATACCTGAAAATTAAGAGACTTTAATTGTGCAAAAAAAAATGAATATTGTTATAATAGAAATTAACAAAATTACAAAAAAATAAAATAAAACAGATATTGGTGGATATTATAGGCGAAACAAAATACAAAAAATGTGTATCTTTAAAAACATAACATTGAAGGAAAAGCATGTTTGGGAAAAGGTAGAAAGAAAAAAAGATGATAAAGATGAAAATGTGATATGCATAAATATATATAATTATTAGCAAGGTAGAGGGGGACGGAGAGAGAGAGAGAGAGAGAGAGAGCGAGAGCGAGCTATAAAGAACACCATTTATAAGAAAACAATTAGCAAAAATTAAGTAGGCAAACCGGTATAAAGGAAAGAGAAGGAGAGGAAGACAAGAGTGGAGAACAGTTAAATATGAATGAATGAAGTAAGTTAAGATGGAAGAAGGAACAGGAGAGAAAGAAGAGATGAAACTATTGACTGAATGTACGAAGGAAGGAAGGAAGGAGGGTTAGAAGGAAGGAAGGAAGAAATAATGAATGTTTGAATGAATTAACTTAATGAATGGAGAAAGGAGTAAATAATGAGTGATGGACAAAATAATTGAAGGAAACCAGAAATAATGAATAAAAGAAGGAATGAAAGAAGAAAGAAAAGGAAGAACTAATGGCGAATATACAACCCAAACTAAAGGAGGTAAGAACAAAATAAACTAAAGGAAAGAGAGAAACGACGGAATAAACAAATACATGAAGGAAGGAAGGAGAAAAAGAAAGAACTAAAGGGAATAAGCAAGAAAGGTCGAAAGAACCGAAAGGAAGGGTGAGAAGAACGAAGGAAGAAGGGAATTAAGGAAGGAAGGAGGAAGGAAGGAAAGTAGCAAGGGTGGAGGGAAAGAAGGAAGAGATGAAGGAAGGAAGGGTGAGAAGAACGAAGGAAGAAGGGAATTAAGGAAGGAAGGAAAGTAGGAAGGGTGGAGGAAAAGAAGGAAGAGATGAAGGAAGGAAGGGTGAGAAGAACGAAGGAAGAAGGGAATTAAGGAAGGAAGGAAAGTAGGAAGGGTGGAGGGAATGAAGGAAGGAAGGAAGGAAGGAAGGGTGAGAAGAACGAAGGAAGAAGGGAATTAAGGAAGCAAGAAAGAAATGAAAGAAGGAAGAGATGAAGGAATGACCAAAGTCGATGAAATAATTTTCTTGAGTGCATTTGTCAAGGATGCAGTAAATAACAAAATATTGGAAGGAAAGACCGAATGTATCTGTTTATAGCTAGTTGTTTGTCGTGCAATGTCATGCAATTATTTTAAGGCTTGGGTCTACCTACTGCATGCTCAGCTGGGGTCTACCTACTGCATGCTCAGCTGGGGTCTACCTACTGCATGCTCAGCTGGATAACACAAACAAATGGTAACATAGTATACAATAAGTTATATTAACATACAAGGCAGGGACAGGTACTATGCAAATCCCGAATGTGCACAATATGAATATACATCATGGTACCCTCAAGTATAGATGTATAATGCTGAGCCGTTAGGGCACAGTCAATATCATTAACTCATTTGATTTGCAAGCACTTAATCCTTCAATATAAGCAAGCATTTAATCTCTCATTGTAAGCAAGGAGAGAGAGAGAGAGAGAGAGAGAGAGAGAGAGAGAGAGAGAGAGAGAGAGAGAGAGAGAGAGAGAGAGAGAGAGAGAGAGAGTAAAAACCAAACTACAAGGCAATGAAGATTAAAGGTCAGTTTTCGTTCTTTTATTTTAGGCTTGGGTTCAACAAAGCAAATTCCGGGCCAATAATATTAGTGTCTATGCTGCATTCTTATATTACCTCACCGTCAGCCATGAAGGGTTTGCAATAACATTAATGTACAGTGATACAATATGTTAAATAAAGGACAACCACAAAAATAGTTACATATTCACAAACCAGAAGAGAGTTAAAAGCCTCTCTCTCTCTCTCTCTCTTTCTCTCTCTCTCTCTCTCTCTCTCTCTCTCTCTCTCTCTCTCTCTCTCTCTCTCTCTCTCTCTCTCTCTCAACAGCATTAATGTACAGTAATTACAGTATGTTACTTAATGGACAGCAACAAAATGAGTTGCATATTAAAAAACCAGAAGAGGACCAAAGTCATTCTCTCCTCTCTCTCTCTCTCTCAACACACGACCATGGATATCCGTTTTCAGACCTAACCCTTTGTCCTCCTATCACCACCAGTTTTCCTCTCCTTCGGAATATACCTTTACATTTACTATTGACCTTTTAATTCCCGGTCCCCCATTGATTTATCCTTTATTTACGTTTTTCATTCGCCCTCTTATTTTATCTTATAATTTACCCTTTAATTTATCCTGTGTTTCTCTTCATTCAGCCGTTGAGTTAACCTTTAATGTCTTACAATATCAAAACTACTGGGGCTAAACATGAGAGAGGAGGGGTGGTCCAAAACAAAATACACTTTAACCCCTTTTGTACCGGCCGGCGACGTCTCTTGAATGTTATTCTTGCTAGTAGTAGACGATTTCATTCAGTTTTTTAAAGGGCCTCCAACAACTAACAGGCCTCGAACTATCTTACTTAACCCTTTTTACTACCGCATATCCTTCTTAAGGGGGTGGTATAGGGTTTTTCTGAACCTCCTTTTCCCTCTTGTTTAGCCCCATTAGCTTTGAGATGTTAAGAAGTTTGGCTCATTACTTTGGCGATTTTAACACCTTTCGCCCCATTTCATTGTCAATTTTAAGACCTTTTGTGCCATTTCGATGTCTATTTTTTTCCTGGCGAGCGAAAGCGAGCCTGTCATTTTCTTTTTGAGGAACTGGCCTTTGGCCGGGATATTTTTCTAACCGACAAATGTACACATTTATCTTGATGGGGGGGGGGGTAGTTGTTTTTTAAGCTTGGTTCCGGAGGTTCTAGCGAGGAAACTAAACAATATATGAAAAAAAAAAAAAAAAAATCTCTTGAACTCCACAAAATTGTCTAAATATAACTAGAATAAAGTTAAAATGCCGTCACCGGTACAGAAGGGGTTAAAGAGGTCATAATTCTACAGGAGGCTTGTTCTGGCCAACCTTGATACTTGACTTTCCGTTGACATTATCTTGAGACTTTGTTATGCACTGGTGGCGGGTACGAGGCTACAGGTAGATTAATGGGGGGGGGGGGCCTTCTCCCTCATCTTTAGCCCTAGTTTGTGTTATATATTTAGACGTTCGCCCCATCAGTTTCGTGATTTTAAGACATTTTTCCAACGTCTTTTTTTCAATATCTAGACCTTTCGTGTCATTTAGGGATCAAATTTTTACTGGCGATAGCGAGCCTGTAATTTATGAAAAAGTTGCCTTCAGCCAGGACATTTTTGTACCGACAAGTGTAGAGATCATTTTATATTTTGCTGACCGATCCTGGAGCCGTACGTGTATTGAATAAGTTTTTTTTTGTTTTTTGTTTTTTTTTATTACCCCCCTCCATTATTCTATCTTATTCTATTTATCTTCCCTGCTTTCTTCGTAATATCACGAACCCACAAATTAACTTACAAATATACCTAACTAATGAAGTCAATGAAATTAATGAACACGTGTGCCACTCCCAGGACTCGAACCTAGCATATTGTTCGTTAATTGCTTCTCTTCATTTCGTTCTCCCTTACCTTCTATTGAATTGAATTGAAATCTTTTTATTTAGCCTTTAGTATACAATACAATTTTGCTTACAAATGATTTGTTAAAAAACAAAAACATATAATAATAATACAAAAAAATAAGGCTGAGCCTTTTGAGAGATGTCTCTCTTAAAGGCACCTGGCTATAACTCGATCTATCAAAATACAATTGTATATAATACACTTAGTCACAGCTATGAGCCCCGGGAACTACGTGTTGCAAAGATTTGTTCTTAATTCGAAAAGGGATGTATGTAGGCAAAATATAATAACATAAAACATATTAAATTAATGGTGATTAACCCTGAGGTCACACTTACTTCCCAGAGCTCACAGCTGATTGTTCATTATCACAATTACCCATGTAATACCATTTACAAAAATTGAATATATATAACATACATTGTACAACTATTGACTTGATGTTCAAAGGCCATACTCGCAATTATACCCACAATTCGACACAAAGACACATACGCTTCCCTAACAGTATATGCCTAATTAGTAAAGGACATAAACTTTGTTGTGCATGGAGTACACACTTACACTATTCATTTAGACATATATATGAGAACATGGTAAATAATTTACTGTAGACTATAATATATCCATTTCTATAAAACAAAACAAAATACTATTACGCTAGCTAAGTTTGGTGTGGATGGAGAACTCGAGTAGGATTTGTTCTCTCTCTCTCTCTCTCTCTCTCTCTCTCTCTCTCTCTCTCTCTCTCTCTCTCTCTCTCTCTCTCTCTCTCTCTCTCTCTCTCTCTCTCTCTCTCTCTCTCTCTCTCTCTCTCTCTCTCTCTCTCTCTCTCTCTCTCTCTCTCTCTCTTTTTTCACTGGAACCAAAACACACAAAAAACTAAAAGCGCATGGAATACAAGACGGTGTGTTGAAATGGATAGAAAATTGGCTCAGCGACAGAAAGCAAAGAGTAGTCATAAACGGTAAGGCATCTAAATGGACCAATGTAAGTAGCGGGGTACCCCAGGGATCCGTACTGGGACCAATTATCTTTCTAATTTACATCAACGACATAGATGAGGGTCTCACCTGTACAATCTCAAAATTTGCTGACGATACAAAAATTGTAAATAGCGTACTCTCAAAAGAACAAGTTGACGATATGCAACACAATCTAGATAAATTGTCATGCTGGGCCCAAATTTGGCAAATGAGTTTCAATGCGGATAAATGTAAAGTACTACATATCGGATACCTAAATGAGAAAGCAAACTATTCGATGAATGGCACTCCGCTTAAGAATGTAAACAGAGAAACCGATCTGGGAGTAACAATATCGAGTAACCTAAAACCGAGTCAGCAATGTTCAGAAGTTGTTAAGAAGGCAAACAAAATAATTGGCTTTATAGGCAGGTCATAGCTAGGTCATAGCTATTTTAAGTTATTAACCCTTTGAAGCTCGGACGCGTTTTAGAAGTTTATTTTGGTTATCATTAGACGATTTTACGCAGCTTAGAAAGGATCTGTGGGTATTAAAAGGGTAAATACTATCTCAATCAACCCTTTGACTTCCGTATACCGTTACTAATCTGAATAAAATCGTCTAATAGTAGCCAGAAAACAGAACAGAAACGCGTATTGGAGCTTGAAAGGGTTAACCAATATTGCGCCCTATTAACATCACTACAACTGTCATGGTCATTAGTCCTAAGGCAGTACTTCTCTTTCCAATTGTCTCTTACCCACTCCAAATCACTGCTGAACACTGAGCAGCAGTGATTTAGTAGGCAATCAACCTCGAGGGGTCGCTAGATCTGTTGTTCCTTGACTTTCCTTGTACTCCTTTATACCCTTCTTCCTCGCCCTCCCCCTCTGACCCTTTGCTCTCTTTCTCGCTCCCAGAGATCCCATAGACGTGATGAAGAACTAATTTGTTCCCACCCACACTCCAGAACAAACTTCTTCTCTCTCTCGCTCATTCACTGACTTGCACACTCACTCTTCTCTTCTCCATAGCTTACCCCTCCTTCCCTCTTTCTGTAATATCTCCCCCCCCCCCCCCCCTCCCCATTCACTCTGAAAAGAACAGCAACATTTACTTGGTACAGTCGCGCTAATAAGTGATGTCTCGGCACCAAGTATGTTTTGATCAATAATTGGTATCAGCAATATCTAAGCTTCATTTCTTCATATCGAGTGAAATATGCAAACCTGTTCCTACACTTAACCACGTTATTCAACATCTGACAGACATTAATACAGCACAGAACAAGCCAAACGTAATGACAGCTGGGACATGACTTATTAGCGCGACTGTACCAGGGGCGTCATTTCACTTTTTCTTCTTCTTTGTTTTAGAGGCGTTGGGGGGGGGGGGGGGGGGGGGTAATAAGGCCCCCATCTCACCACAAGGGTGGAGTGGCGAGCGAAACGAGCCTAATCAGCTGGGGGGGGTTCGGGGACTACCCAAAACCCACACGCCTGACATCCCAATGAGACCCATTACATTAGTTATAGGAAGCGCACCCCACCGACTTGGAAAATTATTGGCGAGACCCCTATTAGGCGTACTTGGCACCATCAACGGCGATCACTTACGTAACTCTACCCAGTTGATGGAGAACTCAACACAGTGAATCTCCGGGAAAAGAAAATGGCGAACTTCGATGTGGAGTTGCTTTTCACCAATGAGCCAGTGGAAGGAGCGTTAGAGGCAGTAAGGAGAGCCATGGAAAACATCAAGGACAAAGATATACTAGTGCCACGTTCATCCTTCATCAAACTCATATCCCGCAGGTTAAGGAGGGTGACCTGCTTTTTTGTATTTCTCTCCTTTTCTCTCTTTCTCTGGCTTGTATCCATTCGGCCCCATTCAGCCTACTATTTTAAGACGTTTATCCCATTTAGGTGTCGATTACTTCCTGGCGATTGATAGCGAGCCAGCATTATATGAAGAAATCCGGCTTTGCCGGAGAAATTTTTCTATCGAAAAATGTACAAATTTAGCCTGCTGTCAATTTTTTATTTTAAATATGCTGGCTCGCTACCACTCACCAGTACAAAATTGACACCTGGATGAGGATAAAAGTCTAAAAACAGTAGGCTGAATGGGGCCAAATGGATACAAGCCAGAGAAAGAGAGAAAAGGAGAGAAAAAAGCAGGTCACCCCCCTTAAGTTTGGTGCCTTCTCGTTTAACGCCGATGAATACGCGCAGCACAAGGCCTAGCGATGGGCTCCCCTCTCAGTGCCGTTATGGACTGTCTATATGGAGACACTTGACGCGGATAGTTATGCAAATATTAAAGGACTTCTACTCATGTTTAAAAATATAGCAGTAAATATAAAACAGAAAAGGGGAAGAGAGTACGAATAATAAGAGTGGTAACGAGGGAGATATATTCGTGTACATAACTCATACAATGCCTAAGTAATTAATAAAAACCTAATGAAAACTGTTTTAAAAAGAGCGACATCGGTAGTAGGTACGGTAGTGAAAAAAGTAGGTGAATTGACAAAAAGGTGAGACAGCCCAGATGGTCAACAATAAAAGTGTAATCTATAATATACCTTGTAAGAGTTGTACACATTGTACACTAGGACCAATTCTCTTTCTAATTTACATCAACGACATAGATGAGGGTCTCACCTGTACAATCTCAAAATTTGCTGACGATACCAAAATTGCAAATAGCGTACTCTCAAAAGACCAAGTTGACGATATGCAACACAATCTAGATAAATTGTCACGTTGGGCCCAAATTTGGCAAATTAGTTTCAATGCGGATAAATGTAAAGTACTACATATCGGATACCTAAATGAGAAAGCAACTATTCGATGAATGACACTCAGCTTAAGAATGTAAACAGAGAAACCGATCTGGGAGTAACAATATCGAGTAACCTAAAACCGAGTCAACAATGTTCAGAAGTTGTTAAGAAGGCAAACAAAATAATTGGCTTTATAGGCAGGTCATTTGAGCATAAATCCAAAGAAGTTATCCTAACCCTTTACAATTCCTTAGTCCGCCCTCTTCTGGAATACTGCGTTCAATCCTGGTGCCCTTATTACCAAAAAGATATAAACAAGTTAGAACGAGTTCAACGTAGAGTTACCAAAATGATACCTAGCCTAAAGAACAAACCATACGAAGAGCGTCTTAGAGAATTAAATCTATTTCCTTTAACCCAGCGCAGATTAAGAGGTGACTTAATTCAAGTGTTCAAAATCATCAAAGGCATCAACAATATGAACTGTAGTAAGTACTTCACTATCGACCAATCTAATTACACTCGGGGAAACGGTTGCAAAATTATTGGTAAATCTTTTAACTTGCACGAATCTAAGAATTTCTTCTTCAATTGAGTTGTCAACTTGTGGAATGGGCTTCCCCGAGACGTTATAGACTGCATCACCGTTGATTCATTTGAACTCCGCCTAGACAAATATCTCGCATCAAACCCGCGACTGACTGCGTTTGTAAATGAATAACTTTATTTTATCCCCCCCTCAGTTACTAACCCATCTGTCCCCTACTAACTTCCTAATCCTGCCACGGACATTAGTTCCAGGGCAGTAATTCCCTTTCCAATGTTCCCTTACCCACTCTAAACCACTGTTTGGACACTTGATCCTCAGTGTTTTGGAGGACAAGCAGCCTAGAAGGGTCACTAGATCTGTTGTTGCTTGATTTCCTTTGTACTCCTTTGTACTCACACATAACCTTGATATATTCCTCGTTCTTATCCGTTGTTGTGCCTCCTACTCGGTGCCAGCGATCAATAGTCATCCTTTATCTTATCTTTGCTGTTTCTTAAGGGGATAGTGTTTTTTGTTTTTTGTTTGTTTGTTTCTATATAGAGAATTATCTATTAATTTATTTTTGGTTTCCTCGCTAGACCTCCATCAAGCTTTAAAAAAAAACACCCAGGAGACCCCCTTTCAAGATAATTGTTTACTTTTTTCGGTACGGTTCCTTCTAAAATTACAGGCTCGCTATCGCTCGCCAGGAAAACATCGACACCTAAGTGGCGCCGAAAGGTCTTAATATTGACAAAGAAATGGGTCGAAAGATCCAGATAATAAGCAACTATCTCCCCCTTCAATATAAATAAGGAATATATTAAAGCACTATTTTATATATATATATATATATATATATATATATATATATATATATATATATATATATATATATATATACCGGTATATATATATATTATATATATATATATACATAATATATATAATATATATATATATATATATATATATATATTAGAGTGTGTCTGTATGTGTGTTTTTTCTATTTATGGCCGTATTACCGTTCATAATAATATATTCATGAACGGAGCTACCAATAATTACAATGGACCGATAATATTTACAGGGAATAATGTTAATGATGCAGGTAATTGGGGGCTTACCTTCTGTTAATGTTTAGTTAATTATGACCTGCTGTTTTATGTTGAGATTCTTTAATGTGTGTGTGTGTGTGTGTGTGTGTGTGTGTGTGTGTGTGTGTGTGTGTGTGTGTGTGTGTGTTGTTTGGAGAAGGTGTGTGTGTGTGTATAATGGGTGTATGTTTTTTTCTGAGAATGTGTGTATGCGTTTGAGTGTATGTACGTGGGAGGAAGTTTGTGTGAGAGAGAGAGAATAAATAAGCATATACACACACCATATGAGGAGGAGCACTTTATTGACAACGTTTCGCAGATAGCTTCTTCAGGTCACTGTTACTATCTGCTAAACGTTGTCAATAAAGTGCTCCTCCTCATAATTATAGTGTTTATGTTCAGCTAACTTTTCTAAGTTATTTCAACACAATAAATAAGTGGGGAGATTGTAGGCACCAATCGATCAGGGCTAGACCCAGGTGAGGTTATAGGCATGTGATAAAGAGTCGCTGGAACTCCTGTTTCATTTGCTTGGCCTCTCTTACTGATTTTCTTTGTGCCTCATTTACACTGAAAGCAATCCAGCTAGCTCTTACAAACACCTCCTCCTATCCACTTCACTACACTAAACATGCACACCACACTTCATTCCTCCACACCAAAATAAAAATAAAATAAAATGATGAATTCTAGCCCAGCCTCGGAGTCCCCAGGGGGGACCATAAATGCCCCCACACCCAACCGACCATCCCCTGACGACCCCACACAATTACCTGGACCTCGGCCTGTTACTCTTTCTATTAATTTCTGCAACATTCGCGGACTTTCCTCTAACTTTCACTCTGTTGAGCACCATCTCTCCTCCTACAAACCTGATCTTCTCTTCCTCACCGAAACTCAGGTGTCTGTAGCAACATCCAGCAGCCCCTTCTCTGTATCCTCCTACTTTCTCTATCCTAGTTTCAAAGCCAAAAGCGGATGTTGTGCATATGTGCACAACAAACTCACTTGCTCTCGTGTTCCCGATTTCGACTCCTCTGAATTCTCAACTTTATGGCTCAAACTTTCCTGTCATTCTCTTACTAAATATTTCTGTGCTGTCTATCTCTCCCCTAACTCTACCAACTTTCCCAAATTCTTTGACTATCTAAACTCTACAGTGGAACACATTCTATCCATTTCTCCTTTCTCAGAAATCTCCATCTTAGGAGATTTCAATGTTCACCACCGCCAATGGCTCTCCTCTCACACTACTGATCCACCTGGTGAACAAGCCTACGTCTTTTCTATCATAAATGACCTAGAGCAGTTAGTTCAGCAACCCACCCGTATCCCGGATCGCATCGGAGATCGGCCCAACATTCTTGACTTGTTTCTAACTTCTAACCCTTCTTCTTATACTGTCGATCTTTTCTCTCCTCTGGGCTCCTCCGACCATAAACTTATCTCTGTCACCTGTCCTATCTCTCCAGTACGGCCACCCGATCCTCCTAGCCGGCGGCGCTTGTGGCACTTTGGCGCTGCCGACTGGGAGGCTCTCCGGCAGTACTTCTTTGATTTCCCATGGAATGATTTCTGCTTCCGTGGCCGGGGACCCTCGGAGAGTGCTGAACGCATTACCGAGGTAATCCTATCGGGCATGGAAGCATACATTCCATTCTCCTTCTCTCAGACTAATGCTAAAAAATCTTGGTTTACTCACGCCTGTTCTACTGCTGTCCGCAATAAGAAGGAAGCATTCAAACGGTACCAATGCCTTAAAACTCAAGACTCTCATTCTTCCTATGTTTCTGCCCGGAATCAAGCCAAATCTGTTCTTCGACTTGCCAAACACTCTTTCATCAATAATAAATGCACTGAACTATCCAACTCTAGCTCTTCCCAAGCTTTCTGGCATCTAGCCAAAAACCTCTCCAACAATTTCTCTTCCTCGTCTTTCCCTCCCCTTTCCCACTCTGATGGCACAACCATCACTTCTTCCTCTGACAAAGCTAAACTCTTCGCTCAAACTTTTGCTAGAAACTCCACCTTGGATGATTCCGGTGCTATTCCTCCCTCTCCGCCCTCCTCTCTCTTACTTATGCCTAATATCCTAATCTCTTCTAAAGATGTACTTTCTACCCTCTCTGGGCTTAACACTAATAAGGCGTACGGTCCGGACGGTGTTCCTCCTGTTGTTCTCAAAAACTGTGCTTCCGTGCTGACTCCCTGCCTAGGCAAACTCTTTCGTCTCTGTCTATCCTCTAACGTCTTCCCTTCATGCTGGAAGTTTGCTCACATTCAACCTGTCCCAAAGAAGGGTGACCGCTCTCAACCCTCCAACTATCGTCCAATTGCTCTCATCTCTTGTCTTTCTAAAGTTTTTGAAACTATTCTTGCTTCCAAATTTCTTAAGCATTTCTCTTCTCATAATCTGCTCTCAGATCGCCAGTATGGCTTCCTTAAGGGTCGCTCTACTGGTGATCTTCTTTCATATCTTACTAACTCTTGGTCATCCTCCTTTCGGGACTTCGGTGAGACTTTTTCTATTGCACTAGATATATCGAAAGCCTTCGATAGAGTCTGGCATAAATCTTTAATTTCTAAACTACCCTCCTTCGGTTTCTATCCCTCCATCTGTGCCTTTGTCTCTAATTTCCTTTCCGGCCGTTCCATAGCCGCGGTTGTGGACGGCCATTGTTCACTTCCTCACCCTATAAACTCCGGTGTTCCTCAGGGCTCTGTCCTATCTCCTATTCTCTTTCTAATTTTTATAAATTATCTCCTTAACTGTACCTTAATTCCCATCCATTCATACGCAGACGACTCAACCTTACACTACTCCATTAGTTTTTCAGAACGCCCCAGCCAGCAATTCCTCAACGACAAACGTAATGAAGCCATAGAACTCTTAAATTCTGATCTAAATACTATTTCCAATTGGGGCAGAGAAAACATTGTTAACTTTAATGCTTCCAAAACCCAATTTCTCCATCTATCTACCCGTCAGGATCTCCCAGCGGACTATCCCTTATTCTTCAACAATACAAAAATCAACCCTTCATCTTCTCTCAATATTCTTGGTGTCTCTTTTTCTTCTGCTCTCATTTGGAAGGACCATATTACCAGTCTTGCTAAGGCAGCCTCCCAGAAGCTCGGTGTGCTCAACCGCTTTAGGGGGTTCTTTTCCCCTGCACAGCTTCTTGCTCTGTACAGGGGCATAGTGCGCCCTTGTATTGAGTATTGTTCACATGTGTGGGGAGGTTCCTCTCACACCGCTCTCCTAGACAAAGTTGAAAGGAAGGCCTTTCGTATCAGTAACTCCCGTCCACTCACCAACTCTCTGCAGTCTCTCTCTCTCCGCCGCAATGTTGCATCTCTCTCGCTATTCTATCGCTACTATAATAATCAGTGTTCCTCAGAGCTATCCCAGTGCATACCACCTCCTTTACGTAGGGCACGTGGTACCCGTCTTGCAACTCAATCTCACCCCTACTCTGTGCAACTCTCCAACCCAAGAGTGAAACGTTACTCTCAAACTTTCTTCTACTCAACATCTGAGCTCTGGAACTCTCTCCCAGAATCAGTCTTTCCCTCTTCCTATGACTTAAATTGCTTCAAACTCCGTGTGTCCAGGCATTTTGGCTCGAACGTCCCTTGATTTTGGCCCTGTCACTCTTTCAACTATGGGGGAGGCACTCGCTATAGGCAGTAATGCCTTTTGCCTCCCTCAATCACATAGAAAACAAAAAAAACAAAAAAAACAGATAAATACCAAATCAGAGTGCGTTTACACAAGTATAAATACCCCAGGCCGACCAACACACGAACACACGTACACACCAAACACACAGGCACACACACATTCGATTAATCACCACTATTGTTTATCGGATGGTTGGCAAAATAAGTCAATTTAGTGATTCATTAGTGGCCATTGAATTTGAATATATCGCATTGACTGAATTAGTGACAACAGTAATATGAAGGGGTATTGGGTGTGAAATTTAATGGGGGATGAGTAAGGGGTTAGGTGATGTTTGTATGGTGGGGGATGGGTTGGGGGGGTTGGGTAAAGTCTGTATGGTGGGGTAGGTGGTTGGGGGTTGGGTAAAG
>CM064505.1:36896372-37011372 GCA_032716605.1 Paralithodes platypus
TGATTTTATATACCCTTTTTTACCAACTTGTTACGTCTTGCCGTCATTGAAATTAGGTAAACGTTAGTCAATAGGTTTGTTCTTAACCCCTTCAGCACCATTACACATTTTTACCTTTGATTCTGGGTAAAAATAGATAATTTTATGCAGTTTAAGAAGGACCTATGTTAGCAAGAGGCTTTATTGAGATCGTATTTACCCATTTGAGTCGAATAGGTAGATTACAAACTAAAGAAAATCCTCAATGGTAACCAGAATATGATGAACGTTGCGTAATGGAGGTGAAGGGGTTAAGCATAAATACCACGTACACACACACATACTCCAACACATTAGCACACATGCCGTACACATCAACACACCCCCATTAACACACACTCACACACGTACACACATACTCCAACATATTAGCACACACACACACACATACATTAACATACACTCACACATGTACACACATACTCCAACATATTAGCACACACACACACACATACATTAACATACACTCACACACGTACACACATACTCCAACATATTAGCACACACACACACATACATTAACATACACTCACACACGTACACACATACTCCAACATATTAGCACACACACACACATACATTAACATACACTCACACACGTACACACATACTCCAACATATTAGCACACCCACCCACACACACACACACACACACCCATTAACACACACTCACACACGTACACAGATAGATAGATAGATAGATAGATAGTTTATTGGCCACAGCTTACATTTTTACATTAGTATATAATACAAACACTTTATAAAGTTCGAATATAGAACATATTAGTACACACACACACACACACACACACACACACACACACACACACACACACACACACACACACAACCCCCCCCCCCATCCCTCTTCCACAAACTCCAAATCTTTTCTCATTACGACTTTCCTCACCTCCCCGCCAAAGCTAACGAGCAAAACCATCAGGCATTGTTGTACGTCTCTTGTGTTTGCCTTCTGAGTGTTCGCGAGTGTGAAGCGTTTCGTAGCGACCCGGATCGTAACGTAGCGAAACGGAGGGAGTCGGGGCATTACGTAGCGAGCTGGAGCAATACATTTTGAACTGGTGTCATTACGTACCGAACTGGAGTGCTAAGTAGCGAACCGGTGTGTTATGTAGCGAACCAGAATATTACATATTGAACCAGAACATTACATATCGAGCCAGAACATTACATATTGAACCAGAACATTACATATTGAACCAGAACATTACATATTCAACAAGACCATTACATATTGAACCAAAGCTTTACATATTGAGCCAGGACATTACATATTGAATAAATCCATTACCGGTACATATTGAACCAGATTATTACATATTGAACCAGAACATTACATATTGAACCAGAACATTACATATTGAACCAGAACATTACATATTGAACCAGATCATTACATATTGAACCAGAACATTACATATTGAACCAGAACATTACATATTGAACCAGATCATTACATATTGAACCAGAACATTGCATATTGAACCAGAACATTACATATTGAACCAGAACATTACATATTGAACCAGAACATTACATATTGAACCAGAACACTACATATTGAACCAGAACACTACATATTGAACCAGAACATTACATATTGAACCAGAACATTACATATTGAACCAGAACATTACATATTGAACCAGAACATTACATATTGAACCAGAACATTACATATTGAACCAGAACATTACATATTGAACCAGGACATTATATATTGAACCAGAACATTACATATTGAACCAGGACATTATATATTGAACCAGAACATTACATATTGAACCAGAACACTACATATTGAACCAGAACATTACATATTGAACCAGAACATTACATATTGAACCAGAACATTACATATTGAACCAGAACATTACATATTGAACCAGAACATTACATATTGAACCAGAACATTACATATTGAACCAGGACATTATATATTGAACCAGAACATTACATATTGAACCAGGACATTATATATTGAACCAGAACATTACATATTGAACCAGGACATTACATATTGAACCAGGACATTATATATTGAACCAGAACATTACATATTGAACCAGAACACTACATATTGAACCAGAACATTACATATTGAACCAGAACATTACATATTGAACCAGAACATTACATATTGAACCAGAACATTACATATTCAACCGGATAATTACATATTGAACCAGAACATTACATATTCAACAAGACCATTACATATTGAACCAAAGCTTTACATATTGAGCCAGGACATTACATATTGAATAAATCCATTACCGGTACATATTGAACCAGATTATTACATATTGAACCAGAACATTACATATTGAACCAGAACATTACATATTGAACCAGAACATTACATATTGAACCAGATCATTACATATTGAACCAGAACATTACATATTGAACCAGAACATTACATATTGAACCAGATCATTACATATTGAACCAGATCATTACATATTGAACCAGAACATTACATATTGAACCAGAACATTACATATTGAACCAGAACATTACATATTGAACCAGAACATTACATATTGAACCAGAACATTACATATTCAACCGGATAATTACATATTGAACCAGAACATTACATATTCAACAAGACCATTACATATTGAACCAAAGCTTTACATATTGAGCCAGGACATTACATATTGAATAAATCCATTACCGGTACATATTGAACCAGATTATTACATATTGAACCAGAACATTACATATTGAACCAGAACATTACATATTGAACCAGAACATTACATATTGAACCAGATCATTACATATTGAACCAGAACATTACATATTGAACCAGAACATTACATATTGAACCAGATCATTACATATTGAACCAGATCATTACATATTGAACCAGAACATTACATATTGAACCAGAACATTACATATTGAACCAGATCATTACATATTGAACCAGAACATTACATATTGAACCAGAACATTACATATTGAACCAGATCATTACATATTGAACCAGAACATTACATATTGAACCAGAACATTACATATTGAACCGGATAATTACATATTGAACCAGAACATTACATATTGAACCAGAACATTACATATTGAACCAGAACATTACATATTGAACCAGAACATTACATATTGAACCAGAACATTACATATTGAACCGGATAATTACATATTGAACCAGAACATTTGTGACTGCCTAATATGTTAATGTCACGAATGTCCAAAGTTAATGTCTAAAGAATGTGTGTGTGTGTGTGTGTTACTCACTCACTTACTCACTTACTTGTTCGTCAAGGGGAATCCACGCAATGCGAGCTAAGCTCATTATTATCGCGCCTCCTTAACTGGGAATGTATTGCGTGAAATGCATGTTATAATAATAATAATAATAATAGTTCTTAAAGCTAGCGCATGCTAAGCTAGCTAAGGATAGCTCAATAAGGCCGATTAGGCGTATTTCCATTGGGGTCCTGTACTACTATCCCATCCCTTTGCTCATGAGGGATGGTAACGACTCAGTGCTTGTGAAAAATCTTTAATGCGCCGAGCGTGGGCGCGAACCCGGACCTTCTGGGTGGAAGTCCGAGACGCTAGTCACTACACCAAGCGAGCCGCTTTTAAGTGTTTATTTAAGTGTTTATGTATCGTTGGAATGGCTGTGGATGTGTGTGTAGTCTGTATTTTAGCCAATTGGCGACATCTGGTAACGAAGGCTTAGGGTTAATTTGTACGGTACCATTCTCACTACGGTACCAGTCTCACCCGAAGGCTTAGGTTGACCAGTACGATACCCATCTCACCTTGTAACCGATCACCAACCCCAGATGGGACGTCACAACTTCGTCCACTTATTCCAGGTTCCTTATTATACTGCTAGGTGAACAGAGGATACACCGTTAGGAGACTTGCCCAAATGTCTCTATCCCCGCCCGGGTCTCGAACCCGTGTGTGTGTGTGTGTGTGTGTGTGTGTGTGTGTGTGTGTGTGTGTGTGTGTGTGTGTGTGTGTGTGGGTGTGGTGTTGCTGTGTATGCTTGTATGTATGTAATGTGCATGTATCTACAGTATAATATGTGTCTGTGTAGGTTTATGTGCACCCATGTGCTTGTGTGCGTGAGTGTGCGAGAGGTTTTAGTGTGTGATTCTACCCAAACACTATACAGGCCTATATATAAGCCTCCCAATAGTATACTGTACGAGTGTAGGTGGTGTAAATAGCTTAATCCTAATGGCATTAGCATAACATATTATGTGTAAGTGTGTGTGTCTGGTTGTGTATGTGTAATTATTTAAGTGTGTGTGTGTGTTTTTTTTTTTTTTTTTTTTTTTTTTTTTAGTATGTGTGCGTGTTTGTGTAAGGTTATTTGAGTGTGTGTAGTGTTTGGGTGTTTGGTTATTTGATTGGGAGGTGGTGGTGGTGGTGGTGGTGGTGTGTGGGTGTATAATATCTGTATATAAAAAAAAAAATATATATATATACAGTATACTGTATATACTGTATATAGAAGGAAAACAAAAATTGTATATATGTGTGTATGTGTCTATGTGCATGTCTACCAACCGTAGCCCCAAAGTACCGTATACATACTATAAGTAGTGTAAATACCCTTAACCTAACAACCGTATAAGTACCAAGTCAAGTAATGGACTCACCCCTCTTATCTTGACAACCCAACCCGTATCCAGTCACGCTTAAGGGGAGGTGGTTGGTTTTCATGGACACCCTTCTCCCTCATGCTTAGTCCCTTTAGTTCTCACATTTTAAGACGTTCAGCCCATTAGTTTGGCGATTTTAAGACCTTTCCCCCATTTTCTTTGTTAATATTTACTTTTCATGTCATTTAGGTGTCGATTTTTTTCTGGCGAGCGATAGCAAGCCTGTTACTTAGAAGAAACCGGCCTTCGGCCGGGAAATTTTTCTTCCGAAAAATGTACAAATATATCTTAAAGGGGGTCCTGGGGTTGTTTTTTTAAGTTTGATGGAGGTCTAGGGCGGAAAGTAGAAACATAATAAATACCGGTACATGAAAATATCGACCAAAAAGTGAATCATCTCCCTTTAACCCATTCATTACCAGGGACGTCTTTTTCATCATATTCTGGCCACTATTAGACGATTGTATTCAGTTTAGGAAGGACCTCTAGCACTAATAAGGCTTCAAACTATCTCAACCAACCCCATTTAACAGGCGGGTGCCCAACCCCGAAAGAGAGTTGAAATAGAGGAGCTATCCCCCCCGCCAAAGGCGGCTTTCTAGGGCCTTTCCTAGTGATGCTGAGAGGATTGGCTTCTATTCATGTGGTGATGGGCTGGTCTATCAGAGTGAGATCTGAGCGATCTCTGCCATACCCATAGCTTACTCTGACTGTTCCTTTTACTTATATTTTTTTCTAGATCTCAAGTGACAGCGTCTCTTCCGTGGATTGACCTCCCTTCTGCCAACCTAGAGGTTGGCAGATTGGGAGCCAAAACGTCAAATTTTTCCTTTGCCCTTCAACTTTCCCTTCATAATTGCTGAGGGACACAGGGCCTTGGGTGGGGCTTTGGTTTCCAGGGCGTTTCCGCACCCTCCTCAGCTCCCCGCCTTGGAGTGGCTTCGGTCACCCGGGCTTTATTAGTGGTAAGCAGGGAGGGTTTTGTGGGGGCGCTCGTTTATGGCCTTGGCCTTGCTCAGGACCTTGGGGCTGCTCGGCCAGACAGCCTGGGGAACAGCAACAACAACAACAACCCCTTTTAACTACCACAGATCCTCCCTAAGCTTCATACTATCGTCTAAATATAGCTAGCATATAATATAACACACGTCGCTGGTACTCAAAGGGTTAAGCGTCCTGTCCCGCCTCAATTACCGGTAAAGAGACTACTTTAGGACACGGAGGTATGCTTCGGACTTCTCGGAATCTTATGTAATCCAGCCACCGTTAAGGGGGCCCGCCTCGTTTTTCTCTCTCTCTGGGTTGTTTCCATTCGGTCCAATTCAGCCTACTGTTTTAAGACGTATATCCCCATCCAGGTGACGATTTTTTCCTGGCGAGCGGTAGCGAACCAGCAAATTTTTACAATTTTTTTGGACAGGAGGCTAAATTTGTAAATTTTTTGATTGAAAAATGTCTCCGGCAATGCCGGATTTCTTCATACAACGCTGGCTCGCTATCGCTCGCCAGGAAGAAATCGACACCTGAATGGGGATAAACATCTTAAAGCAGTAGGCTGAATGGGGCTGAATGGATACAAGCCAGAGTAAGAGAGAAAAGGAGAGAACAAAAAAGCAGGTAACCCCTCTTAATGAATACCGTATGGCCTGATGGCACGGACAAAATATATATGAAAACTATATATGTATGCAGTAGTTTTATATATGTATGCAGTAGTGTTATATATGTATGCAGTAGTGTTATATATGTATGCAGTAGTGTTATATATGTATGCAGTAGTGTTATATATGTATGCAGTAGTGTTGTATGCAGTAGTTTTATATATGTATGCAGTAGTTTTATATATGTATGCAGTAGTGTTGTATGCAGTAGTTTTATATATGTATGCAGTAGTGTTATATATGTATGCAGTAGTTTTATATATGTATGCAGTAGTGTTATATATGTATGCAGTAGTGTTATATATGTATGCAGTAGTGTTGTATGCAGTAGTTTTATATATGTATGCAGTAGTTTTATATATGTATGCAGTAGTGTTGTATGCAGTAGTTTTATATATGTATGCAGTAGTTTTATATATGTATGCAGTAGTGTTGTATGCAGTAGTTTTATATATGTATGCAGTAGTTTTATATATGTATGCAGTAGTGTTATATATGTATGCAGTAGTTTTATATATGTATGCAGTAGTGTTGTATGCAGTAGTTTTATATATGTATGCAGTAGTTTTATATATGTATGCAGTAGTGTTGTATGCAGTAGTTTTATATATGTATGCAGTAGTGTTATATATGTATGCAGTAGTGTTATATATGTATGCAGTAGTGTTATATATGTATGCAGTAGTGTTGTATGCAGTAGTTTTATATATGTATGCAGTAGTTTTATATATGTATGCAGTAGTGTTATATATGTATGCAGTAGTGTTGTATGCAGTAGTTTTATATATGTATGCAGTAGTTTTATATGCAGTAGTTTTATATATGTATGCAGTAGTTTTATATATGTATGCAGTAGTGTTATATATGTATGCAGTAGTTTTATATATGTATGCAGTAGTGTTATATATGTATGCAGTAGTTTTATATATGTATGCAGTAGTGTTGTATGCAGTAGTTTTATATATGTATGCAGTAGTGTTATATATGTATGCAGTAGTTTTATATATGTATGCAGTAGTGTTATATATGTATGCAGTAGTTTTATATATGTATGCAGTAGTTTTATATATGTATGCAGTAGTTTTATGTATGCAGTAGTTTTATATATGTATGCAGTAGTTTTATATATGTATGCAGTAGTTTTATGTATGCAGTAGTTTTATATATGTATGCAGTAGTTTTTCGATAATCTAGCTTTACGATGCTTCAATTCCGTTCGCCTCTCTACACAAATAAAAGTCTAAACAGCCTTTGTTTGTGAGGTACTTTTCCTGAGCTGAATAAAATCGTCTATTGTTAACCCAGATAAAATTGATGACACCATTTAAGTGCACATAACCAAAGCTTTTAATTTGAACATTTGGAAATTTTATTTCGTATCAATGAAAAACAAAATCGTTCCCGCAACCAGCCACTGAGTGAATCCGAAACACCTGGGGGTCTGCAAACGAAACATCTGAAAGAAGTGACATTTACACCCAATTAATGCTTCGTTTTTCGACCCCCAGGTGATTCGGATTCACACAGTGGCAGGTTGAGGGAACGACATTTTGTCATTGATAGTACTTTCGTATGTATGTATGTATGTATGTATATATATATATATATATATATATATATATATATATATATATATATATATATATATATATATGTATGTATATATATACTCGAGCACATACCCCATTGCTGGGGGTGGACGACACGAGACTGAGCCCGAACAGAAACATTTAAATATTTCTATTTCTCAGGGTCCGGGACCACTTTCGCGTTCCCTCGCCTGTTTCTCTGTCTCGTTGAGTAGGAAAATTATACAAGGGGAGGAGGATTCCTAGCCCCCTGCCCTCAGAAGGAAAAGTAGGACAGTAAAAGAGACAGACAGAAATGGCTAAGGTTGGGTAGAGGATGCCAAACCTCAGTCTGGACATCCTCTTCTTTTTTTAGTTTTCTTATTAACAATAAGTGAAAACACTTCTAAATAACCTTATCATATTGGTGTCTTTGATGTGTACTTTGGCTGGCATGTATTGAGTTTGACACTTAATTTGCCTGCACTTTCTTATTATTTTTTTATATTTTTGTCATCAAAGTTTAACCAGACCAGTGAGTTACCAAACGAAATGCAGTTTCTTAAGTTTCTTGGTCATGGTATGTTATCGGCCAATCTTCTATATTCACAAAGTATGATCAAAACACGATGCTGTGCTCACGAGGAAAGCCAGTAAAAATGTCAAGTTCGATTTTGCTCGTCAATGTCTTTCTGAAAGTAACAAAATAGGACTATCGTTTCTTCACCAACTTTATTATAGCATAAACAAAATAATATATATTAAATCTTTCATAACTGTCTTTGACCTATGAGTACTTTATTGAACATTTAGTGTCAACAAGTAATTTTATACAATGTTTGCTAAGAGTAGCTAGGCTGTAAGTCCTCTTCCAAAGGGCAATGTGTGTTATAGTACAATCGAGTTTACAGTTAATCTCTCTCTCTCTCTCTCTCTCTCTCTCTCTCTCTCTCTCTCTCTCTCTCTCTCTCTCTCTCTCTCTCTCTCTCTCTCTCTCTCTCTCTTCTCTCCTCTCTCCTCTCTCTCTCTCTCTCTCTCTACTCTCTCTCTCTCCTCTCTCTCTCTCTCTCTCTCTCTCTCTCTCTCTCTCTCTCTCTCTCTCTCTCTCTCTCTCTCTCTCTCTCTCTCTTTCTAGGAATCCAGCAAGAGGTAGACACAGTTTTACACGTGTATTATTTCTCCAAAGTAGCAGGTAACCACAGCCCGTCCAGATAATGAGCTGGTCTAAAGTTCCTACACATATTCACACTTTTCTCACCTGACTCTTTTTAATAATACACTACATTTTAGGCTCATTATTTCTTGAGCTCATTATTGTGTGTCTTATATTTTGTACCCAATATACTCGGAATTTTATTTTATTTGTTCATATGTGTGAGTTTTCCAGACAAAACATGGTATTGTCTACCTTTTTCACGAGATCCATGCAATTTTAACATCATATTTTTGCAGAAATAACCTAACCTACCTACACAAACCGCGCAAGGTTAGACATATATCACAATAACAGATCATCTTGCTTGATGACGTATATAATGCTGAAATTGAAATACCTGGCGCATTTATAAATCTGAAATAATTCCTTATATTCTTTATTCATTATATTGTGTGGGTCAAATAAGGGTGGAAGCAAGAAATGTGGCCTTCTTGAATCGGTGGAGGATATATATATATACCGGGTATATATATAATGATATATATATATATATATATATATATATATATATATATATATATATATATATATATATACTGTATATATATATATATATATATATATACCTGTATATATATATACAGTATATATATTTATTTTATTTATTTTTTTACCACCGCATTTTTAGTCTTTTGTGATCCTCTATATTAACCCCTATTTAGTTTCATTCTAGCAATGTTTAGACGATTGTATGCAGTTTAAGAAGGGTCTGTGGTAGTAGAAAGGGTTAAGTGAGATAGTTATAGAAGCCTGTTAATTTGCTAGGGTCCCTTTTTCAATTGCCTAAAATAGTCTAATAGGAGCCAGAAGAAAACTAAAAAAGACGTCGCCGGTTCAGTAGGGGTTAATGGCAAGACCAGTGGGAATCGGGGGGGGGGGGGGGGGGGCAGTTAGGTTGGGTTGTCTAGTCGAATAATGTCCCGGGTCCTCCTAAACCTACAGGCTCGCTATCGTTCGCTAGACAAAAAATCGACGCCTAAATGGCATGAAAGGTCCTAATATTGACCAAGAAATGGTGCGAAAGGTCTAAAAATCGCCAAAACAAATGGGGCCGAACGTCTTAAAATCTGACAACTAATGGGGATAAACATGAGGGAGAAGGGAGGGCAGACAACAACCACCATCTCCCCCTTCAGAGTGCGTGTTGTGTGTCCCGCCCTGTCTCATTAGCTTTATTATGGGGGTAAATTAGTTTGGACAGGCGGGGTGTGTAATTGTTACCCCGTATTGGTCTGCTAGGTCTGCATTTTCTCTCTTTTTGGACCTCCCTTGTTTCGCTCCATGAGTTTGGCGATAATAAGACGCTTCACTACATTCAGGTGTCGGGGTTTTTTTTCCTGCGTTTGCTATAGCCAACATGTAACTTAGTAAAAATCAGTCTTAGGTTGGGACATTTTTCTATCGAAAAATGTACACATTTAGCTTGAAGGGGGTCCGGGTGGGCATTGTTTTAGTTGGAAGGAAATCTGGGAAGGCATTTTTGTTAGCCTAGCCCAAGGGGACACACTTTAATACCCGGTACATTGTTCGGGTTCATTGTTCGAAAATGGCGAAAGCAAGCAACATTCTCAATAATCATTAAATCAAATATTATAATACCTTAAAAGACGTTGGATCAGATAGTGTTACGGGGAGGTCTCCACTAGAGGATTTTTTTTCTTGACCCCTTTCTCCCTCATGTTTAGCCCCATTGCTTTTGATATTATAAAACGTTTGCCCCATTAGTTTAGCGATTTAAAGAACTCACCCCATATTAAGACCTTTCGTGCAATTCAGGTGTCGATTTTATCCTGGCGAGCGATAGCGAGCCTGTAATTTAAGAGGAACCGGCCTTTGGCCGGGAAATTTTTCTACCGAAAAATGTACAAATTTATCTTGAAAGGGACTCAAGGGGGTGTAATTTTAAGCTTGATGGAGGTCTAGGGAACAAACTAAATACCTCACCTTAACCCTCTGATTCCGACAAGTCTTTCCAAAACTGACTAATATAATATAATGACAAAATATAATGAAATAAACATTGATTTATTGGGCATACAAAAGACGTCTCGTTCAAGAGGTTCAACAGTACCTTGTTTTACTCCTTTGCGATTATACTGTGTACCCTAGTGAGGGGTGGTCCTATCCAGAGTGAGGTTTGGCATCCTCTACCCAACCTTAACCGTTTCTGTCTGTATCTTTTCCTGTACTACTTTTTCCCACTTCGGGGGCGGGAGACTAGGAATAAGTTTCCCCTTGTATAATTCACCTACTAGACGAGCCAGAGAAAGGGGCGAGGGAACGCGAAAGGGGTCCCGGAACCTTCATTGGAACTTTAAATATTTTTGTTTGTTCGGGCTCTGTCTCGAGTCGAGCACCCCCAGCTATGGGGCATGTGCCTAAGTATACTGTATACTGTATATACATACATACCCTGGCTAACAATAGACGATATTATTAAAGTCAACAATACCTCTCATAGTCAAAGGGTTAAGGAGGAATCTCAACAACACTTTTCACTAGTGTGTAATAATAATAATAATAATAATAATAATAGTCTTATTTCGAGCCGGCTGCTAATGAAGCTGAAAATTACAGAATTCCTTAACCTAACTTATCCTAAGTAATCAACGGGTTGACTTTCGACTGCCACAGGAGTGCGTACATACCCTAGAAGGGGTAGGATGTGGGCGGGGAACCAGGAGCCCAAAAGTGGCAAATGAACACCTTGCCTCCACAGCCTCACCCACAGGTAGCTGATGGGATCGACCCCGAGCTACCTGAGCCAAGCAACTACAGTACAGTGATTCAATGCGCTCCGCCACTGTGGCCATGTGTGTGTGTGTGTGTTTGTGTAAGTGTAAGTTAGGGGGGGGGTTTGGGTGTGTGAGTGGGGGAGGGGTAGTGTGTGTATGTGTGGGGGGTTGTGTATGTGTGTGTTTGCGTGTGTTTTATGGCAACTTTGGCTTGGCAGCTGTATATTTATAATTATAAGAATTCCGTCAATAATCGGTGAAGCTATCGTTAGCCAATAACGTATTCTTGTTAACGATTATCTGAGCCGAAACCATTAACGTTTGCCTTGAATAATGGGAATCGGGTGCATCTGTTTAAGGGAGCTCACCTCGCTTTGTGTCTCTTTCTCTTCCTCTCTCTTTGGCTTGTATCCATTCGGCCCCATTCAGCCTACTGTTTTAAGACGTTTACCCCATCCAGGTGTCAATATTTTCCTGGCGAGCGGTAGCGAGCCAGCATTTATATATTTTTGTTTTGACAGCAAGCTAAATCTGTATATTTTTCGATAGAAAAATTTCTCCGGCGAAGCCGGATTTCTCCATACAATGCTGGCTCGCTATCGCTCGCCAGGAAGTAATCGACAACTGGATGGGTGCATGGGGCCGAATGGATACAAGACAGGGAAAGAGAAAAGGAGAGAACGATAAAACAAAAAAAGCCGGTGACCCCCCTTAAGCAAATATTGCCTAACCCTTTAAACACGTAATATTCGTCTTATTCTGGTTACCGTTAGACAATTATCTTTAGGTTAAATCTACCTATAGGACTGAAAGGGGTAAATACTCTCTTCATAAAACCAACTACATCTTTCTTAAACTGCATAATTCAGCCGGGTTGTTAGTCTTCTATCACAATCTATCTAGGTACTAGGGACATATACTAGGTGTTGTATGTAAAGTAGGTATGTATGTATGTACAGCATATACTCTGGCACCTTCCCCATTTTTTTTTTTTTTTTTTTTTTTTTTTTTTTTTTTTTAATAGGTGTTAGGTGAAGGTCATTCTTGTACCCAATGTACTATGTTTATGTTATGTTATGTTAGGTTGTTTGGTTAGGTTAATGACAAGGGATCAGGTTGTAGGTATGGAATAAGCTATGTACTAGGGATACTTACTGCCTGGTAGGTAAGGGTTAGTGTCATATCCCACATTTTCAAAAAAACAAAAACAAAAAACGATAGAAGGTCCCACCCCTCTCCCATGCTTAAGCCATTTTAGATTTACAGAAGAGCGACCATTACTTGCATTACTGCATGTCCACAAACATTTCAGTAATGTAAGCATGTTTCCTTCTACTGTACTGTATATCCCTCATATCCCACATACTAGGTGTTAGATGAGGGTTAATCTTGTATCCAATGTACTAAATTACTTGGTTACCGTTTTTTTTTTTATAATTTTCAAAACTGCAACACCTGAGCCAACTTTTGCCTGACGAATTAAACCACTATAGGCTATGTTTATGAAAACTCGCTAACACCACAAATAATAATACTTTTGAAACTAGGTTACTGTGTTTTTTTCTCTCCTAAAAATAGCAAAATCCGAGACAACTTTTGCCCATTTTTGTGTTTGTTTTTAATTTCTGGTTTTATGGCTATATAATATATCTGGTTCATAATATATTTTATATATATATATATATATATATATATATATATATATATATTGATGAAAAGTAACCGATTAGAAAAAAAAAAAGAAAAAAAGGGAAAGATAGTGACATTAAAATCCAAATTTTCCCGATATATCTTAACCCTTTGGCTGCGGCCTTGTTTGGGCTATTTAGGGCATATTCAGGCACTCCTGAATGATAAATCAAGCATCTGCATTAAATGAAGTGTATTTTGCCGTAAACTAGGCGAAAATAGCTTCAAAATCACACCAGAACGGACCGTATACGTGGTCTGGTTCACCCGCAGTGATCCCAATGAAACGCGGGAACCCCGCTATTATGTAACACTCGCTCGCTTGGCTGCACTTATGAGAGAGACAGAGAGAGACACGCGCGAGACACAGCCTAGCTCAGTGAGCCACTTGGTGCTCTGAGGGTCGGAGGTGGGCCCCTCACGCTCCCGCCACTGTCACTCGATTTTTACGTTTTTTACAGGCTTTTAAAGCCTGGAAATTGCTGTAACTTGCCAAAACATTCCAGAACGTCACCCGCAGCGAAAGGGTTAAGGGGTATCACACGAGAGCTTTGTCGTCAATTGTGGAATCTATTACGATGGCACCGGAAGCTAGACTGAAGAGGAGTTAATTAAGTTTTTTTTTCTGGACCCCCTTCTCCCTCATGCTTAGCCCCATTAGTTTTGACATTTTAAGATATTCGCCCCACTAGTTTGGCGATTTTAAGACGTTTCGCCCCATTTCTTTGTCAATTTTCAAACCTTTCGTGCCATTTAGGCGTAAACAATTTCCTGGCGAGAGAAAGTGAGCCTGCAATATAGGAGGAACCTGCCTTCAGCCAGGACATTATTCTACCGAAAAATGTACACATTAATCTCGAAGGGGGGTCTTGTCGGTATTTTGTGTTAAGGTAGCACACAAAAAAAAAAAAAAAAAAACGCGTTGGTGTAAATCCTACTATATATTCAACATATGTGCGAGGCAGCTGCTGCAGGCAAAACACGGAGGTTTATGTGGAGAGAGAGAGAGAGAGAGAGAGAGAGAGAGAGAGAGAGAGAGAGAGAGAGAGAGAGATATTGTGTATGTGAGAGAGAGAGAAGGGAGAGAGGAATGAGGAAAGATGAATGGTAATGTAAGGTATGCTAGATTAAGTGTGTGTGTGTGTGTTTTTTTTCGTGTGTGTTTGGTTATTCGTGTGTGTTTGTGAGTTTTATGGTTGCCTCTGTAGACTGTAAGGGTTCTGTGAGCGTATACAAGTATGTGTGTGTGTGTGTGTTTATACAAGACGTAATATACCTGAGACTGATTAAATGTTGAAATGACAATGCGTTGCTTATTTACTTCAGTTGGTTTATTTGTAGTGTGATTAGAACTCTCTCTCTCTCTCTCTCTCTCTCTCTCTCTCTCTCTCTCTCTCTCTCTCTCTCTCTCTCTCTCTCTCGTTCCTACATACTCCTTGACGTGTCAACTCCCCTTTGCCTCTCTGTCTTGTTGTCACTGCTCACACACGCACACTCACACACAGAGAGAGAGAGAGAGAGAGAGAGAGAGAGAGAGAGAGAGAGAGAGAGAGAGTGAGAGACTGAGACTGACAGGGTAATGCCAATATACTCGTTCAGTGTTGGACAGGGTACAAGGGGGGGGGGGGGGAATATTTAACACCATGTACACTCACGAGTCTTGTCTAACCTCCATAAGGTCACGTTTAGGTTGGCATTAACCCGTACAGCACCGGTGACGTCCTTTTCATTATATTTTTGTAACTATTAGATGATTATAATTAAGTTTAGGAAGAACCTCTAACTATTAAAAGGCTGCAAACTATCTTATATAATTCTTTAACTACCACAGATCCTTCCAAAGCTGAATAAAATTGTTTAATAGTTGCCAGAATATGATAAAAAGGACGTCGCCGGTACTGAGGGGGTTAATTAAAGGGAGGTGTAGGGTTTTCTGGACCCCCTTATCTCACATGTGTAGCCCCATTATAGATGTGAGATTGTAAGACGTTCGCCCCATCAATTTGGCAATTTCAAGACCTTTTGCTCCTTTTCCTTGTCAATATTAAGACCTTTGGTGCCATTTAAGTGTCGATTTTTTTCCTGACGATCGATTGCGAGCCTGTAAATTAGTTCGACATGAACATTTGTCTACCAAAAAAGGAAAACTAATATCTCAAGGGTCTTGTTATTGTTGTCTTCTTGTTTGCTGTATTTAAGCTTGACTGAGGAAACAAATCATACTAAATACATACATACAGATCAACAACTAAATACACTCTACTTCCCCTAACCCATGGCGACGCTCCCTCAAGGGGATATTTCCACTTCAGGGATTTTTTTCTTGACTCCATTCTCCCTCATGTTTAGCCCCATTGTTTTGATATTTTAAGACGTTCGCCCCATTAGTTTGGCGATTTTAAGAATTTTCGCCCCATTTATTTCACTTTTAAGACCTTTCGTGTCATGTAGGTGTCGATTTTTTCCTGGCGAGCGATAGCGAGCCTCTAATTTAAGAGGAACCGGCCTTTGGCCGGGAAATTTTTCTACCGAAAAATGTACAAATTTATTTTGAAAGGGGGTCAAGGGGGTGTAATTTCAAGCTTGATGGAAGTCTAGGAAACTCACTAAAAACCTCCCCTTAATGACTTCTTATTTGTGTGAATGCTACTGCCAGAGGACTATATTCGGCTTACGGAGGAACTTTAGGAATCAAAGGACCATACGATTGTTAGTTAACCTTCGAACATTGATATTGATGGAACCTTCCTAAGTTGTATAGAATCCTTTGGACGTAGCTAGATTAAAGCCAGTATTGACGTCATCGCATCGAAGGGATTAATACACGTGACCAAATTACGTATATACAAGTTTTTTTTTTTTTTTACGTCAAAAGAGAAGATTTGACTTTATTTGGTCCAAGGAGGAGTCTCTTTGGACTTCCCGTTCTTCGCTCCATTAGATTTTTTTTTTAAGTCGTTTCACCCCATTGGTTTGGCGATAATAAGACGCTTCATCCCATGCAAGTATCGCTATTTTTACTCGACGAGCGATAGTGAGCCTGTAACCTTTAAATATCGGAAATGGACAAATTTAACTTGGAGGGGGTCTGGGTGGGCATTTTTTTACTTTAGTTTGAAGGAAGTTTGAGAAGGCTATTTGTTTTTTATTTATAGTTTTTTCTATTTATTTATTTATATATCGTATGTTTTATTTTATGTTAATATTTGTTTTGTAATACTATCGATTAAAGTCACAATGTCTACAACTAACTCGTTACACTGAACAGACTATACTCGTACTCTAGATGAACAGAGGTATGGGGTGTACGATGTACTTACCCGCCGGGGACGCTGACGAAGCCCTTAGGCCCCGCGGCGACATAGGCTCCCTCCCGGGATAGGTTGGTGAGGTCTGTGACGAGGGTGCCGGTGTTCGGGGTGTGTAGGCTTCTCACCGCTCCAAACGCCGGCTCAGTCTGGTGGGGGAGATAATAGGGAGAATTACAGAGATATACTGTATATTTAGAGAGAAAAAAAAGGCAATATTAGTGATAGGAGAGAGAGAAAGTTAGAGACGGTAGACAATTATACAAAGTAAGTAGAGAGAGAGAGATGAGTTACATAGAGTTACATAGGTACAGAGACTGCACAGACCTTGCGGCCCCTACTGAGCAGATGGATCTCTCTCCACCCACCACTCCTAGAAAGATGGTGGTCAGGTCTGTGAAAAGGGAGCCGATTTTGGGAGGCTGCAAGTTTAGGACAGCTCTTAACGCCAGCTCTGTCTGTTGGAGACATGAAGTTTATTAACGAGCGGGAGAAAGGGTCCTAAGGGGAGATTTCCACCTGGAGGATTTTTTTCTGGACCCCTTTCTCCCTCATGTTTAGCCCCATTGCTTTTGAGATTTTAAGATGTTCGCTCCATAAGTTTGGCGATTTTAAGAACCCTCGCCCCATTTCTGTCAATTTTAAGACCATTCGTGCCATTTAGGTGTCGATTTTTTCCTGGCGAGCGATAGCGAGCCTTTTATTTAAAGGGAATTGGCCTTCGGCCGGGACATTTTTCTACCGAAAAATGTACAAATTTATCTTGAAAAGGGGGTCTAGGGGGAGTAATTTTAAGTTTGATGGAAGTCTAGGGAATCAACTAAAAACCTCCCCTTAATCCAAGGGAGTGTGTGATTTAACGAGAGGAGCTAGGGATGATAGGGAGAGATATACAGAGTGTTAAACCGGAGCAATTTTGTGTGAAGACTAGAACTAATATGAGCAGAAATACAAGAACATTAAGGGGAGATTTCCACTTGAGGGATTTTTTTCTTGACTCCTTTCTCCCTCATGTTTAGCCCCATTGTTTTTCTAATTTTAAGACGTTTGCCCCATTATTTTGACGATTTTAAGAACTTTCAACCCATTTCTGTCAATTTTAAGACCTTTCGTGCCATTTAGATGTCTATTTTATCCTGGCGAGCGATAGCGAGCCTGTACTTTAAGAGGAACCGGCTTTCAGCCGGGATATTTTTCTACCGAAAAATGTACAAATTTATCTTGAAAGGGGCTCAAGGGGGTGTAATCTTAAGCTTGAAGGATATCTAGGGACCAAACTAAAAACCTCCCCTTAACATGAAGTAGCATTGTTTGGGCCTTTTCATCACTTCCAAAGACATAATCTGAACTACAAACCACAATACTATCTTTGCACATACAATATTAAAGACTAAAATGAATGGACTTGGTTTTCGTTGGGCACCCTGGAGATGTAGAAAGTAAGTCGGGATGGAGGGGAGGCGAGGAGGCCGATTTTGGGTAGGTGCCGGATTTGGAGAGCTCCCTCTCGTGTGTGTGAAGGGGGGATGGTTCACTTTTTGGTCGATATATTTTTCATTTTATTCATTATTATTCTAGTTTCCTCCCTAGACCTCCATCCAACTTAAAACAACATCCATTAGATCCACCCTCTAGATTCATTTGTACAATTTTCGGTAGAAAAATGTACCGGCCAAAGGCTGGTTCTTTCAAAATTACAGGCTCACTATCGTTCGCCAGGAAACAAATCAATACCTAAATAGCACGAAAGGTCTTAATATTGACAAAGAAATGGGGCGAAAGGTCTTAATATCGCCAAACTAATGGGACAAAAGTCTTAAAATCTAAAAACCAATGGGGCTAAACACGAGGGAGAAGGGGGTCCAGAAAAACAGCCCATCTCTCCTGAAGTGGATGACCAGTTCCCCCCCCCCCCTTGTTACACCTACAGAATCTTGGCTCAATACAGAAGAGAGACTTTTTAGCAGAGTATTCACTTCCCGGTTATGTAATGTTTGAGAAAAGCCGAATAAATCGAAATGGAGGTGGCGTTTTACTTTATATCAAAGAAAGTCTTAACCCTACCCTCTTGTCAAAACCTCAAATTGTGAACGTCGACGCATCTTTTGTGCTAGTAAAGAATAATAAAGGTACAAAAATAATACTTGCATTAATATACAGACCTCCAGCTCAATCAGTGCAAACTGACCGAGAAATTTACGAACAAATTGCAGATGTAAGTAACTCACAAGATACCGTAATTTTTGGCGACTTTAATTTACCTGTGACCAAGTGGGGCGATACTCTTACTTCACACTCCGGACATGACTTGTATACGAACTTGCAAGAGAGTTCGCTTTATCAATTTGTTCGAACGCCGACCCGTGGTAATAACGTTCTTGACATTGTACTTGCAACAAAAGAAGAATTAATAGAGAATTTGAATGTTGGTGATGAATTCAGTAAGAGCGACCATCGTACGATAACTTTCACTTTAAAGTTTACTAGTAACGAACCAAATAGTAGCGTCGAAAAAGTCCCTAATTTCAAGAAAGCAAACTTCCATAAACTTAGAGCTATGTTTAAAGTAACTGACTGGAGCTTTTTAATTCACAATAACGACATAAATACATCTTGGAAGTTATTCGAAGCCACTTACCTAAAAGCAGTGCAAGACTGCATTCCATCGAAAATACGGGGTCCAGGCCATAATAATAAGCCCAAATGGTGGAATAAAGATATTTCAAACTGCCTGCTTGCTAAAAAATTTGCTAATGATAGATTAAAATCCTCGCAAAATGACGAAGAATGGCTGAAATTTGTAGAGCTACGACGCAAAGCCAAAAAGTTAATTAGCAAAGTAAAAAGACCTTAGAGTTACATATTGCGAATCTAAGTAAAACAAACCCGAAAGAATTCTATAGTTATATCAGAAAGAAAAAAGTTGTTACTTCAACTGTTGGACCGTTAGTCGATGAAAATGGAGAATACACCAAAGACAAAGTACAAATGAGTAATGCCCTCAATACCTTCTTTGCATCAGTTTTTACAACAGAAGACCTCAGTGATATCCCTACACCATCGCCGATTCAGATTGATAATTCAGATGTTCTAAGCAATATCACCGTTACAGAGAGAGAAGTATTGAATTGTTTAGATAAACTCAAGGTAAATAAAACGCCTGGACCTGATACAATCTCGCCTAGAGTTCTAAAGGAAGCTAAGGATGAGCTCTCCAAACCACTGACATTACTATTCAATAAATCCTTGCAGTCTGGAACTATGCCCGATCAGTGGAAGCTAGCCAACGTAACACCGATATTCAAAAAAGGCAGCAAATCCCTACCCAGTAACTATCGTCCAATTAGCTTAACCTCAGTTGTATGTAAAATGCTAGAAACGGTCATACGAGACAGACTCGTAAATCACTTAGAGGAAAATAACATACTTAAAGATACTCAACACGGCTTTCGTAAAAACGTTCCTGTTTAACAAACCTCTTAGATTTCTTCCACGATATCCTCAACCTCTACGATGAGAGTAAAGCTGTAGATATTATATACCTTGATTTTCAAAAGGCCTTTGACAAAGTTCCCCACAAACATTTACTGCTAAAACTAAAAGCGCATGGAATACAAGACGGTGTGTTGAAATGGATAGAAAATTGGCTCAGCGACAGAAAGCAAAGAGTAGTCATAAACGGTAAGGCATCTAAATGGACCAATGTAAGTAGCGGGGTACCCCAGGGATCGGTACTAGGACCAATTCTCTTTCTAATTTACATCAACGACATAGATGAGGGTCTCACCTGTACAATCTCAAAATTTGCTGACGATACAAAAATTGCAAATAGCGTACTCTCAAAAGAACAAGTTGACGATATGCAACACAATCTAGATAAATTGTCATGTTGGGCCCAAATTTGGCAAATGAGTTTCAATGCAGATAAATGTAAAGTACTACATATCGGATACCTAAATGAGAAAGCAAACTATTCGATGAATGGCACTCAGCTTAAGAATGTAAACAGAGAAACCGATCTGGGAGTAACAATATCGAGTAACCTAAAACCGAGTCAACAATGTTCAGAAGTTGCTAAGAAGGCAAACAAAATAATTGGCTTTATAGGCAGGTCATTTGAGCATAAATCCAAAGAAGTTATCCTAACCCTTTACAATTCCTTAGTCCGCCCTCTTCTGGAATACTGCGTTCAATCCTGGTGCCCTTATTACCAAAAAGATATAAACAAGCTAGAATGAGTTCAACGTAGAGTTACCAAAATGATACCTAGCCTAAAGAAACAAACCATACGAAGAGCGTCTTAGAGAATTAAATCTATTTCCTTTAACCCAGCGCAGATTAAGAGGTGACTTAATTCAAGTGTTCAAAATCATCAAAGGCATCAACAATATGAACTGTAGTAAGTACTTCACTATCGACCAATCTAATTACACACGGGGAAACGGTTGCAAAATTATTGGTAAATCTTTTAACTCACACGAATCTAAGAATTTCTTCTTCAATCGAGTTGTCAACTTGTGGAATGGGCTTCCCCGAAACGTTATAGACTGCATCACCGTTGATTCATTTAAACTCCGCCTAGACAAATATCTCGCATCAAACCCGCGACTGACTGCGTTTGTAAATGAATAACTTTATTTTATCCCCCCTCAGTTACTAACCCATCTGTCCCCTACTAACTTCCTAATCCTGCCACGGACATTAGTTCCAGGGCAGTAATTCCCTTTCCAATGTTTCTTTACCCACTCTAAACCACTGTTTGGACACTTGATCCTCAGTGTTTTGGAGGACAAGCAACCTAGAAGGGTCACTAGATCTGTTGTTGCTTGATTTCCTTTGTACTCCTTTGTACTCGAACAGTTTATTTGACAGACGACAGAAGTGGAAGTGGTCTCTTTCCCAGACGACAGAAGTGGAAGTGGTCTCTCTTTCCCAGACGACAGAAGTGGAAGTGGTCTCTCTTTCCCAGACGACAGAAGTGGAAGTGGTCTCTCTTTCCCAGACGACAGAAGTGGAAGTGATCTCTGTTTCCAGTCCCTGCCTACTTAAGGGGGTAGTGCTTGGTTTTTGGTCTATATATTTATTTATTATTTTACTTATGAGTTTCCTCGCTAGACATCCATCAAGCTTAGAAAAACACCCCTTAGACCCTCTTTCAAGATAAATTTGTACATTTTTCAGTAGAAAAATGTCTCGGCCAAAGGCCGGATCCTTCTAAAATTAGAGGCTCGCTATTGCTCGCCAGGAAAAACTCGACAGCTGAAGGGCACGAAAGGTCTTAATATTGACCAAAAAATTAGGCGAAAGGTCTCAAAATCGCCAAACTAACGGAACGAATGTCTTAAAACCTCAAAACTAATAATTATGCTAAACATGAGGGAGAAGGGGGTCCAGAAAAAGCGAGTAGTACCCCCTTCAGCCGACATCACACGAGCCCTTTTCCCCTCAACATTTACCCTCAACACTGGTCTGTCAGCTTATTATGTCAACATTTATAATATGTCGGTTACCTATATTCGTCTACCATCAGTCTAATTTCGGATACCAGTGTCAAACATTCCAGAAATGTTGCCAGTAAAATGTTGATCATAGAATGTTGACTATAAAAGCTCTCGTGTGATACCGGTTACAATTATCGTTATCTCCCTCCTCTCTTTCTCCCTTCCCTCTCATTTCTCATACCCCTCTTACCCATTCTCCCCTATTCTTTATTTCCTCCTCTTTCCTCACCTCCTCCCTTCCTTATTCTCATCACCATCTCCTTTCTCTAACTACACCTGTCCTTCCCTTCCTTCTTACTATTCGTTCTTTCCCTCCTCTCTTTCTCCCTTCCCTTTCATCTCCCATACCCCTCTCCCCCATTCTCCTCTTCTCCTTCCCTTCTCTTTCTTCACCTTCTTTTCCTCCTCCATTCTTTTCTTTCTTCTCATCCCTATCTCTCCTTTTTAAGGGGGCCCACCTCGTTTTTTTTCTCTCTCTCCCTCTCTCTGTGAGTTGTATCCATTCGGCCCCATTTAGCCTACTATTTTAAGACGTTTCTCACCATCTAGGTGTCGCTTTGTTCCTGACGAGCGGTAGCGAGCCAGCATGTTTTTTAGAATGTTTTTGACAGCAGGCTAAATTTGTACAATTTTGTTTATAGAAAAATTTCTCCGGCGAAGCCGGATTTCTACATACAATGCTGGCTCGTTATCGCTCGCCAGGAAGAAATCGACACCTGGATGGGGATAAAAGTCTTAAACAGTAGGCTGAATGGTGCCGAATGAATACAAGCCAGAGAGAGAGGGAGAGAGAGAAGAAAAAAAAAACGAGGTGGGCCCCCTTAACTACACCTGTCCTTCCCTTTTCTTCCCTTCCTTCCCCCCCCCCCCCCCCCCACACACACACACACACACTCCCATATCGTGTGTGTGAAGGGATTTACGTAACTCCCCCTAGCTCTCACATGTAATCAGTCTCTTCGTTTGACAGACAACAGTAATGGCGGAGTCTCTTTTTTTATTTTTCCTGCATACCTTCTCCTTTTATTGTCTCTTCTCCTCTGTTCCCCCATTGTCCTCCTTTTCCTTCCTTGTTGGTGGTGTAATGGTTTAGACGCTTGTGTTCTAGGTGTGGCGTCCCGTGTTCGAGTCCCGGGAGGATCATAGGCTTTCATTAATGTATATTCAAGTGCATTGGGGTTTGTAATGGAGGTTTAATGTCAAGAACGGGGGTGTTCCTTAAAACCTCCTCTCATTCCTTTCCCTCCCTCCCTTCTTTCTTCCTCCCATTCTCTCCATTTTTATTACATTTTTCCTTTACCTTTTCTCCCTTGCCTCTTTCGTGTCTTCCGTTCCCTCGCCTTCCCTCGCGTGTGAAGTGGAGTTAAGGGGAGATGGGCTGGTTTTCTGGATCCCCTTCTCCATCGTGTTTAGCCCCATTGGTTTTTAGATTTTAAGACGTTCGGCTCATTAGTTTAGCGATTTTAAGACTTCATACCCCATTTATTTCAATATTAAGACCTTTCCTGCCATTTAGGTCGATTTTTTTCCTGGCGAGCGATAGCGAGCCTGTAAATTTAGAAGAAATAGGCCTTCGGCCGGGACATTTTTCTACCGAAAAATGTACACATTTATCTTGAAAGGGGGTCAAGGGGGTGTTTAAAAAAAAGTTTGATGGAGGTTTAGCGAGGATACTAAACAAATATTGAATTAATATGCAATATACCAAAACAACAAGCACTACCCCCCTTAACTTCCCCTGCACATAATCAGAGTGCCTTCATTGGCGGATAGGAGTAGAAATGGAGCCTCTTATCCTTCTCTCTCTGCTCTCTCTGTCATTCCTCTCTTCCGTTTCCCCTTATGTCATTCTCTTTCTTCCATCCCTCCTTTCCTCCCTTTCCCATTTCTTCTTCCTTCCCATTCCCATCCCCTTTCCCTCCCTCCGCTTGAATTCCCTCCCTCATTCCCTCCCATTTCCCATCCCTCATTCCCTCCCATTTCTCATCCTTTTTTCCCTCCCATTCCCATCCCTTCTTCCCTCCCATTCCCATCCCTTCTTCCCTCCCATTCCCATCCCTTCTTCCCTCCCATTCCCATCCCTTCTTCCCTCCCATTTCCCATCCCTTCTTCCCTCCCATTCCCATCCCTTCTTCCCTCCCATTCCCACCTTCCCATTCCAAAACCTTCCCTCCCATTTCTCTTCTCCCATTCCCATTCCTCTTCCCTCGCATTCCCATCCCTTCTTCCCTCCCATTCCAAAGTCTTCCCTCCCATTCCCATCCCTTCTTCCCTCCCATTCCCATCCCTTCTTCCCTCCCATTCCCATCCCTTCTTCCCTCCTTTCCTCCCATTCCCATCCCTCCTTTCCTCCCATTCCCATCCCTCCTTTCCTCCCTTTCCTATCTCTTCTTCCCTCCCATTCCCATTCCCTTTTCCTCCCTCCGCTTGAATTCCCTCCCTCAATCCCTCCATCCTTCCCATTCCTTCCTAGCTCTACACATTTTAACTACATCTCTCCTTCCCTTCCTCTTCCCTTCCATCCACTCCACTCTCCTCATCTGTGAAGTGGCTACCCCCCTCCCCCTCCTTCCCTCCTCCCCTCTTCCTGCTTAAGCCGGTATCACACGAGAGCTTTTATATTCAACATTCCACGATCAACATTTTTCTGGCAACATTTCTGGGATATTTTGCACTGGTATCAGAAACTAGACTGAATGTAGATTAATTTAGGAATCAGAATGATATATAAAGTCTACCTCATTAGCTGCCAGAGGAGGGTTGAGGATAAATGTTGAGGGAAAAAGTGCTCGTGTGATACCGGCTTTAGACATAGGCTATTCATACCATTTGGCAAACAGCAGAAGTGCCGGTACAAGGAGTCGAGTCTCTTCCTGTTTACGTCTTACTTGTTATCCCTTATTTTCACACACTAGCTTGAAATCACTCAACTACAACTGTATATATATATATATATATATATATATATACCGGTATATATATATCTTTGTAAATACCACATAGGAAAAATAAACACTATCGGTGGAAATAAATGTTATTATTATTAATATTATTATTTTAATTTTATATTATTTAAATTTTCCTATGTTTCCCCTTTCATCACTCACCCTTCGCTTCACATGTCTGCGAAAATGTAAATTGGGTTCGTATATTCCTATAAATATTTAATATGTTGTCTATATTGTAAATTATGTACGGTAACACCGTAACAAGAATGTCCACTGTTGGTAGAAATATACTTTACTATTATTAGTAGTATTATGATTATTATTATTATTATATACTAGCAGGGGTACCCGGCGTTGCCCGGGTAATCACCATAATCACCATCACTACTACTACCATAATCACCATCATCAATCACTACTACCACAATCAGCACAATACTACTACTACCATAATCACCGGCCTCGACCTCCCTGTGCCTCATTAAACGGTGACCTCGATTTCGGCCGCTAAATCACCTCCGATTTAGGATCTGACCTCATCCGTACCCCCATTTTGGGGGGCTGCGAACAACTTTCGTTCCATACACCTTTTCGAAACGGAGGCCTAATTCTGCCCCAAACGGCCATTTGTTTCGCATTTGTTTCGCTTCCGTATACTACATAAGTTCTGCCGAAAATTTTATTAAACAGAAGTGTCTCTGATTTCCACTAAACTCGCCTAAAACCATCTCCAAAGCCTGGGGTTTCCAACGGTGCCCCACACTCCCACCTGGCACCAAAACTGTGGGAGGAGTTTAGTAACAAAGGTCGGGTAACTGATCGGGTAACTGACAAACATTGACCTTTATTTATTAAGATTTATATTCCACTGTGTTCCCCTTTCCCATCCTTTTCCTCTCTCTCTCTCTCTGTCTTTCATCTCCTCTCTTCTTTCTTTACCCTGCTTCCCTATCCTCTTCCATACCCTTCTCTTTTATCTGTTGTTCTCTGTATCTCTTCTCCGTTTCTCTTCCCTCTCACCTTCCTTCCTTTTTCTTGCTTCCCTGTCCCTTAGCATACCTTTCTCATCCCTTCTGCTCTATTCCATCTCTTCTTGTGTTACGCTCTCTTCCTCCTCTCTGTTTTCCTTTCCTTCCTCTTCTCTTTTCTTCCATTTCCCTCTGTTATTCCTATCCCTTCCCTTGGTTTTCTCTCTCTCTCTATTTTCAATCTGTTTTCCTTCCCATTGTATTCCCTTCTTTTTCTTTTTCTTCCTTTTCTTCTTATTTTTCTTCTTTGTCTTCTTTTTTCTTATTCTTTTGTTATCCTTGCCTTCCACTTTCCCTTACTATCGGGTTTGCTGTCTTTACTACTGTTAAGTTCTGACCATGTTCTGACCACCTCCCCGGTATCGTAGAGTGCTTGTGGCCAGTGTATATCTATAAATCTCTCTCTCTCTCTCTCTCTTTTTCTTTCTTTACTTCCTTTCTCTACCATTCCTCCACTGTTCCTCCCCTCCACTTCCCACACAGCATAATCCAAGTGGCTAAATTTGGCAGCCAGTAAAGCTTGAAGAGGAATAGGGTCCTCCTGGCTGTCTCCTGCACACATACATATATGTAAATTGTACATACATATATATCATACATACCTACTGAAGTACCTATATTATTTAGGCTATAACAAAATGTGGGGTCTGTAACTGAGCATCAAAGTAAACTTAAAAAGACACAAAATATAGTTTATTAGACAATATATATATATATATATATATATATATATATATATATATATATATATATATATATATATATATATATATACCGGTATATATATATATATAGGTGTACATACAGAGGTCAATACAATAAAACACGATAAATAATTCAATAAATACAAATTGCTACCACTCAGAGTTGGGCTACCACGGCTGTTCCTTGTCACGCTTGAGTAAAGGTGGTATTGGGTGGTAGTCGTTGCTGCCTGCAGAGGTAGATGTAAACTAGGGGCAACAGTCAGGTGGCCTCCGGACAGACGTGTGACAAGTTGTGCGGCTAAGCTATGTAGGTAGCTTCCTTTCTACTTACTGGGCATCCCGGTTGAATCCACTCGTCCAAGCTGGGTGAGTCTTTTGGGCATTACCGTGACGGTATGGCCTAACCCTCTCTGGGTCCACTGGAGTTCTGGCAATTTTAGGGAATGCTGGTGGGGAGAGCTCGGTCGGCCATGACGGCTTCCAACTACTACTGGGGGAAGGGGAGAAAGGGGTCATTCTGCAAGGCCTTATTAAGGGGTCTAGGGGCCATGGCAGGGTGTCATGCTGGGGCTGTTCATATGGCTGCTTCTGGGGGCAGCACGGTCCTCCAATTCCTTTGCCTGGTTCACTCCCGAGGAGTCCCCCTGCCACTCCCGGATGGTGCGGGGCAGCCCATCTTAAAAGTTTCTCAAAATACTCTTCGGAGGGGATTAGAAGGCCTTTCAACTCCTGGTGTTCTGTGCACTCCTCAGCTTCTTCCTATGAGGTTGGTGGCAGATCTCGGACAGACTTGGAACATTAAACCATTAAACGCTTTCCGAATGAACCCCACTTGCCGTTCTAAAACTTAACTTATTTCAGAATGTCCTAGATCCTTTGTACCTTTCAAAACAGGGGAAAACAAGGGCTGCTGACAATGCAGGAGGGAGGGGGAGGAGAAGGTCCTGTTCCAGGGGTGAGCTTGCGTAGTAGAGGCGTGTCTTGGAACTGTTCTCCAGAGTTTATATGACCCCGTCGTGCATCGAGATGCTGGTTTGGTGGGCCTTGCTAGACCAATCAAAGGCCGGGAGGGATTAAGGATCCTGTCCTGTGATCCTGTGAAGGTATCGATGCTTGTTGTGGTAGTCTAGATACAGAAAACTCGAGATTTGTCAATGTCTTGGTGGTGCTAGTGCTGTTCTGCCTGGCCAATCTTCCTCCTTTTCTTGCTCCAACGTGATCAGGGGCCTGATTGTCTGGGCGGCAGTAAGCGAAGGGAGATGAGGGGTACTGGGCCATTGTTTGAGTTTGGAAAGTAGATGGTGCTGAGATCCAACTCCTGGGCATAGGCTGCCATCCTCTCGTAGAATTTCGGAGGCAAGTGTATTGCGCTCCTTAGTTGGGGCATCTTTGTCGGTGATAGAGTTGTGGGTGGCAGGTTTCGTTCTGGTCCCACATTTACAGAATATATATATATATATATATAATATATATGTATATATCTATATATATATATATACTGTATATACAGTATATATATATATGTGTGTGTGTGCGCGGAGTTACACGGAGGGATAGACAGACGAATGAGGAAGCGAAAGAATGAATAAGAGAGTGTACGAGAGGGAGAGGTAGACCGAGTAAGAGGTGGAAGGATGGAGTTAAGAAGTATATCCGTGAAAGCAGCGCTGGACGAGAGGAGGAACGTTGACTAACTGAGGACAGGTGCATGAGGGCATTTCGTTCGTGGCCACGTCTGGCAAAATATATACCGTATATATATACCTGTATATATATGTATATATATATATGTTTCTAATCTCTCAGTGGGGTTCGAACCGCCGACCGTCAGGACGATAGCCGATGCCTTAATCAACTACACCACCGCAGTCTGATTAAGGCGTCGGCTATCGTCCTGATGGTCGGCGGTTCGAACCCCACTGAGAGATTAGAAACATTTAGTGGCTCACGTGTATTTGTGATATATACTCAATATATATATATACAGTATATATATATACACTTATACAGTATATATATACAGTATATATATATATATATATATATATATATATATATATATATATACAGTATATATATAAAACATGTATGCACACACAATAAAAGTCAGTATAAAAATATATGTTCTCACTTGCTAGCACCATCTTTGTCACACACACACACACACACACCATATCAGTTCCATAATCCCTCGACTCACTCATGTTCCTCCGAATTCCTGGTCCTTTATTAACATTTGCATTATCTTGCTTCATTTGCTTCTTGTTTGTCGTCGTCTTAGGTTCCCCCATCCCCCCTCTCTCTCTCTCTCTCTCTCTCTCTGTCTTTCTCTGTATTTCTTTCTTCTTCGTCTTCTTCCATTATCTACTCTTGTTTCCTCTCCTCTCCATGTTTGTGTCCTGTCACCTTTCTTCTACTTTCCTCTTTTTAAAAATCCTTAATGCTCCCGTCGTCTTCCTCTCCTTCCATGTCATCTCTCATTTTCTTCTTTCTCTTCTCCCCTTCTTATTCTTCCTCTCCATCTCCTCCGCTTCCTAATAATCTTCTCCTCTCATCATCTCTCTTCTTCGTTCTGCCCTCTATTTCCGCTTCCCCTCCTCTTCCTCGTTTCCACCTCTTCCTCTTCACATCCTCCTTTTCCTCAACCTCTTCCGCCATTTCCCCCTTCCTCTTCCTTCCTGCCTTGCCTTTCTCCTTACCTTCCTACTTCCCAACCCCCTTAAACACACAAACACTTACGTACCGTACATGCCCTAACAAGCTAAATTACACATGCGCACATATTTACGCAGAAAGAAAAGCACACACATACTCACACACGAGCACACACACACACACACACACACACACACACACACACACACACACACACACACACACACACACACACACACACACACACATGAGCCCGCGCGCAGGCCGACATGAATTCATCAATATGCCATAACTCACATGCTCGTTCCCACACGCATATCCAGGCAAGCAGGTAGTCACACACACACACACACACACACTCAACACCATACAGCACTCACATACACACACACCCATATACAGATACACTCATAAACAATCACACACACTCACACTCACTCATAGCCATTCATACAGGCAGTCACATACACACACACACACACACTCACTCACTCACTCACTCACTCACTCACTCATAGCCATTCATACAGGCAGTCACATACACACACACCCATATACAGATACACTCATAAACAATCACACACCCACGCGCACACATACACAAACACACACACACATATACACACACACACACACACACTCATAGCCATTCATACAGGCAGTCACATTTTTTATTAAGGTGACAGTTACAAAGTGGTGTACAATCTATCTTATTCTAGTTACATTGTAGTTTATCTTATTGTACCAGTACCTCCCTACAATCAACCTAGTTGTTCCCCAATTCGTCCCTCCGCCACGACCATTTCAAAGTCCAAGTCTCTCACTCTTGTCCTCTGTAGCGGGGAGGACCTTGTACCCCTGAGACATAGGAGTGCAGACCTGAGAAGAGAGAAAGAGAGCCGGCATCTCATCCAAGTTATGACTTGGCTTCTATGCTGGCGCTTTTTCTCCGATATTTGTTCAGCTAATCTGGCATAGAAGACACTTGCAGAAGGTCCCATACCTCCCGACGATGAGAAGACCAGAGGAGTAAAGCTTCCTTGATCCCTGTTCAAAATTCTTTCTTCATAAGCGCGTTTTTTCTCACTTTCGTTTTCTCAAGTATGCCGCCTTGTGTCCTCGCTCACGATATGTTTGTGCTCTTGGGTTGAAGATTCTGATGTCGAAAGCAGTCAACATACACACACGCCCATATACAGATACACTCATAAACAATCACACACACACACACACACACACACACACACACACACACACACACACACACACACACACACACACACACTCACTCACTCACTCATAGCCATTCATACAGGCAGTCACATACACACACAGCCATATACAGATACACTCATAAACAATCACACACCCACACGCACAAATACACACCACACACACATATACACACACATAGCCTATACGCAGAAACATAATATATTCACACAAACAAACGTCGTGACCATAGTAACACTTGCCTTCCTTCTCTCACACCTACCAATATAACTCTCTCTCTCTCTCTCTCTCTCTCTCTCTCTCTCTCTCTCTCTCTCTCTCTCTCTCTCTCTCTCTCTCTCTCTCTCTCTCTCTCTCTCTCTCCCTCTCTCTCCCCCCCCCCCCCCCACAGGACAACCAGGAAGGAGGACCGAAGACAGCGAGGGCGGCAACCTGCGAAGGAATTAAATGCTAATCTGTCAAGAACCGCGAATTTGGATAAAGCTCCACCAACACGACCCAAATTCAAAACCGCCAGGGATAACGACCGAGGACCGATGACAGCCATGAATGTGAATGTAGATCCGACCAGAACCAAAAATTTGATTAAAGAACGTTCTGTGAGTTCTAAAACCGCGACTTTAAAGGTTTTCTATGCAAACGCTCGTAGCAAACGCAATAAATTTTCAGATTTAGAGGAACTAGTGTTTACTGAAAATTATGATGTAATTGGTATAACAGAATCTTGGCTCAATACAGTAGATAGAGACTTTTTAGCAGAGTATTCACTTCCCGGTTATGTAATGTTTGAGAAAAGCCGAATAAATAAAAATGGAGGTGGCGTTTTATTTATATAAAAAAAAAGTCTTAACCCGACCCTCTTGTCAAAACCTCAAATTGTGAACGTCGACACATCTTTTGTGCTAATAAAGAATAATAAAGGTACACAAATAATACTTGCATTAATATACAGACCTCCAGCTCAATCAGTGCAAACTGACCGAGAAATTTATGAACAATTGCAGATGTAAGTAACTCACAAGATACCGTATTTTTGGGCGACTTTAATTTACCTGTGACCAAGTGGGGCGATACTCTTACTTCACACTCCGGACATGACTTGTATACGAACTTGCAAGAGAGTTCGCTTTATCAATTTGTTCGAACACCGACCCGTGGTAATAACGTTCTTGACATTGTACTTGCAACAAAAGAAGAATTAATAGAGAATTTGAATGTTGGTGATGAATTCAGTAACAGCGACCATCGTACGATAACTTTCACTTTAAACTTTACTAGTAACGAACCAAATAGTAGCATCGAAAGAGGCCCTAATTTCAAGAAAGCAAACTTTCATAAACTTAGAGCTATGTTTAAAGAAACTGACTGAAGCTTTTTAATTAACAATAACGACATAAATACATCTTGGAAGTTATTCGAAACCACTTACCTAAAAGCAGTGCAAGACTGCATACCATCGAATATACGGCGTCCAGGCCATAATAATAAGCCCAAATGGTGGAATAAAGATATTTCAAACTGCCTGCTTGCTAAAAAATTTGCTAATGATAGATTAAAATCCTCACAAAATGACGAAGAACGGGTGAAATTTGTAGAGCTACGACGCAAAGCCAAAAAGTTAATTAAGCAAAGTTAAAAGACCATAGAGTTACATATTGCGAATCAAAGTAAAACAAACCCGAAAGAATTCTATAGTTATATCAGAAAGAAAAAAGTAGTTACTTCAACTGTTGGACCGTTAGTCGATGAAAATGGAGGAATACACCAAAGACGAAGTACAAATGAGTAATGCCCTCAATACCTTCTTTGCATCAGTTTTTACAACAGAAGACCTCAGTGATATCCCTACACCATCGCCGATTCAGATTGATAATTCAGATGTTCTAAGCAATATCACCGTTACAGAGAGAGAAGTATTGAATTGTTTAGATAAACTCAAGGTAAATAAAACGCCTGGACCTGATACAATCTCGCCTAGAGTTCTAAAGGAAGCTAAGGATGAGCTCTCCAAACCACTGACATTACTATTCAATAAATCCTTGCAGTCTGGAACTATGCCTGATCAGTGGAAGATAGCCAACGTATCACCGATATTCAAAAAAGGCAGCAAATCCCTACCCAGTAACTATCGTCCAATTAGCTTAACCTCAGTTGTATGTAAACTGCTAGAAACGGTCATAAGAGACAGACTCGTAAATCACTTAAAGGAAAATAACATACCTAAAGATACTCAACACGGCTTTCGTAAAAAACGTTCCTGTTTAACAAACCTCTTAGACTTCTTCCACGATATCCTCAACCTCTACGATGAGAGTAAAGCTGTAGATATTATATACCTTGATTTTCAAAAGGCCTTTGACAAAGTTCCCCACAAACGTTTACTGCTAAAACTAAAAGCCCATGGAATACAAGACGGTGTGTTGAAATGGATAGAAAATTGGCTCAGCAACAGAAAGCAAAGAGTAGTCAAAAACGGTAAGGCATCTAAATGGACCAATGTAAGTAGCGGGGTACCCCAGGGATCGGTACTAGGACCAATTCTCTTTCTAATTTACATCAACGACATAGATGAGGGTCTCACCTGTACAATCTCAAAATTTGCTGACGATACCAAAATTGCAAATAGCATACTCTCAAAAGATCAAGTTGATGATATGCAACACAATCTAGATAAATTGTCACATTGGGCCCAAATTTGGCAAATGAGTTTCAATGCGGATAAATGTAAAGTACTACATATCGGATACCTAAATGAGAAAGCAAACTATTCGATGAATGGCACTCAGCTTAAGAATGTAAACAGAGAAACCGATCTGGGAGTAACAATATCGAGTAACCTAAAACCGAGTCAACAATGTTCAGAAGTTGTTAAGAAGGCAAAACAAATAATTGGCTTTATAGGCAGGTCATTTGAGCATAAATCCAAAGACGTTATCCTAACCCTTTACAATTCCTTAGTCCGCCCTCTTCTGGAATACTGCGTTGAATGCTGGTGCCCTTATTACCAAAAAGACATAAACAAGCTAGAACGAGTTCAACGTAGAGTTACCAAAATGATACCTAGCCTAAAGAACAAACCATATGAAGAGCATCTTAGAGAATTAAATCTATTTCCTTTAACCCAGCGCAGATTAAGAGGTGACTTAATTCAAGTGTTCAAAATCATCAAAGGCATCGACAATATGAACTGTAGTAAGTACTTCACTATCGACCAATCTAATTGCACGCGGGGAAACGGTTGCAAAATTATTGGTAAATCTTTTAACTCACACGAATCTAGGAATTTCTTCTTCAATCGAGTTGTCAACTTGTGGAATGGGCTTCCCCCGAGACGTTATAGACTGCAGCACCGTTGATTCATTTAAACTCCGCCTAGACAAATATCTCGCATCAAACCCGCGACTGACTGCGTTTGTAAATGAATAACTTTATTTTATCCTCCCCTCAGTTACTAACCCATATGTCCCCTACTAACTTCCTAGTCCTGCCACGGTCATTAGTTCCAGGGCAGTAGTTCCCTTTCCAATGTTCCCTTACCCACTAAACCACTGTTTGGACACTTGATCCTCAGTGTTTTGGAGGACAAGCAGCCTAGAAGGGTCACTAGATCTGTTGTTGCTTGATTTCCTTTGTACTCCTTTGTACTCTCTCTCTCTCTCTCACACATTTTATTCACAATCACGGCAACCGATTTCGCTAAGTCACTGCACTTGGGAGTGCCGCTGGCCTCTGGTGGTGGGGGTTCGAATCTACGCACCGGCAGGGCAGGTTTCTCTCAAAAACCTTCCCTGGCTGTGGAGGCTTGGTGTGGACGGATCAGTTTCTGGGGACCACAAAGTATAGTTTTTTCACCCACCCACATGTAAGCGACGGTGTGTTTATCGGTACAAACATAGTCACGGGTAGCCTACATATTTTACTTGTAATCTTAAACAAAGCTATCTTGATTTAGCCCAACCAAACCTAACCTAACTTACGTAACCTTGCCTACTTAACCTAACCAAACCTATCCTACCTAACCTTATCTAACTTAGCCTAGCTAAACCTAACCTTTTTTTCATGTTCCAAGTCTACCTCAGGACATAGGCTAACAACCTGTATATTCAACGCTCAACACGGTGAAGTAGGGAGATCTTATGCCAGATGGCGAATGAGACATCGAGACAGTTTGCATGTTGTAACTTGCTCGTTCGTGATTTAACCTTCATAGACCTACGACGCCTGGTTGTCTCCTTATGGCTTGTTGCAACATCTTGAAGCTGCATCGCCTCTGTCTCGCTATCTCATCTCACAATCTTGAACACCTCTCTCTTAAACGCCACCTATTGAGTTGTTTAACCACTATAGTTTTTTTTTCAGCTGATGATAAATTGAATCCATAAATAGCCGATTTATCGATACTTAATGGACCAATATTAAACTACCATGTCTCTCCATCTTATTAATGTCAAGTTTTAATAATTACCACCATATTTCAGTACAAAATCTTCAAAATGACCGAGAAATTTAGATGGGAACTTTGCAATCTACCATCAGCTGAAAGTAAACAGACTATAGGCACTACCCCCATAGCATATTTTGAATAAGTTAATGGAAACAGCGAGGGTATTTATATGGCAGGTGATGTTCTGAAACTAAATGCAGCACAGGTTCCATCCCAATAATATCTCTCCATTGACCCTTCGGGATTTCAACCATGGACTTTAAGACTACCAGTCCAGCAGCACTTACGCACCTACACGTAACCTACACCTACATCTATACCAGCCTAACCTTATCTAACCTAGCCTACTTAACCTAATAACCTAAGCTAACCGAAAACTCATTTTCTAATTTTCGTAAAAGGACTATACACTCAAACTGTCGGCTAAATCTACTTTTACTCATAAACTTAAAACTATTACGAAATTTTTGGCCATGAACACACCAATGTTTTTACACACACACACACACACACACACATATATATATATAAATATATATATATATATATATATATATATATATATATATATATACACACACACAAACAAACACGCACATACTTTTTCAGTAAAATCCAGTACTGTTGATACCCGTACACCATAGAGACAGCGCCCCCCCCCCAACACAATAAACTCCAAGGGGGGTACACTGAACCTTGACACATCTTAAGGGAGGAGGGTTGGTGGTTTGTCTGCCCCCCCCCCCCTTTCTCCCTTAGGCCAGGATATTTTTCTACCGAAAAATGTACAAATTTATCTAGAAGGGGGATCTTGGGATGTTTTTTTAAGCTTGATGGAGATCTAGGGCGGAAACCTAAACAAATAATGGGTAAATAAACATCCGATATTCAAGTTTCGAACATACTCACACCCACATACATAAACGCACACACGCTCACACAATTACACACACAAACACACTTACACACAATTATATACACACACACACACACTCACCTACACACCTACACAGTACACACACAAACGCACCTACACTTACATACACACACACACACACTGACACCCCCCTCTAATTTGCCTTATATCCTTGATTAATCCCCCTAACCTCACACGTACTATCTGGTCTACATCTTATAACTCTCTCTCTCTCTCTCTCTCTCTCTCTCTCTCTCTCTCTCTCTCTCTCTCTCTCTCTCTCTCTCTCTCTCACTCTCTCTCTCTCTCTCTCTCTCTCTCTCTCACCCAGCGCAGATTAAGAGGTGACTTAATTCAAGTATTCAAAATCATCAAAGGCATCGACAATATGAACTGTAGTAAGTACTTCACTATCGACCAGTCTATTTACACGCGGGGAAACGGTTGCAAAATTATTGGTAAATCTTTTAACTCACACGAATCTAAGAATTTCTTCTTCAATCGAGTTGTCAACTTGTGGAATGGGCTTTCCCGAGACGTTATAGACTGCAGCACCGTTGATTCATTTAAACTCCGCTTAGACAAATATCTCGCATCAAACCCGCGACTGACTGCGTTTGTAATGAATACTTTATATCCCCCCCTCAGTTACTAACCCATCTGTCCCCTACTAACTTCCTAATCCTGCCACGGACATTAGTTCCAGGGCAGTAGTTCCCTTACCCACTCTAAACCACTGTTTGGACACTTGATCCTCAGTGTTTTGGAGGACAAGCAGCCTAGAAGGGTCACTAGACCTGTTGTTGCTTGATTTCCTTTGTACTCCTTTGTACTCTCTCTCTCTCCTATTTTATTTGAAAATTCTTACTAATGCTTATGCCAACTTGTCCTCATAATTATTAGTGATAATTAGGTCTATATTACAGCTAAATGTTACTGTTATTTATGTTATCAGTAATTTATAAGTTTATAATTTTCACATAATTGAAGTAATTACAGTTGCAAATTACAGTATATTCTGCTTTTCCTTGTTTTCGTTTTAAATATTTAAATCTTGAGCTCTCCTCGATATATATATATATATACAGGGTGTTTCAAAAGTCCCTCCCTAATTTGATTTTCAATTTTCTTTGCAGGTAATCGACCAACAACGTTCATCTTGTGGTAAGCTCTTACTCAGTAGTTGAAAACAAAATTGAGTCTACATATGAAGTTTTTCGCTATTTTTTTCTGCTACCTTGTTGAGGTCTAAAATCGTTGTATGGCAGGAGGTTTTTCAATTTGTGGTCGAAGTGCAGCGACGATTCCGGGCAGTCTACGGACAGCATTCTGCACTAGATAGGAACACTATCGTCGACACCCACCGGATGTTTATGGAGACCAGATCAGGAATATCGGAGTGAGGAGAATGTTGAAACTGTCCGTGAGGCGTTTGTTCAGAGTCAAGGAAAGTCCATTCGGCGAGCAGCTGAGGAACTGAACATCAGCGCGACACCTATCCAACGGATTTTGTGGTGTGATCTCAAGCTGTATCGGTACAAGATCCAGGTGGTTCAAAAGCTTCTCTACGTAGGATACAGAGTACCTGTCTTGCAACACAATCCCACCCTACTCTGTGCAACTCTCCAACTCGAGAGTGAAACGATTGTGCAACTCTCCAACTCGAGAGTGAAACGATACTCTCAATCTTTCATCTATTCAACAACTGAGCTCTAGAACTCTCTCCGTGAATCAATCTTTCCCTCACCCTATGACTTAAATTGCTTCAAACTACGTGTGTACAGTCATTTTGGCTCGAACATTCCTTGATTTTGGCCCTGTCACTCTTTCAACTCTGGTGGAGGCACTCGTCACAGGCAGTTTTGCCTTTTATCTCCCTCATCTACATAGGAGAGAGAAGAAAACAATATATACACACATATTGCGCCAGCCTACAAGGGTCAATAGCATGTTCCACTTTATTTTGGTGTCATAGTTACCGGTACTAAATTCGAAAACCGCTTACCGTTTTCAGACATTTGTTAACATTTAGCAAGTTACCAAATACTAATGATCTGGAAACCATATAATACTTAATCATAATCACCCACTCTGCCTAGGAAGTTGTATAACAGAGTTTGTTTGTCGCCACACTGGTGTCATTGTTGTGCATTTAAGTTTATTTTGTGGTATGAGCTCTACCTAGTGCCCCTCTAGTTAACTCTGCCAACGAAGTTGGACGGAGATTATGTTTACGTCTCCGTTTGTATTAAAGTTATCTCATAAAGGTATTAACCGATTTTCACGAAATTTGGTGGGCAGACTGGATATGTGGCAAGGAAGTGATTCAATTTAGAGGCGATCCGGATCATATCCTGGAACCGAGATCCAGCCAACGTAGGTGGAGGTATGCGCTCTACCGAGGGCCCCTCTAGTTTGATTCGGAAATTAATTTGCGTAAAGTTTTATGTGAGCAAATATTAAAAGCTTTAGACTATCTGACTGCAAATGCAATCTTGTCGTATCTTAGCAATGACTGCGTGGAAAGTTAGAATCTTGTTCTTCTCTCATTGATTATAATGAAACTGCAGAGGTGGGGCCTTCCTCACTCGTTTGTTGTCCAAGCTAAGAGAGAGAGAGAGGGGAAGATAGAAGGAAGGAGGAATGGAAGAAGGAAGGAAGGAATGGAAGAAGGAAGGAAGGAAGGAAGGAATGGAAGAAGGAAGGAAGGAAGGAAGGAAGGAATGGAAGAAGGAAGGAATGGAAGAAGGGAGGAAGGAAGGAATGGAAGAAGGGAGGAAGGAAGGAATGGAAGAAGGAAGGAAGGAATGAAGGAAGGAAGGAACGAAGGGAGGGAGTAAACGAAGGAAATGAATGAGGAAGGAAACAGAATGTGAGAATGAAGGAGGGAGAGAGAGAGGAGGGAAGGAGAGAATAAAGAAGGGAGAGGGGTATGTGTGAATGAGAACAAATATGCTTATCCAAGTTGCAACTGGTATACAGAAGAGTTCATTTTTATAGAAGTAAATCATGACACGAGCCTCAAATAATATGTGCATTATCCATAGATTTATTTGAGGGAGCCCACAATTTTTTTTTTTTTTTTTTTCCTCTCTTTGGCTTGTATCCATTCGGCCCCATTCAGCCTACTGTTTTAAGACGTTTACCCCCATCCAGGTGTCATTATTTTCCTGGTGAGCGGTAGCGAGCCAGCATGTATGTATTTTTGTTTTGACAGCAAGCTAAATTTGTAAATTTTTCGATAGAAAAAATTCTCCGGCGGATTTCTCCATACAATGCTGGATTACTATCGCTCGCCAGGAAGAAATCAACACCTGGATGGGGATAAACGTCTTAAAACATTTGGCTGAATGGGGCCGAATGTATACAAGCCAGGGAAAGAGAGAAAAGGAGAGAAAGATTAAAACAGTAGGTGACCCCCCTTCAGTATTCTACCATAGTGTGGGTGGAGGGAAGAGATACGACGTTACATTTCACAAGTTCTGATTATCACAATTATGCAGTATCTTATATTATAAAGTATAGCAAGGGTTGACTGATAGGTCTGTGAGTACAAAGGAAATCAAGCAACAACAGGTCTAGTGACCCTTCTAGGCTGCTTGTCCTCCAAAACACTGAGGATCAAGTGTCCAAACAGTGGTTTAGAGTGGGTAAGGGAACTACTGCCCTGGAACTAATGTCCGTGGCAGGATTAGGAAGTTAGTAGGGGACAGATGGGTTAGTAACTGAGGGGGGATAAAATAAAGTTATTCATTTACAAACTCAGTCAGTCGCGGGTTTGATGCGAGATATTTGTCTAAGCGGAGTTTAAATGAATCAACGGTGCTGCAGTCTATAACGTCTCGGGGAAGCCCATTCCACAATTTGACAACTCGATTGAAGAAGAAATTCTTAGATTCGTGTGAGTTAAAAGATTTACCAATAATTTTGCAACCGTTTCCCCCGCGTGTAATTAGATTGGTCGATAGTGAAGTACTTACTACAGTTCATATTGTCGATGCCTTTGATGATTTTCAACACTTGAATTAAGTCACCTCTTAATCTGCGCTGGGTTAAAGGAAATAGATTTAATTCTCTAAGACGCTCTTCGTATGGTTTGTTCTTTAGGCTAGGTATCATTTTGGTAACTACGTTGAACTCGTTCTAGCTTGTTTATATCTTTTTGGTAATAAGGGCACCAGGATTGAACGCAGTATTCCAGAAGAGGGCGGACTAAGGATTGTAAAGGGTTAGGATAACTTCTTTGGATTTATGCTCAAATGACCTGCCTATAAAGCCAATTATTTTGTTTGCCTTCTTAACAACTTCTGAACATTGTTGACTCGGTTTTAGGTTACTCGATATTGTTACTCCCAGATCGGTTTCTCTGTTTACATTCTTAAGCTGAGTGTCATTCATCGAATAGTTTGCTTTCTCATTTAGGTATCCGATATGTAGTACTTTACATTTATCCGCATTGAAACTCATTTGCCAAATTTGGGCCCAACATGACAATTTATCTAGATTGTGTTGCATATCGTCAACTTGTTCTTTTGAGAGTACGCTATTTGCAATTTTTGTATCGTCAGCAAATATTTAGATTGTACAGGTGAGACCTCATCTATGTCGTTGATATAAATTAGAAAGATAATTGGTCCTAGTACCGATCCCTGGGGTACCCCACTATTTACATTGGTCCATTTAGATGCCTTACCGTTTATGACTACTCTTTGCTTTCTGTCGCTGAGCCAATTTTCTATCCATTTCAACACACCGTCTTGTATTCCATGCGCTTTTAGTTTTAGCAGTAAACGTTTGTGGGGAACTTTGTCAAAGGCCTTTTGAAAATCAAGGTATATAATATCTACAGCTTTACTCTCATCGTAGAGGTTGAGGATATCGTGGAAGAAGTCTAAGAGGTTTGTTAAACAGGAACGTTTTTTACGAAAGCTGTGTTGACTATCTTTAAGTAAGTTATTTGCCTCTAAGTGATTTACGAGTTTGTCTCTTATGACCATTTCTAGCATTTTACATACAATTGAGGTTAAGCTAATTGGACGATAGTTACTGGGTAGGGATTTGCTGCCTTTTTTGAATATCGGTGTTACGTTGGCTAGCTTCCACTGATCAGGCATAGTCCCAGACTGCAAGGATTCATTGAATAACAATGTCAGTGGTTTGGAGAGCTCATCCTTAGCTTCCTTTAGAACTCTAGGCGAGATTGTATCAGGTCCAGGCGTTTTATTTACCTTGAGTTTATCTAAACAATTCAATACTTCTCTCTCTGTAACGGTGATATTGCTTAGAACATCTGAATTATCAATCTGAATCGGCGATGGTGTAGGGATATTACTGAGGTCTTCGGTTGTAAAAACTGATGCAAAGAAGGTATTGAGGGCATTACTCATTTGTACTTCGTCTTTGGTGTATTCTCCATTTTCATTGACTAACGGTCCAACAGTTGAAGTAACTACTTTTTTCTTTCTGATATAACTATAGAATTCTTTCGGGTTTGTTTTACTTTGATTCGCAACATGTAACTCCAGGGTCTTTTTACTTTGCTTAATTAACTTTTTGGCTTTGCGTCGTAGCTCTACAAATTTCACCCGTTTCTTCGTCATTTTGTGAGGATTTTAATCTATCATTAGCAAATTTTTTAGCAAGCAGACAGTCTGAAATATCTTTATTCCACCATTTGGGCTTATCATTATGGCCTGGACGCAGTATTTTCAATGGTATGCAGTCTTGCACTGCCTTAAGGTAAGTGGTTGTGAAACACTCCCAAGATGTATTTATGTCGTTATTGTTAGTCAGAAAGCTCCAGTCAGTTTCTTTAAGCTTTGATTTAAGTTTATGAAAATTTGCTTTCTTGAAATTAGGGACTTTCTCAATGCTGCTATTTGATTTGTTACTAGTAAACTTTAAAGTGAAAGTTATCGTACGATGGTCGCTGTTACTGAATTCATCACCAACATTCAAATTCTCTACTAATTCTTCTTTAGTTGCGAGTACAAGGTCAAGCACATTATTACCACGGGTCGGATATTGTACAAATTGAAAAAGTGAACTCTCTTGCAAGTAAGCATACAGGTCGTGTCCAGAGTGTGAAGTAAGAATATCGCCCCATTTAGTCACAAGGGTGACACGAGAGAGAGAGAGAGAGAGAGAGAGAGAGAGAGAGAGAGAGAGAGAGAGAGAGAGAGAGAGAGAGAGAGAGAGAGAGAGAGAGAGAGAGAGATAAGGATGGAGAGAGAGAGAGAGAGAGAGAGAGAGAGAGAGAGAGAGAGAGAGAGAGAGAGAGAGAGAGAGGAGGGGGGGGGGGGGAATGAAGGAGGAAGGTAGAGGGAGAGATTGATGTTCTGTCGCGGAGGTCGACCAATAATCGCTGGAATGATATACTGTATATATATCGATCATTGTTAGACCATCCAAGTACCCCACGACCGACCTGACTGAACTGAAACCCTATCGCCTCCCAGACTCAGTGCTTATATATATATATATATATATATATATATATATATATATATATATATATATATATATATATATATATATATATATATATATATATACTGTATATAAGTACACATACATAAGTACATAGGTTTTCTCGCACTTTAATCAAATATATTGGTCATGTATATAAAGCACTTTCACCTTTTGTCATGTGTACATATTAGGCACTAACGCTACTACAAGTTACAGACACGCAGAGTACAGTATTAATTACATGTACGGTCGCGCTAATAAGTCATGTTCCAGGTGTCATTACATTTGGCTTGCTCTGTGCTGTATTAATGTCTGTCAGATGTTGTAAAGGGTGGGTATGTGTATGAACGTGTTTATATATTTCACTCGATACGAAGAAATGAAGCTTAGATATTGCTGATACCAATTATTGATCAAAACATACTTGGTGCCGAGACATGACTTATTAGCGCGATTGTACATACACCTCCACGTGTACTGTACTATTTGTAGCATGCACAAGTATCCACCCCTACAGTCACCCTCGAAAGTTCGCGGACCTCAGTGCCTTACATATACTTATTATACAAGTATTTATATACATTTAACCATATCTAACCGGGAGTCGGTCTCTTTAAACAACCCCTGTTTCAACCCATATTTCGACGATTTAAAGATATTTCATCTCATTAGTTTGGCGATTATTAGACGTTTCATTCCGTTTCAGGTGTCCATATTTTGGGGCGAGTGATAGCGCTCGAGCCTTGAAATTTGAGTATTTTCCCATCGAAAATCGTCGGATGGGCAATTTTGTTATGAACTTTGTGCAAACTAACAATAAGACTTGTATCATTCATTATTTAACAATGATTATGCATAAACCAAATCCAGGGGCTGTGTTACATAAATAATATAAGAAGTCCATGATTTTTTTTTGAGTGACTGTACACACGCGTCCTGTAGTCTTGACCTAGATCGACTTGCTAAAATAAGCTGTTAAGGCTGTCAAGAAATAATGTACAGTATACTTATATTTAATTACTCCTTTATTCTTTAATTACTGTCCAAGCCAATGTTATCTTATTCACTGACATATATGATAATATATAACTCGTACATGTGTATTCAATATATTTAATCACTAACTAAACTAACTATTTATAACTAACTAACTGAATGTCTGACTATCTATCTAGCAATTTACTCGGGCCCAATCCCCACTTTTCCTATTTTTAATTTAATTTTATTTTATTTTATTTTGTTTTGTTTTATATATACAGTATACTGTATTATACTGTATATATATATATATATATATATATATATATATATATATATATATATATATATATATATATATATATATATATTTTTTTTTTTTTTTTTTTTTTTTTTTTACTATATATCTTAATTACCAGCTTAATTACAATCTTGGATAGGGATCTTGGTTAGGAAGTTGTGAGTCATTATCTTGGGTTGTATTAATAGTTTGTTGTGGAGCTGTAGTAGAATGATGGTATTATCACCGCCACAACCCACTACCACCCACTACCATACATAATGTTTATCACAAAATAATACGATCAGGAAAACCAGCCAACGTTTATCAAGGTAGATCAGGAAACAGAATTGGCTTGATTCCAGGAACAGTGAATTGCACGAACGATTATTATAAGTATGGTGTACAGAGTCTATGTTCTGATGGGTGTGGAAGCATAGGACTCTTCAAAGGAAATCAAGCAACAACAGTTCTAACTTCTGCTGTGCTCGCCTTGCCTGTGATTGGTATGAGAGCTTGTATGAATCTATGAATCTAGGGTTATTATTTTATGTATTTTATTTTGTATTATTATTCTAGCCTAACCTAGCGAGTTGAGGTGAAAGTATGCGAGGAAGTGCTGCATAATGTGACAATCATACCCAACATGCTACATCAATAGGTCTTCAATATTATTTCCAACTTGACCATTGTATCAAATTTCCAATGACAGCTATTGAAGACATCAATCTCCTATCTCGTGAATTATAAATTTGAATGCAACACTGTTTCTGCTACGAACATAAGAATTCCTCTAAAATATATTTAATGCATTTTTTTTTTTTTTTCTTACTTAGATTTCTCTATTTAATATATGCTCATCTCTTTCCTCATAAAGTTTGTCGGTAGAGTTTAGATTCACCCTGTGTATATATGTATAATATATATTATACTGTATATAATATACTCCTAGTTAATCTCGGATAACCTTCATTACAAAGTTATCAAAGGACATATGATAATATAAATGGACTTCCTGTTTGAGTTGTGTTAATACCAGCCCAAACCATTTATAATATAGGCCTAGTCCTCACATTAAACTAATTAATGTTTCCTAAAAATCTTATGAAGACTTGGTAATATATTTTAATTAATTATCAGTGGTGTTCAGTTTTAATTTTGCCACCAATTTGTATTTAAATTGTAATTTATTACATAACTATATTTGCTCTGCCTTAGCCCCCCCCCCCTCTCTCTCTCTCTCTCTCTCTCTCTCTCTCTCTCTCTCTCTCTCTCTCTCTCTCTCTCTCTCTCTCTCTCTCTCTCTCTCGAAAAACTACAGTACATGGGAAGCCAATCAAGGAGAAACATAAAAAAAAAAAATATATATATATATATATATATATATATATATATATATATATATATATATATATATATATATTCTTTCCTCAGTTTGTCGTCCATCTTCCTACTATAGTTATTTATCTGCCTATCGACCTATTAATGGATCTATCTGCCTAATTTCATAGTGGCTTCGGTGAGCAGATTTCCGATGCCCTTGACGTCTTTACGGTTTCGTATTCCTCTATTTCTCCATCTACCTACCTATCTATCTTATAGGTATCTGTTTATCTGTCTACCTTAATATTTATCTACCTATCTATCCATCTATATCTATCTACCCACCAATCCATTTAATCACTTACCTTTAATGTGGCTTCGCTGAGAAGATTGTATAGGTTCTTGACGTATTTAATATTGAGATGGTCTCTCTATAACTAAGTATCTATCTATCTGTCTATCTCTATCTATATATAAATTTATCTATATCTATATTTATCTACCCCTCCATCTATCCACGTACCTTCAGTGTGGCTTCGCTGAGGAGGTTTTCGATATTCCTGACGTACTTAGGGTTGACCAAGATGGGCGCCCCGGTATAGAACTCGTCGCCACTCCGGTACACCCGAATCCTCTTACCCTCCATGGGCTTGTAGTTGTGGCTGTACATGGTGGTGGTGGTGGTGGTGGTTGGTGCTGGCTGTTGTGGTACTTTGAGGTCGTTGTGGTAGTTGTTGGTAGCTTAGTTCGGTTGTGGTAGTTGTAGTTACAAAGGAGTACAAAGTTGGTAGTTAGATCTGTGTAGTGTAGCTAGGTTGCTTGTCCTCCAAAACACTGAGGATCAAGTGTCCAAACAGTGGTTTAGAGTGGGTAAGGGAAGTTATGGGTAGTTGTAGTAGTTGGTAGTTTAGTTCGGTTGTGGTAGTTGTAGCTGTTGGTAGCTTAATTGGGTTGTGGTAGTTGTAGCTGTAGTAGTTGGTAGCTTAGTTCGGTTGTGGTAGTTGTAGCTGTAGTAGTTGGTAGCTTAGTTCGGTTGTGGTAGTTGTAGCTGTAGTAGTTGGTAGCTTAGTTCGGTTGTGGTAGTTGTAGCTGTAGTAGTTGGTAGCTTAGTTCGGTTGTGGTAGTTGTAGCTGTAGTAGTTAGTAGTTTAATCCTAGGCGACACTGCAGGGTTTTGTTTATCTCATACTGGGGTTGTACTTGTTGTGGTACTTTGAGGTGGTAGTGGTAGTTAGTGGTTTAATTCCAGGCAACACCGTAGGGTTTTGTTTATCTCATAGTGGTGGATGTTTTTGATGAAAAGATAATTATTAAGTACTATGCAATGCAGTATTTTGACACTAGGTAGTTGTAAGGGATGCTGGTGAGGATTTTGTTAAGGAAGATTCGTTATAGGGTTGAAGATACCTCAGGATTATTCAAGGCAATGTTTTTTGTGTTAATCTCATATTGAATGTAGTTGTGGTTGTTGATAGCTGTGATTATAGGTGGGGTAATAGCTATAGTAGATGATGTGGTAGTTCAGTAATAGTCAATACAGTATTTACCCCTTTGAGCCCTAGGGGTAGATTATAAGCGAAAGAAAATAGTGTAGTGGTAATCGAAATAAGACGGAAATTACGTCATCGGGGTGAAGGGGTTAATTTTCATAACCTTGAACCAGTAACGTGGCTGTCATTCTCACGTGCCACACAGTAGTACCAATAACAGTCTGGTGTATGTGACTACCTCTACCCACACAACTCTATTCCTCAGGGCCTCTTGCAACACTGATTCTGTGTCATGTTTCCTTTATCAGTATTGCCGGTTTAGTTGAAGTTTATCGTTCTTATGCACTCGTCTTATTCGGTCACTAGCAACTCGGAATATTTATTTGTTATCACTTCTTCTGCTTGTTGAGATCAAAGTTTTGTATATAGTTTCCTCTTGTGTTTTCTTCTGTCATTAAAAATTATGATTTGTCATAACTCTTGTTTTCATTATCATTAATGTTTGTTTTGGGGAGATTTTTGTTTTCTTTTATTTTTTAGCGATTTCAGTTATTTTGGCAGCAAATTTACTGAAGTTAGATGTATCACTATTTATATTTTTGAGAAAATATATTTATGAGTTTTTAAGCAAACTTGTCTGTATGGTTGAGATTTATCAGTTCTGTAGGTATGGTTTCCGCCGTCACTAATAACTCACATTTCTTGGTATTTCCATTGTCATTTGTGTTTCAGAGTTCATTATTCTCACTTCCTTGCACTAATGAAGTTTGTATATTTGCATTGGTCATTAATATCTTGTTGACTTTTGTATTCCATTTATTTTGTGATTGATCAACGTTATTAATTGTCTCTACACATCTATATAGCTGCAAGAAAATATCATTATTGTAAGTAGGCCTATAGTAAATAATTGTTACAGGGATAGTCATATCAGAAAATGGGCAAGTCCTCCCTATCAGAACACGAATATCTTTTAAATCAGAATAATAATGTGATCAATCTAGCTGCCACCAAACGTTTGTTATTCAGCTTAAGAAGGACCTCTAGAAATCATATTATTTAAAACAAAATAATCGAGTAACCTTACGACTCCGAAAGATCGAATACCTAAGACCAATACAATCATTTGAGTGTAGTTAAGGGGGGTCACCTGTTTTGGTTCTGTCCTTTTCTATCTTTCTCTGGCTTGTATCCGTTTGGCCCCATTCAGTCTACTGTTTTAAGACGTTTATCCCCATCCAGGTGTCAATTTTTTACTGGTGAGCGGTAGCGAGCCAGCATATTTTTATTTTTGTTTGACAGGAGGCTAAATTTGTACATTTTTCGATAGGAAAATGTTTCCGGCGAAGCCGGATTTCTTCATATAATGCTGGCTCGCTATCGCTCGCCAGGAATAAATCGACACCTAGATGGGGATAAACGTCTTAACATAGTTGGCTGAATGGGGCCGAATGGATACAAGCCATAGAAAGAGAGAAAAGGACAGAAATAAAAAAAAGCAGGTCATCCCCCTTAAGCTCACATTATATAGTCGATATTGGCAAGAATACGCAAAAGTTACTTTATATCTGCTAACAATAGACGCTCTTGTTTAACTTGAAGGATCTCATTATCAGAAAGCTAATTATGATTTTCAATACTTCATTAAGGGGCGGTGTTTAGTTTCCTCCCTAAACTTCCATCAAGCTTAAAATTACACTCCTAGACCCCCTTTCAAGAGAAATTTGTACATTTTTCGGTAGAAAAATTTCCCGGCTGAAAGCCGGTTCCTCTTAAATTACAGGCTCGCTATCGCTCGCCAGGATAAAATCGACACCTAAATGGCACGAAAGGTCTAAAAATTGACAGAAATGGGTCGAAGGTTCTTAAAATCGTCAAAATAATGGGGCGAAAGTCTTAAAATTAGAAAAGCAAAGGGGCTAAACATGAGGGAGAAAGGAGTCAAGAAAAAAATCCCTCAAGTGGAGACCTCCCCTTAATTAAGACAATGTTGTTTTCTCCATACTTAATTGAAACTATACGGTGTGTTGCAATTAAAATGCCAAAGTCATATCCATAGGATTAAAAAGCATCGTTTAGTATAATAATTAATGGTTTAATTATTATAGTGGTATGGTGTTTTGATCATTTATTATTCATGTATTTATACATAATTATTTTGTATAATTATTTTTTGATAAATTCTTCATTATCTGAATCAAATCTCCATGGATAATTTTCTGAGTGACAGGGCCAAACCAAGAGACGTTCGAGCCAAAAACCTGGAACAAACTTCCCTCAGAAGGTGTAAATAGTTTTTCAGTAGAGCAGTTCAAAAATAGAATAAATTGTATTTTGCGCACTCTACGATGAATGTAGTGCACTACACAATCTCCCGCTTTCCACTTAGACAATCTCCCCGGAATGGACCGCAAGGTCAGTGAGATACTAACAATTGCTTGTAACTCCTTGTAGCTCACACTCGCACATACACACACACACACTCTCTCCCTCTACAATATCATATTACAATTAATCTCATCCTCTCCATCATGTCGTATGACCAAATTTGTCCCACATGTTTCCCTTCCTTGCTTAATTTGACATCCTTCGTTCATTATTGTCTTCCTTCTGTCTTTCCCTCCCTCCTTCCTCCCTTCTCTTCTTTCCTTCCGAAATTTACCCACATGTTTCCCTTACATAATTATCTACCTTCCTCCGTTCCATCCTTCCTTCCTTCCTTCCTTTAGTTTTACATCCTTCCTTCCGTCTATCTGTCTTTCCCTTCTTCCTTCTGTCCTTTCTTCTTTCCTTCCTTTTGTATTCCTTCCTTCCTTCCTTATTTTTACATCCTTCTTTCCTTCCTATTTCCTTTCCTTTATTTTACTCTTTCCCTTCCTGTCTTCCTGCATTGCTTTTCTTTTGAGTTTACACCCTTCCTTCCTTCCTTCCTTCCTGAATGTTACACCCTCCCTCCCTCCCTTCCTTCCTTCCTGAATGTTACACCCTCCCTTCCTTCCTTCCTGAATGGTACACCCTCCCTCCCTTCCTTCCTTCCTTATATTTATTTCCTTGATTCATCCTTCCCTTCCTTCCATTCTTCTTTCCTTAATTTTACATTCCTCTGTCCTTCTTTCATTCCTCCCTTTCTTCACCTTTTTCTCCTAATCGTGAAGATGATTGTCTGAAGGTTATGGTGTTGCGTGTAGAAATACCTTCTTTCATTATCCCTGTTTCCTTCCTCCCCTCTTCATTTCATTATAGATCGTCCTTATTCTCCTGTATTTCATTTCATTATAGATCGTCCTTATTCTCCTGTATTTCATTTCATTATAGATCGTCCTTATTCTCCTGTATTTTCCTCCTTCCCTTCATTCTCTCATTCTTTTTACTTCCTTCTTTCTCTCTGTCCTTCCTTTGTTCTGTAATTCCTTCATTTTCCCTTCCTCCTTTCTGTCGTTTCTTGCTTGTTTCCTACCTTGCTTCTGTCATTCCTTCTTTTATTCATCCCTTCCTTCATTCTCTCTTGTCTATTTCTTCCTTCCTTCCTTTTCTGCTATACACTTCTTCCATCTTCTCATTTTTCCTTCCCGCTCTTCATTAAGGGGAGGCAGACCGTTTTTTCTGGACCCCCTCCTCCCTAATGTTTAGCCCCACTAGTTTTGAGATTATAAGACGTTCGGCCCATTAGTTTGGCGATTTTAACACCTTTCGTGTCATTTAGGTGTCGATTATTTCCTGGCGAGCGATAGCGAGCCTGCAATTTTAAGAGGAATCGGCCATCGGCCGGGACATTTTTCTACCTAAAAATGTACAAATTTATCTTGAAGGGGGGGTCTAGGGGATGTTTTTCTAAGCTTGATGGAGGTCTAGGGAGGAAACTAAAAAAATATATGAATAAATGAATTAATAGACCAAACAAACGGTCTTCCTCCCCTTAAGGCAATGTTGTTTTCTCCATGCTGAATTGAAACTGTACGGTATGTTACAATTAAAATGCCAATATCATATTCATAGGATTAAAAAGCATCGTGTATGATAATAATGAATGGTTTGATTATTATAGTGCTTTAGTGTTTTGATCATTTATTATGCATGTGTTTATATATCATTATTTTGTGTAATTATTTTCTGAGAAATTCTTCATTATCTGAATCAAATCTCCATGGATAATATTCGAAATACTTTAGTTCCGAAATTTACTTCCTTGATATATTTTAAATGTTTGGCTAAATATTAGAGTTAACAAAAGTTTATTGCATTTGTTATGCAATTTGTAGGACTTGTTTATTTGTTATGGAGATTGTAGGTGTTAATTTGTTATGATCATTGTAGTTGTTTATTTGTTATGGTGATTGTAGTTGTTAATTTGTGTTATGATGATTGTAGTTGTTTATTTGTTATGATGATTGTGGTTGTTTATTTGTTATGATTGTGGTTGTTTATTTGTTATGATGATTGTAGTTGTTTATTTGTTATGCTGATTGTAGTTGTTAATTTGTGTTATGATGATTGTAGTTGTTTATTTGTTATGATGATTGTAGTTGTTTATTTGTTATGCTGATTGTAGTTGTTTATTTGTTATGATGATTGTAGTTGTTTATTTGTTATGCTGATTGTAGTTGTTTATTTGTTATGATGATTGTAGTTGTTTATTTGTTATGCTGATTGTAGTTGTTTATTTGTTATGATGATTGTAGTTGTTTATTTGTTATGCTGATTGTAGTTGTTTATTTGTTATGCTGATTGTAGTTGTTTATTTGTTATGCTGATTGTAGTTGTGTATTTGTTATGCTGATTGTAGGAGGTGTTTATTTGTTGGGGATCTTTTAATTATCGGTTCCGGGTGCCCTATTTATATCTGGTGATAATAGGCCAGTTATCAAGGTGTTATCAGTGTTGTTGTTGTTGTTGTTTGTATCCTGTTCCTATCACCCCTTGTGGATCCTGGTGGGGAGAGAGGGGGTTTGGTAATAATCTTCACTCACTCTCTCTCTCTCTCTCTCTCTCTCTCTCTCTCTTTCTCACACACACACACACACACTCTCTCTCTCTCTCTCACATAGACACACACACACTCTCTCACTCTCACATACACACACTCTCTCTTTCTCTCACATACACACACACACACACACACAATCTCTCACTCACGTTCACTCCTAATCTCTCTCTCTCTCTCTCTCTCTCTCTCTCTCTCTCTCTCTCTCTCTCTCTCTCTCTCTCTCTCTCTCTCTCTCTCTCTCCCCTTGTCTTAACCTGATTGTAGGGATTCGCCATGGGTCTTTAATTATAGATTCCTGGAGCCTGAATTATAGTTCTTGATAATAGAGAGTTAACCCTTTCAGTACCAGCGACGTCTGTTTTAGTTGCTTGCCGCTACGTTTAGACGATTTTATGAAGCTTAGGAAGGATATATGGTAGCTAAAAGGCATAATTGTGATAGTCTGCAGCCTTTTAATGCCTAGACGTTCTTCCTAGGCTGAATGAAATCGTCTAGTAGCTATACAATAACTTAAATCAGCGTATAGTTATTTCACTATTAAACAAACATGATTACAATTACCTATACTGACATATATTAGTTATTTTCTCTCTCTCTCTCTCTCTCTCTCTCTCGTTCTCTCTTGCTCGCTCTCGCTCTCTCTCTCGTTCTCTCTTGCTCGCTCTCGCTCTCTCTCTCTTGCTCGCTCTCGCTCTCTCTCTTGCTCGCTTTCTCTCTGTCTCTCTCTCTCTCTCTCTCGTTCTCTCGTTCTCTTGCTCGCTTTCTCTCTTTCTGTCTCTGTTTTCTCTCTCTCTCTCTCTCTCTCTCTCTCTCTCTCTCTCTCTCTCTCTCTCTCTCTCTCTCTCTCTCTCTCTCTCTCTCTCTCTCTCTCTCTCTCTCTCGTGTGCATCCTGTTGGGTAAAGTTTGTTTTTGAAGAGGGAATGTTACGGTACGAGACTACACGGTAAAGCCATCCATGTTGCATCATCAAACGGAGAAATAAGGAATGTGTGTAAGAAGAATGTTAGCGTATACGTGGGTTTGAGGCAGGTTTAGATGTGGGTGTGGGTGTGTGTGTGTGTGGGTGGGTGTGTGTGTGTGTGGGTGTGTAGGGGGGAGGGGGGTGTTTAGATGTACAGTATGTGTGGGTGGGTGGGTGTGGGGGGAGGGGGGTGTTTAGATGTACAGTATGTGTGTGTGTGTGTGTAGGGGGGAGGCGGGTGTTTAGATGTACAGTATGTGTGGGTGTGGGTGTGTGTGTAGGGGGGAGGCGGGTGTTTAGATGTACAGTATGTGTGGGTGTGTCGGGGGTGTTTTAAGGGGAGGTTTTTAGTTTGGTCTCGAGATATCCATCAAGCTTAAGATTACACCCCGTTGAGCCCCTTTCAAGATAAATTTGTACATTTTTCGGTAGAAAAATGTCCCGGCTGAAAGCCAGTTCCTCTTAAATTACAGGCTCGCTATCGCTCGCCAGGATAAAATCGACACCTAAATGGCACGAAAGGTCTTAAAATGGATAGAAATGGGTTGAAAGTTCTTAAAATCGTCAAAATAATGAGGCGAACGTCTTAACATTAGGAAAACAATGGGGCTAAACATGAGGGACAAAGGAGTCAAGAAAAAAAAATCCCTCAAGTGGATATCTCCCCTTAAGATGTGTGTGCGTGTGTTTGTGTGTATTTGTGTGTGGGGGGGGGGGGTTTAGATGTACAGTAGGCTATGTGTGTGTGTGTGTGTGCGGATTTGAGTTTGGTTGTGGGTGGGTGGGGGGGATAGTGTTTGTGGGTGGGTGGGCGGGATAGTGTTTGTGAGTGGGTTGGCGGGATAGTGTTTGGTTGTGGGTGGGTGGGCGGGATAGTGTTTGTGGGTGGGTGGGCGGGATAGTGTTTGTGAGTGGGTGGGCGGGATAGTGTTTGGGGTAGGTGGGCGGGCGGGATAGTGTTTGTGGGTGGGTGGGCGGGATAGTGTTTGTGGGTGGGTGGGCGGGATAGTGTTTGTGGGTGGGTGGGTGGGCGGGATAGTGTTTGTGGGTGGGTGGGTGGGCGGGATAGTGTTTGTGGGTGGGCGGGATAGTTTTTGTGGGTGGGTGGGCGTGATAGTGTTTGGGGGTTGGTGGGCGAGATAGTTTTTGTGGGTGGGTGGGCGGGATAGTGTTTGTGGGTGGGTGGGTTGGCGGGATAGTGTTTGTGGGTGGGTGGGCGGGATAGTTTTTGTGGGTGGGTGGGCGGGATAGTGTTTGTTCTCAATGTTTATACTTTTAGAAACTAGAAATCAGTACTGGAAAAATGAAAAGGAAGGATGTGTCTGTATTTGTGTGTGTGTCTGTATTTGTGTGTGTGTGTTTGTGTGTGCATGCATGTGTACAACTGTGAGTGTATGTGGATCTACGTGTTTTTGTTCACTACTCGATTTTATGTAACTAGAGGACAAAAAAATACCCTTAAGGAAGGTTTAAAGTCTAAATCCATATTACTGGCACATAATCCTCATCAATCCATATTACCGACACATAATCCTCATAAATCCATATTACCGGTACATAATCCTCATAAATCCATATTACCGGTACCTAATCCTCATAAATCCATATTACCGGTACCTAATCCTCATAAATCCATATTACCGGTACATAATCCTCATAAATCCATATTACCGGTACATAATCCTCATAAATCCATATTACCGGTACCTAATCCTCATAAATCCATATTACCGGTACATAATCCTCATAAATCCATATTACCGGTACCTAATCCTCATAAATCCATATTACCGGTACATAATCCTCATAAATCCATATTACCGGTACCTAATCCTCATAAATCCATATTACCGACACATAATCCTCATAAATCCATATTACCGGTACCTAATCCTCATAAATCCATATTACCGACACATAATCCTCATAAATCCATATTACCGGTACATAATCCTCATAAATCCATATTACCGGTACATAATCCTCATAAATCCATATTACCGGTACATAATCCTCATAAATCCATATTACCAGTACATAATCCTCATAAATCCATATTACCGGTACATAATCCTCAAATCCATATTACCGGTACATAATCCTCATAAATCCATATTACCGACACATAAGCCTCATAAATCCATATTACCGACACATAAGCCTCATAAATCCATATTACCGACACATAATCCTCATTCTAATTGTCTTGGTATCCATCTCCTGTTTTGTTTACCAAGTCTCTACATCCTTGATTAGTTCATAATGTGATTAGGCCTTTAATATTGTCAAGGGTGAATGTTTAATTATATTCTAGCTACCTATCTATCTATCTATCTATCTAAATGCCCAGGCCCAATCCCCATTTTTCCTATTTTTCTTATTATTTTCGATTTTATTCTATTGTATTATTATTTTCAGCTTAGGAAGGACATTTGGGAGGTAAGCCTGCGTCCACGAGCCCTGGCATATTTATTGAGTTTCACAGCCTTGATTGTTTTTCCAAGTTGATAAAGACAACCAACATTATAACATACCGCATTAAGGGGGCTCACCGGTTTGTTCTTCTCTTTCTCTCCTTTTCTCTCTTTCTCTGGCTTGTATCCATTCGGCCCCATTCAGCCAAATGTTTTAAGACTTTTATCCCTATCCAGGTGTCGATTTCTTCCTGGCGAGCGATAGCGAGCCAGCATTGTATGGAGAAATCCGGCTTCGCCGGAGAAATTTGTCTATCGAAAAATGTACAAATTTAGGTTGCTGTCAAAACAAAACAAACATATATATATGCTGGCTCGCTACCGCTCGCCAGGAAAATATTGACACCTGGATTGGGGTAAACGTCTTAAAACAGTAGGCTGAATGGGGCCGAATGGATACAAGCCAAAGAGAGAGGGAGAGAAAGAGAAAAAAAGCGAGGTGGGCTCCCTTAATACCAGAGCCCAAACTGGGCCAGTGTAGTCTTTTCACCGTAACCGGATAACACGCCGCGCTTGGGGGTAAGGTTTGGAAGGAAATTGGACTCCGATTTTATTCGCCTCTAAATTTGTCCGTGACTCGCCGGTTTTATCGGGTTCAGGGGAGATTTTTGTATATATATGTATTTATATAATGATCTATTTTTAGTTACCTCCCTTAAGCCACCATCGTACTTTCGGAAATTCCCCCAGATACATTTTGCCAATTTTCGTCCGAAGGCCTGCTCCTCTTAAATTGTCGGCTCGCTAGCGCTCCCTTGGGAAACATCGACATCTACTGTAAATAGAACTAAAGGTTTCAAAATCACCCAACTATTGGGGCTAAAGCTAGTTGGTCCAGAACACTCCTTTAAATGACAAATTACAGTCAGTCTCCCTCTTTATTTATCTCCTTCCATTTTCTTTGTTCCCCTTCCTATTTATATATATATATATATATTTTGTATTATATCTTCCTCCTCCTCTTCATTTACCTCTCCCTTTTCCGTCTCCCTCTTTTCTTTACTATTCATTTCTATCTTTTCCTCCCAATTTCTTTCTTCGCTCCTCTCCTGTTCTCTTCCCTCCCTCTCCTCTTCCTCTTCTCTCTCCCTCTCCTTTTCCCTCCCCTCTCCCTCTCCATTTCTCTTCCTTTCCCCCTCCTTTCCCCCTCCCTCTCCCTCTCTTGTTCTCTTCCCTCTCCCTCTCCTGTTCTCTTCCCTCCCCTCTCCCTCATTCTCTCCCCCTCTCGCTCTTGTCCTCTTCCTTCTCTCTATCTCCTTCCCTCCCCCTCCCTCTCTTGTCCTCTTCCCTCCCCTCCCCTCGCCCCCTCTCCTCTTCCCTCCCCTCTTGTCTCCCTCCCTCTCTTGTCCTCTTCCCTCCCCTCCCCTCGCCCTCTCTCCTCTTCCCTCCCCTCTCTTGTCTCCCTCCCTCTCCTCTTCCCTCCCTCTCCCCTCTAATTTCCCTTGCATGCATGATTGCTTCCCGTTTTCCCTCCTTCTCTATTACCCTCCCCCTTCCCCCCTCCTCCCTCTCTTCACCTCCCCCTTGCCTTCAACTCTCTCCCCATTCTCTCCCCCCCCCCCCCCTTTGCTACTCTCTAATCTCCTCTATTCTCCCATCTACTCTCTTCTCTCCTGCCTATATCCTTCCCTCTATCCTTCCCTCTATCCTTCACCCCTCGAAATTCCCTTGCATACATTTCTATTGTATCCCATTATGCCCCCCCCCCCCTCCCCCCTCTCTCTAATATCATCCCCTTCTGTCTCTACCTCTTTCCTCCCCTCTCCTTCCATCTCCCCTACCCCCCCCCCCCCCCCTCCCTCCCACATTTTCTCCCTCCCACCCTCCCTCCCTCCCCCCTCCCCCCCTCCCCCCTCCTCCCCTCCTCCCCATCCCCTCGTTATGGCTAATGAGAGGCCAAGATTGGAGGGGAGATGCCTTTAATCCAGGAACATCACTTTAGTCTCTCTCTCTCTCTCTCTCTCTCTCTCTCTCTCTCTCTCTCTCTCTCTCTCTCTCTCTCTCTCTCTCTCTCTCTCTCCTCTCTCTCCTCTCTCTCTCTCTCTCTCTCTCTCTCTCTCTCTCTCTCTCTCTCTCTCTCTCTCTCTCTCCAATCGCCTCTGGAGTTCTACAGGGATGTGTCCTTAGCCCACTTCAGTTTGTCACATATGTCAATGACATGAATATTGGTTTGTTGAGTGTGATCTCCAAGTTTGCAGATGACATTAAAGTTAGAGTTAATTTGAAGGGATTAGACAACTTTCAATGGATCTTAACAGACTGGGTGAGTGGTCTGAGAAATGGCAGATGCCACTAAACTTGGAAAAGTGCAAGGTGATGCATATCGGCCAAGATTTAAGGATGCAATTCTCACACTTTACAACACTTTGATACGGCCTCTCCTTGATATGCTGTTTATTTCTGGTCTCCAGCATTCAGGAAAGATATAGAGTGACTGAAAAGAGTACAAGCTAGGGCTACAAACCATAGTCCACTAATTAGAAGACTGAGCTATTAGGACTGGTTGAGCGCTCTTGATCACTTTCCGTTGGAAACACACAGACTACGAGGTCAACTCAATGAAGTTTTTAAAATACATAATGGGTTTGAGAATGTTGATTATAGCACAATGTTTTGCCTCAATATGTATACAACAAGCAACCATGGCTGGAAGTTAGAATTAGAAAAGTTCAGCACTAGTATTTAAATTTTTCACATATAAGATCTGTTCTACCTGGAACAAACTTCCCTCAGAAGCAGTAGATAGTTCTTCAGTTGAGCAGTTCAAGAAGCGAATATATAGTATATTGCACACTCTACAATGAGTGTACCGCTAGTGCACTACACAATCTCCCGCTTTACACTTGAGAGTACCTGCCCGGAATGAGAGATACTAACTTATTTGTAACTCCTTGTAACACACACACACACCCACTCTCACTCTACATTATCATATTACAATTAATCTCATCCTCTCCATTATGTTTTATCAACAAATTTGTCCCGCGTTTCCCTTCCTTCCTTAATTATACATCCATTGTTTATTCTTTCTTCCTTCTATCTTTCCCTCCTTCCTCCCTTCTCTTCTCTCCTTCCGAATTGTACCCACATGTTTCCCCTTAAATAATCTTCCTTCCGTCCTTCCTTCCTTATTTCTACATCCTTCCATCTGTCTTTCCCTTCTTCCTTCTGTCCTTCCTTTTGTCTTCCTTCCTTGTCTCCTTCCTTCCTTTTTGCCTTCCTCGAATCCTTCCTTATTTTCCTCTTTTTCTTCCTGTCTTCCTTCATTCCTTTTTCTTCTTGAGTTGTACACCCTTTCTTCTTCTCTTCCTTTCTTCCTTAATTTTACACCCCTTCCTTCCTTAGTTTTACATCCTTCTTTCATTCTTTCTTTCCTTCCTTCCTTCAATCCTTCCTTCCTTACCTCCGTATTTCCTTAAATTTGCAATCTTCATTCCTTCCTTCTTTCTTGCCCTCCTTCTTTTCTTCCTTTTTGTTTGTTCTCCTAATCGTGAAGATGATTGTCTGAAGGTTATGGTTTTGCAGCTGAAAATCCCTAATTCATTCCTTCCTTCATTATCGCTGTTTCCTTCCTCCCCTCTTTATTTCATTATAGATCGTCCTCATTCTCCTTTATTTTCCTCCTTCCCTTCTTTCCTTCATTCTGTCATTCCTTTTTTTCCTTCCTTCTTTCTCTGTCCTACCTTGCTTCCTTCCTTCCTTTATTCTGTCACTTTTTTTTCTTCTTTCCTTCTGTCCTTCCTTCCTTCTTTTTTACCATCATTCTTTCTCTCCTACTTTGCTTCCTTCCGTCTTGCTGTCCTTCTTGTTTCCTTCCTTCCTTCTGTCATTCCTTCTTTTATTCCTTCTTCATTCCTATATTTTCTTCTCCCTTCCTTCATTCTGTCATTTTTGCCATCCTTCTTTTCTGCCATACATTTACATTTTCTTCTTCTTCTTCCTTCCGTCTCTTCCTCTTCTCGCATCATTCCATGTTTCCCTTGTTTATTTCTTTATCTGTCCCCCTTTTATCCTCCTGGCCTATGCCTTTTGTTTATCCTTTTCCCTCTCCCACCCTTTCGTTCATATCTCTCTCTCTCTCTCTCTCTCTCTCTCTCTCTCTCTCTCTCTCTCTCTCTCTCTCTCTCTCTCTCTCTCTCTCTCTCTCTCTCTCTCTGTGCAAAGGCGAGCCACTAAACTAATCCCTTCATTAAGAAATAAATCATATGATGAAAGACTAAAAGAACTTGATCTGTGTTCACTTAAGAAACGAAGGATGAGAGGTCAATTGATAGTTTTAAATTTCTAAAAGGATTCAGTAACATTAACCTAGATAAGTTATTAAAAAAAACGAAGACACATCTACAAGAGAAAACCATTTAAAATTAATAGGTAGGAGAGCGAATCTAGATACAACAAACAATTCTTCACTCGCAGTGTGATTGATGAGTGGAACAAACTCCCAAATAAAGTAATAGACATTATTTAGACAGCTCCTCTATCGATACATTTAAAAAAACATCTAGACTCATACCACATACAAATTGGTATGGAGTAGGCAGTAATTATCACCGTTATTATTCGTTCAGCTGAAGAGAGCGTAAGAAAAAAAAAAAAAGTAAATAAACAAATAAAGAATAATAATTATGCAAATCATCATTAAATATGTACATACTACTAAGGGTGATGGGTTGCATGATTCCAATTAACCCTAAAATGTACATGCTACTAAGGCGAAGGGTTGCATAAATGTTCCTCTCTTTTTTTTCCAATCTTTCCAGTAAATTCCTTCTGGGGATTTCCAAGACCAGCATGGTTAATCACTTCCAACTTTTTCATGTACGGCAATTGCCGGAGCGAACGGAGGATGGGGAGAGAGCCTTCTTCTGTTCTATCCTTTCCTGCAACTTTCCTTTTCTATCGGATATGCCATCTCTACTAGAATTAAGTCCTGACCACCTCGTTTGGATCGTAAGGTCTGTGTGGCCAGTGTATCTATGTAAATCTATGTACATCTCTCAATACCTCATAAATTATTCCTCGGTCCCCTTTTGGCTTTCAACCCATCGATCGATACATATCCCTCAATGATAGTTATTCTTTTGTTTTTGCTTTCTCATTTTACACTTATTTTTGTTTATCCTTCCCTCTCTTTCTCTCCCTTCCTATATTCCTTCTTTCTCTTCCATCTTTCCTTCCTTCATTTCATCCCATACTTCCTTCCTTCCATAACCCATGCCGTACCGGTGACATTCTTTGTATTATATTCTGGCAACTATTAGATTATTGTATTCAATTAGAAAGGGCCTCCAGTAATTAACCCTTTCAAGCTCCAATACGCATTTCTGTTTTGTTTTCTGGTAATTCTTAGACGATTTTATTCAGATTAGGAAGGGTATATGGAAGTCAGAGGGTTGATTGAGCGAGTCTTTACCCTTTTAATACCCACAGATCCTTCCTAAGCTGCATAAAATCGTTTAATGATAGCCAAATATGCTGCTAAAACGCGTCAGAGCTTCAAGGGGTTAACAAGCTTCGAACTTTCTCAGTTAACCCTTAATACTCTCTCCATTCTCCCATTTTCCATTCTATCATCCATTCTTCCCTCCATCCATCATTCTTCCCTCCCTTCCTTCTCTCCCCTCTCCCCTCCCTCCATTCCCTCATCCCATTCCTCCCTCCACCCCCCCCCCCCCCTTCACCCCATACCTTCATTAATAACCCCTCATCCCATATACCCCTCTTAAGCTACTTTTTCTTTCCCTGTCTGGTTTGATTCGACTGTCATAAAAGAGACCCTATTTTCGTAATGCCTACTAGGGTCTGATTGGCTCCCCCCCCCCCCCCCTCTTTCTCTCTCACACACTCACTCACTCACTCACTCACTCACGCACTCACTCACTCACTCACTCTCACTCACTCACTCTCACTCTCTCTCTCTCTCTCTCTCTCTCTCTCTCTCTCTCTCTCAATCAATCAATCAATCAATCAATCAAAAAACGGACTGAAGATAGATTATTCATACAGAATTTCGTAACAGTATATTTCGGAAGCGGCATTTCGGAATACAGTTGGGAAAAAAGCGCGTAGTGTATTTTTTCACCCTTAATTGCAGGTACTCTGGCCCTCTCACCTGCCCTACTCCACTCGTTAATTAAAGTGGACTCGAACCCCTTCCATTAAGTTTGAACCAATTACCTTTTGTCCTTCGATAGCAGTACTAAAGACTGATAACGTTATAGCATCGTTATTATTATCATCGTGTGTGTGTGTGTGTGTGTGTGTGTGTTTGTATTTAAGTGTGTGTATGTTTATATACGTGTGTGTGTGTGTGTGTGTGTGTGTTTGTGTTTGTAAAATAACTTAAGAGAGAATGAATCAATTTCGACGAAACGTGGTTCCGTAAACGGTGAATTCAGAGTTTTTAAGTTGTTTTGATTTGAGTCTGTTGCGGAATAGTTTAGTACCAGGACGTAGCTGAGAAAAGAGCTATCCGTACCACCATAAAACAAACTACTGTATATGGGTTGATATTAAGCGTGATATTTATTTTATAGTGTCCAAATCACCCTAAGTCAGGGGGAATTGCGATATTTGAATCAATATTTGTTTTTTTCGAATTCACCCCATTCGATGATAGGTCTTTTCATGGTATGCACAAATTAATAATAGTATAACTAGGTTTTGGCTTAAATTGATGCACCCCTCTTTGCGGGCACCACGATCTTAAGGGGGGTAAGGTTTATTTTTTGGTCCATATATTTATTAATATATATATATATAAATATATAAAAGTATATATGTATATATATATATATATATATATTTTTTTTTTTTTTTTTATTTAGTTTCCTCGCTAGACCTCCATCAAGCTTAAACAAAACACCCCCAACAACCCCTTTCGAAATAATTTTCTAAATTTTTCGGTAGAAAATCGTCCCGGCCAATTACCAATTCCTCCTAACATTGCAGGCTCGCTAAAATCGACACATACATGACACGGAAGTTCTTGATATCGACAAAGAGATGGGGCGCAAGCTCATGAAATCGTCAAGCTAATGGAACCAACGTCTTAAAACTAAAAACTAATGGGGCTAAACATGAGGAAGAAGAGGGTCCAGAAAAACGCCCACATATTACTGTACTTATCATTATCACCTGACGGAAGTGCAAAGTCAGTGTTATTCATTATCAACACTTTATTCACTTTATTACCTGATACACTTTATTTTTTATTTGTTTTCTTCTCAAGGGCGTTACTCAAGCTTGATCATTAGTTAACGTCTCGGGCTGGTAAGGGGGGGTCACCGGCTTTTTTTAATCGTTTTCTCCTTTTCTCTCTTTCTCTGGCTTGTATCCATTCGGCCCCATTCAGCCAACTGTTTTAAGACGTTTATCACCATTCAGGTGTCGATTTCTTCCTGGCTCGCTATCGCTCGCCAGCATTGTATGGAGAAGTCCGGCATCGCCGGAGAAATTTGTCTATCGAAAAAGGTACAAATTTAGCTTGCTGTCTAAAAAAAGATATACATATGCTGGCTTGCTACCGCTCGCCAGGAAAATATTGACACCTGGGTGGGGGTAAGCGTCTTAAAACAGTAGGCTGAATTGGGCCGAATTAATACAAGCCAAAGAGAGAGGGAGAGAAAGAGAAAAAAAGCGATGTGGGCTCCCTTTAATCAATGCAGGGGTTGGTGCATTGTGCAGTGTATTGCAAGGTTATGGTGGAGTAATTAATGAAGTGATGTGATGGGGGTGTGGGGGTAGTGGAACGGTGGGTGTGGGGGTGTGGTTGCATTACTACTATTCTACTACTACTACTACTGCTACTACTACTACTGCTACAATTACTACTACTACTACTACTACTCCTGCTGGTACTACTACTACTACTACTACTACTACTACTACTGCTACTACAACCCTGTAATGCAAATGATGGTGATAATATGTTTCCGTTTGAGTGTTATTGAAATTTGAAATAGTTTGTTTATGCAAGTGCTTGTCTGTGTATTTGAAGTACATTTGTGTGTGTGTGTGTGTGTGTGAACGTTGTTACGGTATTTGTAGTGAGTATTGACATTCGTATTGGACGTTGGTATGGTAGCACACGCACACGCACACACACACACACACACACACACACACACACACACACACACACACACACACACACACATATTACATACACACACACACACACACACATATTACATACACACACACACACACACACACACCTACCTTTATTGTTGACTACATCTCTGCTAAAACTGACCACCTCGTTAGGATCGCAATGTCTATGCGTCATTGTAACTATATAAATCTTTCTGAGAGAGAGAGAGAGAGAGAGAGAGAGAGAGAGAGAGAGAGAGAGAGAGAGAGAGCCATAACTCTACTGTACATACACGCATAGACACTGGGTCATGCATATATTATACTAACTGTACCGTACATATACCGTAGTATGTATATTACTCTGCATACATACTTTACATACAATGACAACACTAAACTATGTAACCCTTTCTCTCTCTCTCTCTCTCTCTCTCTCTCTCTCTCTCTCTCTCTCTCTCTCTCTCTCTCTCTCTCTCTCTCTCTCTCTCACTCTCACTCACTCACTCACTCACTCACTCACTCACTCACTCACTCACTCACTCACTCAATCACTCTATCTCCCTCCCTCCCTCCCTCCCTCTCTCTCTCTCTCTCTCTCTCTCTCTCCTCTCTCTCTCTCTCTCTCTCTCTCTCTCTCTCTCTCTCTCTCTCTCTCTCTCTCTCTCTCTCTCTCTCTCTCTCTCTCTCTCTCTCTCTCCGTAGCTATTATGTTTCTCCCTACATTAGTTACAGTATATTCTTGTCGTATGTATGTGGCGACCCCTTTGCCCCTCATTTTGGTGGAGGTTGGGACTGAGAATCCCACCTTCAGTATTGACTCCCACTAAGGCATGATCAGCAAGCCTTTCCCATCTCCCCTTAAGGGGGGTGACCTGTTTTTGTTCTGTCCTTTTCTATCCTTCTCTGGCTTGTATCCATTTGGCCCCATTCAGCCTACTGTTTTAAGACGTTTATCCCCATCCAGGTGTCAATGTTTTACTGGTGAGCGGTAGCGAGCCATCATATTTTTTTATTTTTGTTTGACAGCAGGCTAAATTTGTACATTTTTCTATCGAAAAATGTCTCCGGCGAAGCCGGATTTCTTCATATAATGCTGGCTCGCTATCGGTCGCCAGTAAGAAATCGACACCTAGATGGGGATAAACGTATTAAAATAGTTGGCTGAATGGGGCCGAATGGATACAAGCCAGAGAAAGAGAGAAAAGGACAGAAATAACAAAAAGCAGGTCACCCCCCTTAACCGTTGCAGTACCAGTGCCGTCTTTTTAACTATATGTTGGCTAATGTTAGACAATTGTATTCAGCCTAGGAAGGGACCCCCAGCAATTGTATTCAGCCTAGGAAGGGACCCCCAGCAATTGTATTCAGCCTAGGAAGGGATCCCAGCAATTGTATTCAGCCTAGGAAGGGACCCCAGCAATTGTATTCAGCCTAGGAAGGGACCCCAGCAATTGTATTCAGCCTAGGTAGGGACCCCAGCAGTTGTATTCAGCCTAGGAAGGGACCCCAGCAATTGTATTCAGCCTAGGAAGGGACCCCAGCAATTGTATTCAGCCTAGGAAGGGACCCCAGCAATTGTATTCAGCCTAGGAAGGGACCCCAGCAATTGTATTCAGCCTAGGAAGGGACCCCCAGCAATTGTATTCAGCCTAGGAAGGGACCCCAGCAATTGTATTCAGCCTAGGAAGGGATCCCAGCAATTGTATTCAGCCTAGGAAGGGACCCCAGCAATTGTATTCAGCCTAGGAAGGGACCCCAGCAATTGTATTCAGCCTAGGAAGGGACCCCAGCAATTGTATTCAGCCTAGGAAGGGACCCCAGCAATTGTATTCAGCCTAGGAAGGGACCCCAGCAATTGTATTCAGCCTAGGAAGGGACCCCAGCAATTGTATTCAGCCTAGGAAGGGACCCCCAGCAATTGTATTCAGCCTAGGAAGGGACCCCAGCAATTGTATTCAGCCTAGGAAGGGATCCCAGCAATTGTATTCAGCCTAGGAAGGGACCCCAGCAATTGTATTCGGCCTAGGAAGGGACCCCCAGCAATTGTATTCAGCCTAGGAAGGGACCCCAGCAATTGTATTCAGCCTAGGAAGGGACCCCCAGCAATTGTATTCAGTCTAGGAAGGGACCCCAGCAATTGTATTCAGCCTAGGAAGGGACCCCAGCAATTGTATTCAGCCTAGGAAGGGACCCCAGCAATTGTATTCAGCCTAGGAAGGGACCCCAGCAATTGTATTCAGCCTAGGAAGGGACCCCAGCAATTGTATTCAGCCTAGGAAGGGATCCCAGCAATTGTATTCAGCCTAGGAAGGGACCCCAGCAATTGTATTCAGCCTAGGAAGGGACCCCAGCAATTGTATTCAGCCTAGGAAGGGACCCCAGCAATTGTATTCAGCCTAGGAAGGGACCCCAGCAATTGTATTCAGCCTAGGAAGGGACCCCAACAATTGTATTCAGCCTAGGAAGGGACCCCAGCAATTGTATTCAGCCTAGGAAGGGACCCCCAACAATTAACAGGCTTTGAACTATGGTATTTAGACCTTTTTACTACCCCAAATCCTTCCTCAGATTCACATAATCTTATAAAAATAGCTAGCGGTAGAATGAAATATAAAATACCTCGCCGGTACAGAAGGGGTTAAGGGAGTGCAGGTTTGGCTACTGACTGACACATATTTCTATCTGTACATGTATCTATCTACCGAACAACCTAACTATTAACACACACACACACACACACACCTACACACGCACACATACATACACCTACACACACACCTACACACACACACACACTTGTACAGGTGTTATCAAGACTTACCACTACACACACGCACACACACACACACACACACACACACACACACACACACACACACACACACACACACACACACACACACACACACACACACACACACACACACACACACACACACACACACACACACACACACTTGTACAGGTGTTATCAAGGCTTACCATTGTATCTGGCTTACCACCACACTCGCACAACTACTACGACACACACACACACACACACGCACACGCAATCTTAAATCGAGTTGTCAACTTATGGAATGGGCTTCCCCGAGATGTCATAGACTGCAGCACCGTTGATTCATTTAAACTTCGCCTAGACAAATATCTCGCATCAAACCCGCGACTGACTGCGTTTGTAAATGAATAACTTTATTTTATCCTCCCATCAGTTACTAACCCATCTGTCCCATACTAGCTTCCTAATCCTGCCACTGACATTAGTTCCAGGGCAGTAGTTCCCTTTCCAATGTTCCCTTACCCACTCTTAACCACTGTTTGGACACTTGATCCTCAGTGTTTTGGAGGACAAGCAGCCTAGAAGGGTCACTAGACCTCTTGTTGCTTGATATCCTTTGTACACACACACACACACACACACACACACACACACACACACACACACACACACACACACACACACACACACAACTACTATGGTACAGTCACTCATAAACATTTGTGGACCTTCCCTATATTTAATTATGGAAGTATATCTCTGCAAACTAATTTAGTTGCCAGAATAGAATGAAAACGACATCCTCGGAACAGTAGGGGTTAAGGGGAGATTTCCACTCGAGGGATTTTTTCTGGACCCCTTTCTCCCTCATGTTTAGCCCCATTGCGTTTGAGATTTTAAGACGTTCGCCCTAGTAGTTTGGACATTTAAAGACATTTTGCCCCATTTCTGTCAATTTTAAGGCCTTTTGTGCCATTAAGGTGTCAAATTTTTTCCTGGCGAGCGATAGCGAGCCTGTAATTTAAGAGCAACCGGCCTCCGGCCGGGAAATTTTTCTACCGAAAAATGTACAAATTTATCTTGAAATGGGGTCTAGGGGGTGTAATTTTAAGCTTGATGAAAACTTAGGGAACAAACTAAATACCTCCCCTTAATCGTATCCTAATTTAGACTGTACACGGTTAATTAGGGGCTCTAAGATGCCAAATACAGTACAGATATATTGATAGCGAAACTTGTCAAGATACTGTATACCCTGATCCAAATATGCAGGGAATAGGTGTGAAAATGTACAGCCCATTTGCTCCAGCCTTTTTGTTTTTAGTTACAGGGGTTAGGGTTCCCAATTGCTGGCCTACCAACTTACCAACTTTAGGTACTTTTAGACTCGGATACCCCTGACTCCGATATACCCGCCGCTAAAGTGCTCGTGTGACACCGGGTTCAGTCTAATTGCCGATACCAAGGTAAAAGGTCCCAGGAATATTGCCGGAAAAAAACAAAAATGTTGGCTATCGAAAATTGACGACAAAAGCTCTCCTGTGTCTGAACCCCTTGAGGATTGTGACGCATTTTGGCAGTATTATTCTGGCTATCCTTAGACGATTTTATACAGCTTAGGAAGGATCAGCGGGAATGAAAAGAGTCAAGCCTCTCAATCAACCCTCTGGCTTCCATATAGGCCTACCCTGCCTAAACTTTTTTTTTTTTCTATATTCCAACTACTCCCTCTCGGGCATAGGCTGATAGCCTTTACATTCTACCGCTGAACACGGTGAGGCCCGTGAGGTCTTGTTCCAGTCTAGGGAGTGAGACATGCGAAGCATCCCGGCTCGAAGCAATCCCATCTCTGAAGCTGCCTCGCCTCTGCGCTTCACAGTCTCATCCCTCACACTCGGACCCTCACTCTCAGAACGCCACCTATTGAGCAATTAACTCACTAGGCATTGCCCCCCTGTAGCATATTTTTGAATATGGGAATATTCATACAATGCTATTTTAATCAGGGAACAATGAGGGATTTTTTTGGGCATTTCGGTGTGCTGTGGTAATGCACCGATACTAGGTACAGCACAAATTCCATCCCAATAATATCTTCCCATTGACATATTGGGATTCGAACCCGGGTCCATTGGATTACCAGTCCAGTGGCAAGACCACTCCGCCACACCTCCCCTATACTTAATAATAGCGAGATAACAGAAGGGAAGTGCTTCATCGATCCTCAGAGGGTAAACTTCGGCCGATCGAACAGTCGCCAATACCCTCGACACGCACTTTAGCCTATAGTCAACACACTCTTACACACTCAGGTTCTTCTGGCACACCATTTAATTTTCGTTATCTGAGGGCTTCGCATGATATTTTTTTTCCCCAATGTAACAGACTTTGACTAACACACCTACATTACCTCTAGCGTACCTTGATTTTGGCTTTCTATCATTCTTTCAACTTTGTGGAGGGACACTTGTGACAGGTAGCTTTGTATTTTGTCTCCTGCATACACATAGGAAAAGAGTATATATAATGCATAACAGAAAAATATCAACGCCACCAATATTCTCATCACCACCACATTAGAAGAACCACCACCATCATGATTACTAGCATCATCACCACCACTATTGTCATCACTACAACCACCACAAAACTATCACTACCGGTAATTTCAAAATAACTTCATATCATCATTATTAGTACCACCGCCTCCATTTCCACCTCATACACTTCATATCCTAGTGCCATTATCACCCCCACCCCCACCACCACCACGACCATCATAGTTAACATCACTATCACCACCATCACACATACACTCCTACTACCAAACTTACCACCACCATCATAGCTACCACCATAACCACCCCACCACCACAACCATCAAAGCTACCACCACCACCACCACCACCGTCATACATACACTCCTACTACCAAACTTACCATCACCACCATAGCTACCACCAAAACCACCACCACCACCACCGTCATACATACACTCCTACTACCAAACTTACCATCACCACCATAGCTACCACCAAAACCACCACCACCACCACAACCACCACCACCACCACCGTCATACATACACTCCTACTACCAAACTTACCATCACCACCATAGCTACCACCAAAAGCACCACCACCATCACAATCACCCTCACCACCACCATCACCACATCATGCACGCTCCCTACTACCAAACTCCCCACAACCATCACAGCAACCACCATAACCACCACCACCACCACCAGAATAGCTACCACCGCCATAGCTACCATTACCACCAAACTAGCCAACACTAACTACCACATACCACCCTAATTACTTGCCCATTACTCTCGCCGCCCCCGCCTTCACATCACTATTACCACTGATTACCCGGACTGATGGGGTTACTGTATTTCCGTATTGCTACTGATGACCTTTAAGGGGATATCTCCACTTGAGGGATTTTTTGCTTGACCCCTTTCTCCCTCATGTTTAGCCCCATTGCTTTTGATATTATAAAACGTTTTCCCCATTAGTTTAGCGATTTTAAGAACTTTCACCCCATATTAAGACCTTTCGTGCAATTCAGGTGTCGATTTTATCCTGGCGAGCGATAGCGAGCCTGTAATTTAAGAGGAACCGGCCTTTGGCCGGGACATTTTTCTACCGAAAAATGTACAAATTTATCTTGAAAGGGACTCAAGGGGGTGTAATTTTAAGTTTGATGGAGGTCTAGGGAACAAACTAAATACCTCCCCTTAATTGGTTTAGAAATATTCGAGCTTTTTGTGCTGTTTGTCTCCTATAGCCCTTCAAACTAACCTCCCCCTCCCCTAGAACACCTATTTTAAAACAAATTTGTGCATTTTTCGATTTTTCTCCTCTCTCTCGCCAGGAAAAAATGACACTTGAATGGAGTGAAACGTCCTATGATCGCCAAACTAAAGTGACGAAATAGAGAGAGGATTTTTAAAGAGAAACTCCATTTTGGTGCCACAATACTCGCACCCCAGCCCGTATATATCACTATTACCACTAACACAGACCATCTCAACCAGTAGACCATTTCGACCAGTAGCTCTCAACCAGTGCCAAATTAACCCAGATCAACCAAACCAGTGCCAAAATATAGCACTAACCTAACCTAACCTAACCGTATTGGTTGATTTGGTACTGGTTGAGAGCTACTGGTTGAAATGGTCTACTGGTCGAGTTGACCGGCCACCGACTGCAACACAACCTCTTTTATATAATCATTGTGTAATAATCCTGCCAACGCTATATTCAAGAATTTGTTAAGGGGAGGTCTCCACTTGAGGGATTTTTTTCTGGACCCCTTTCTCCCTCATGTTTAGCCCCATTGCTTTTGAGATTTTAAGACGTTCGCCCTAGTAGTTTGGACATTTTAAGACACTTTGCCCCATTTCTGTCAATTTTAAGACCTTTCGTGCCATTAAGGTGTTGATTTTTTCCTGGCGAGCGATAGCGAGCCTGTAATTTAAGAGCAACCGGCCTGGACATTTTTCTACCGAAAAATGTACAAATTTATCTTGAAAGGGGGGTCTAGGGGGTGTAATTTTAAGCTTGATGAAAACGTAGGGAACAAACTAAATACCTCCCCTTAACACCTGTGCCAGCGACGTTTTTTTTTTTTTTTTTTAGTCTAGCTATATTTTAGACGAGTTTGTGCAGTTTTAGACGAGTTTGTGCAGTTTTAGACGAGTTTGTGCAGTTTTAGACGAGTTTGTGCAGTTTTAGACAGAGTTTGTGCAGTTTTAGACGAGTTTGTGCAGTTTTAGACGAGTTTGTGCAGTTTTAGACGAGTTTGTGCAGTTTTAGACGAGTTTGTGCAGTTTAACAAGAATCTGTGGTAGTAAAAAGGGTTAAGCGAGATAGTTCGAAAGCTCCTAACTGCTGGAGGCCCTTTTTAAACTGAATGAAATCGTCCAATGGTAGCCAGAAAAAAAGTTAAATGGACGGCACCGGTACTGAAGGGGTTAACAAAGATGATGCACAATATATAATTATGCGTTATGTAATTTAAGGCCAAGTTGGAGAAGCTATAGTATTTTGACCTCCGATTTTGCTTATAGCGCCATTTTATTTTATTTTTATTTATTTTTACTACAGACGATTTTATGCAGTTTCAGAACTTATTTTATATGGAGGGTTTATTGAGTTCGTATTTACCCCTTTGAGTCCTTGAAGTAGATTATAAGCTAAAGGAAATCGTCTAATGGTAACCAGAATAAGATTAAAAATGACGTCATCGTGCTGAAAGGGTTAATTTGACTTAGATAATAAACTATCTAATCTTTCGTTTAATATAATTTAAATATCCTGACATTGATATTATAATGATTGCATTTCTGTATTAACTCTTTCAAGATTTAATACGTGTTTCGTTTGTTTTCTGGCTATTATTAGACGATTTTATTCAGATTAGGAAGGGTATATGGAAGTCAGAGGATTGATTGAGATAGTCTTTACCCTTATCATTCCCACAGATCCTTCCTGAGCTTTATAAAATCGTCTACTGATAGCCAGAATAAACTGTCAAAAAGCGGCATGATCTTTAAAGGGTTAATAGATGCCCTGATGATGATATATAATATATTAATTTAACTCCCAACAACACCAAACACATCTCAATAAAATTAATGAAAGCGTGTGATCCTACCGGGATTCGAACCTGGGTTACCACATACAAATTATAAACACTCTAAGCATTACACCATCAAGACAGTTAAAGGTTAAGTATATGACTACGATTTTATAGCCAATTATTAAATACTGGACATCAATCTAATCTTGTACTCAAACCTAACTGCACACTGAATGGCGTAATGTTTAACCCTTTCAGAATCTGTACCGGAGACGTCTTTTGAATTTTATTCTTGCTATGTTTAGACGATTTTGTGCAGTTTAAAAAGGATCTGTGGTAGTAAAAAGATGTAAGTGAGATAGTTCGAAGCCTGTTGATTGCTGAGGGCCCTATTTAAACTGAATACAATCGTCTAATAGCTAGAATTAAGTTAAAAGAACGGCTCTGGTAAAGAAGGGGTTAAATGAAAGGAAAGAACATTCTATGCGGCACAGATCTTTAAGGACCGACCTTGCTATATATTTACGTCGAAAGGTTGTTACCTAACTAATTATGTTCGTGACTACACTCGTTATTCTGTTCCTCCTACACTGTTAAAATCATGTCTTAAGAAAACTGAACATGTAAAAACCGTAACACAAATCGAACGCCTAATAAGTGTAATGATCGAATCTGTGTTACCTCTCGAACACTTCTTGTTGGGTTTGGGAACACTTTTATGGCCTAGTATGAATGCCAACACCGCGATAGTTTCTATAATGTGGTTGGTTTTTCTAGCCTCCTGTTTAGCCCCATTTGTTGTCAGATTTTAAGACGATCAGCCCATTAGTTTGGCAATTTTATGACCTTCCTCCCCATTTCTTTGTAAGTATTAAGACCATTTGTGCCATTTAGTTTTCGATTTTTTTCTGACGAGCGATAGCTAGCCTGTAACATACGAGGAACCGCTACCGAAAAATTTACACATTTTTCTAGAAGGGGAATCTTGGGTATGCTTTCTTAAGCTTGATGGAGGTCTAGGGAGGAACTAATAAACATAATAAAATAGGCCTATATATATCGACCAATAAATATATCCTCCCCCTTAAGATTACTAAAATGTTTACCAATTTTGTTTGAGGTACTGTACGCGTTCTATATTGCACATATGATTATTACAGTGTACTGAAGTTTGTTAAAATGAATACGTCGAATATGTGTAGCATATATTTATATATTTATTTAGTTATTTAGTTATTTTTAGTCTGTGTATATATGGATGGGACTCGTCAGCCTTGGTCAGCAACCCATTTAGGGAGGTAAACCATATACAAATCCTTACTGCTCAACAAAGGGTGAAGTAGGTTGGTGGATGGAATAGCCACCCACCACTGTTGAAAAAAAAAAGTGCTGAAACGATACATAGAGGGCCTCAGAGTCGGACGGACCCTAAGTTGTGTGGTCAATCCTGTAAGTCCTTGAATAAACTGGCACAAATTGTCCTTCTCATGGTGGACAGGTCCGCTTGAGGGTGTTTTGTGTATGGCCACCCTCACTAAGGGGAGTATGACGTCTGGCAATAGATCGATGTAATATAATTGAACACAAAACTAATCATAATGTATTGTATATCACACTGTCTATTATCAGAACTAGAACACCATTATGTATTATCACCAGAACACTACATATAATACACCATATTGGACTCCATATACAGTATATATAATCATTGCACCTTATTGCCTAAGATATAATCCATCACACCATTACCTCATACCACGCAACGCTATGCTACACATATAGCATTATTAATTCAACATCATATAGCACCCTTCACTCCACATACCATACCACATCACATTATATAACCACACCACACTGTACCATGCCTACCACACCATACCACCACAACACACACAATACAATACCTACCACACCATACCACCACACAGTACCATGCCAACCACATCACATTATATAAACCACACCACATAGTACCATGCCTACCACACCATACCACCACACCACACAGTACCATGCCAACCACACCATACCACCACGCCATACCACCACAACACCACAATACAATACCTACCACACCATACCACCACACAGTACCATGCCAACCACGTCACATTATATAAACCACACCACACACAGTACCAACCCTATCACACCACACCACCACACCACACAGTACCATACCTACCACACCATACCACCACGCCATACCACCACAACACATTATATAATCCACCACAACGCTCAGTACCACACCATACCACCACACCATACCACACACAATACCATACCTACCATACCATACCACCACATCACATTATATAAACCATACCACAACACTCAGTACCACACCATACCACCACATCACACTCTATAAAAACATAAAACATATGACCAACACACCATATTTAACACTAATTATTGACCCCTTGCGAATTCCGACCTCTCTCTCTCTCTCTCTCTCTCTCTCTCTCTCTCTCTCTCTCTCTCTCTCTCTCTCTCTCTCTCTCTCTCTCTCTCTCTCTCTCTCTCTGTTTATATTACGGTTTCAACTTCCTTCTAGCCTGAAACTACCAAATAGTCCATTAAGGGGGTAGTATTTGGTTTTTGGTCTAAATATTTATTTATTTATGTTTGAGTTTCCTCGCTAGACCTCCATCAAGCTTAGAAAAAACGCCCCCTAGACCCCCTTTCAAGATAAATTTGTACATTTTTCGGTAGAAAAATGTCCCGGCCGCAAACCGGTTCCTTCTAAAATTAGAGGCTCGCTATCGCTCAGCAGGAAAAAATCGACACCTAGACGGCACGAAAGGTCTTAATATTGACAACAAAATAAGGCGAAAGGTCTCAAAATCGCCAAACTAACGGAATGAACGTCTTAAAACCTCAAAACTAATATGCTCAAACATGAGGGAGAAGGGGGTCCAGAAAAAGCGAGGTCTACCCCCTTAACCCCTTCAGTACCGGTGACGTCCTTTTAACTTTATTCTGGCTACTATTAGACGATCGTATTCAGTTTAAAAAGGGTCTCCAGCAATTAACAGGCTTCGAACTATCTCCCTTAACCCTTTGGACTACCACAGATCCTTCTTAAACGGCACAATATCGTCTTAAATATAGTAAGAATACAATTTAAAAGCCGTCGCCGGTACAGAAGAGGTTAAGGGGAGGTCTCTCCACTTGAGGGATTTTTTTTCTTGACCCCTTTCTCCCTCATGTTTAGCCCCATTGCTTTTTATATTATAAAACGTTTGCCCCATTAGTTTAGCGATTTTAAGAACTTTCACCCCATATTAAGACCTTTCGTGCAATTCAGGTGTCGATTTTATCCTGGCGAGCGATAGCGAGCCTGTAATTTAAGAGGAACCGGCCTTCGGCCGGGACATTTTTCTACCGAAAAATGTACAAATTTATCTTGAAAGAGACTCAAGGGGGTGTAATTTTAAGCTTGATGGAAGTCTAGGGAACAAACTAAATACCTCCCCTTAAGCAACATTACTGTTACTGACGCCTTGAATGACTGCTTACACAACTGGCTTCTTTCACTCATTATAGCGTAGTATGTTAATGATCGTGACCCCTGTTTATGTGTAAGTACCCACATCAATAGTTAGGTCGTGTGTAGGGCGTTCACCTGTGTGTGTGTGTGTGTGTGTGTGTGTGTGTGTGTGTGTGTGTGTGTGTCTGTCTGTCTGTGTACGAAGGGATTGATTTTTTTTTTTTTTTTTTTTGTCTGAGGGAGGTAGAAAAGCGAGGAAGGACTACCTCACAGTGCCACTAATTAGTAATACCCACCAGTTCTGCTAATTACTCTATTTACATGTCCTCCAACAACATGTGTTATGCCTGTATCACACGAGTATTTATCCATCAAATTTTATCATTAACCCTTTCAAGATCCCATGCGTATTTCTTGTCTGTGTTCTGGCTATTATTAGACGATGTTATTCAGACTGGTGACCGGTCAACTCAACCAGTAGACCATTTCAACCAGTAGCTCTCAACCAGTGCCAAATCAACCAATACGGTTAGTTTAGGGTAGGTTAGTACTATATTTTTTCACTGGTTTGGTTAGTCTGGGTTAATTTGGCACTGGTTGATAGTTACTGGTTGAAATGGTTTACTGGTTGAGATGACCAGACTAGGATGGGTATATGGAAGTCCGAGGGTTAATTTAGCTAGTCTTTACCTGTATCATTCCCACAGATCCTCCCTAAGCTGTAAACAAATCATCTAATGATAGCCAGAAAAAGCTGTCATAATGCGTCATAAATGTCAAAGGGTTAACACTGGTCTGGCAGCTTATAACTTTGTCGCCAATGATTCCAGAGATGTGGCCGGGAAAATGCTGATCATGACAACTGACAACACACGTTTTCGGGTGTGCCTGCCATAAGGGGGGTCACCTGCTTTTGTTCTCTTCCTCTGGCTTGTATCCATTCGGCCCCATTCAGCCAACTGTTTTAAGACGTTTATATCCATCCAGGTGTCGATATCTTTCTGGCGAGCGATATCGAGCCAGCATTGTATGGAGAAACCGGCTTCGCCGGAGGCATTTTTCTATCGAAAAATGTACAAATTTAGCTTGCTCTCAAAACAAAACTATATATATGCTGGCTCGCTACCGCTCACCAGGAAAATATTGACACCTGGATGGGGGTAAACGTCTTAAAACAGTAGGCTGAATGGGGCCGAATAGATACAAGCCAGAGAAAGAGGGAGAGAAAGATAAAAAAATCGAGGTGGGTCCCTACTTAACCCCTTCTATACCGGAGACGTCTTTTTAAAATTATTTTGGCTACTATAAGACGATGTTATTCAGTTTAAAAAGGGACTCTAGCAATTAACAGGCTTTGAACTATCTCCCTTAACCCTTTATACCACCACAGATCCTTCTTAAGCTGCACAAAGTCGTCGAAGTACTGTATAGCTAGAATAATATTAAGATACAAATAATAATATTAAAATTAGCTTAAAAAGCACCTCTTAGACCCCCTTCGAGATTAATTTGTACATTTTTCTGTAGAAAATGTCCCCGCCGAAGGTCGGTTCCTCGTACATTACAGGCTCCCTATCGTTAGCCAGGAAAATTGTCGACACCTAAATGGCACGAAAGGTCTTATTATTGCCAAAGAAATGAGGTGAAAGGTCTGAAAATCGCCAAACTAATGAGCCGAACGTCTTAACCCTTTCACGCATTTATGACGCAGAGGTTTTAGCAAAAAGAAATAGAGTTCTCTCACTCTTATAATTACCTCTCCAAAATTAGTTTTCTGCCCACAGATAACTCAAAGACAACTGTAGAAGTTGAAGTAACTAAACTAAAGGTTTCTAAATACCCCTGATGGTAACAAAAAAGGCTTTAAAATATCCCCAAAAGGCTCAAAATCGCGTCATATGTCGGAGAGGGTTAACATCGGAAAACAAATGGGGCTAAACATGAGGGGGGAAGGGGGTCCAGAAAAAGCAACTACCTCCTCCTTTCTCAGCCACCCCACTACGCTCTTCCCGATAGTCTTAACCCGTTCAGTGTACCAGGGACGTCCTTTTCATCATATTCTGTCAACTATTAGACGATTGTAGTCAGCTTAGGAAGGACCTCTAGCAATAATATAGTCTTCAAACTATCTCAACCAACCTTTTTAAGGGGAGGTTTCCACTTGAGGGATATTTTTTCGAACTTCCTTCTCCCTCATGTTTAGCCCCATTTCTGTCAATTTTAAGACGTTTCGTGCCATTTAGGTGTCGATTTTTTCCTGGCGAGCGATAGCGAGCCTGTAACTTAAGAGGAATCGGCCTTCGGCCGGGACATTTTTCTACCGAAAAATGTACATATTTATCTTGAAAGGGGGTCTAGGGGATGTCATTTTAAGCTTGATGAAGGTCTTAGCAATACACTAGAAACCTCTAATTTTTAGAATACACTAGAAACCTCCCCTTCACTACCCCAGATCCTTCCCAAGCTGCATAATATCGTTTAAATATAGCTAGACTAAGAATATAACACGTCGCTGGTACTCAAAGGGTTAACGATCCACAGTGTTGACGATGCCTAAATTATCATGGGGGTAACACATAATTGGGGGGTGTTATTGTGAGTGGTCGGTAACGGGAGCCCCCTATACCCTGTTTCCAAAGTAGGTAGGCCAGACATCGTGAACCCTGCTCTCTGTAACTCAATGAGGGCTGGAGCAAATGGGCTGTACGTGTCCACACCTATTCTCTGGCTGACCCTTCCCAAATGGTAGTGATAAGGGGAGATTTCCACTTACGGGATTTTTTTCTTGACTCCTTTCTCCCTCATGTTTAGCCCCATTGCTTTTCTAATTTTAAGACGTTCGCCCCCATTATTTTGAAAATTTTAAGAACTTTCGACCCATTTCTGTCAAATTTAAGACCTTTCGTGCCATTTAGGTGTCGATTTTATCCTGGCGAGCGATAGCGAGCCTGTAATTTAAGAGGAACCGGCTTTCAGCCGGGACATTTTTCTACCGAAAAACGTACAAATTTATCTTGAAAGGCGCTCAAGGAGGTGTAATCTTAAGAGGAGATTTCCACTAAAGGATTTTTTCTTTACCCCTTTCTCCCTCATGTTTAGCCCCATTGCTTTTGATATTATTGAACGTTGCCCCCATTAGTTTAGCGATTTTAAGAACTTTCACCCCATATTAAGACCTTTGGTGCAATTCAGGTGTCAATTTTATCCTGGCGAGCGATAGCGAGCCTGTAATTTAAGAGGAACCAGCTTTCGGCCGGTACATTTTTCTACCGAAAAATGTACAAATTTATCTTGAAAGGGACTCAAGGGGGTGTAATTTTAAGCTTGGTGGAGGTCTAGGGAACAAACTAAAAACCTCCCCTTAATTCCTCTAGTCGTTTGTGAGTTATAGAGGTTAATGTTCCAGAGTATTGGCCTACTTATTTGGAATAGGGTATAGCAAGGTCGCCAACATGTACAGTCGCGCTAATGAGTCATGTTCCAGCTGTCATTACGTTTGGCTCGCTCTGTGCTGTATTAATGTCTGTCAGGTGTTGAATGGGGTGGGTAAGTGAAGGAACATGTTTGTATATTCCACTCGATAGGAAGAAATGAAGCTTAGATACTGCTGATACCACCGAGACATCACTTATTAGCGCGTCTGTACAGATGGGAAGACTGGCAAGAAAATCGACCTATTGAATCTATTGTGGGGGTATCGATTTATCCATACCACGGTGTTGGGAGTTACAGTTAGAATACGACCCCTAGTTCGAAGTATTAGGAGTGAAGACAAATATCAATCCACCCTATTGGTACATTTTTTACAGTCTTAACCCTTTCAGTACCGGTGCCGTCCTTTTAACTTTATTCTGGCTATTATTAGATGATTATATTCAGTTTAAGTTGGGCCTCCAGCAATAAACATACTTCGAATTATCTCATTTACCTTTTATACTACCACAGATCCTTCTTAACTGCCCAAAATCATCTAACTATAGCTAAAATATGATTAAAAAGACGTCGCTGGTACAGAAGGGGTTAAAACGGGTATCAGGAACATACACCCTAGATGAGAATATTTTGATTCATGAATGAGAACTTCCATTGGATAATGCGCTTCCTAGGCCTAGCCACCAAGAAATTGCCTATTAAAATTTAACCTACTAGGGTGTATATAAACCCGACTAAATTATACTCATCTCAAAATAGTGTTACACATAGAAATCTCACCAACTTCCGCAGACGCTACGTAGCATGGTAATTTCAAGCATTGTATAGTGATGGTAATTCTCGCTTGTTTCTCGAAAATCATGTCTCGCTTAATTGTCCAACCTTGGCAAAAATTATATAAAAAAATCGCCTTTTAATAGATCTTCATAAAAAAAAAATCCCACTTCTACCCAATATTTAACATTTGAAGATAATGACGCATTTTGACAGTTTATTCTGGCTATCATTAGGCGATTTTATGCAGTTTTAGAAGGATCTGTGGGAATTATAAGGGTAAAGACTCTCAATTAACCCTCTGACTGCCAAATACCCTTTCTAATCTGAATAAAATCGTCTAATAATAGCCTGAAAACAGAACAGAAATGCGTATTGCATCTCGAACCCCCCTTAAAAGTACGTTCCTACATATCTGTATTTCTTTATTCTTGGATATGTTTCGTGTTTGTTTGTTTTTGTTGTTTGTATTGCGTCACCGTTACTCTTCATGGGAAGCTTTCATTAACCCGTTCAGTACAGGTGACATCTTTGTAAAATTCTGTCAACTAGAAGATTGTATTCAGCTTAGGAAGGACGTTTACCCATTCAAAGGTTACAGGCCATCTCAATTAATCCTTTTTAGCTACCATATATCTTTCCTAAGCTTCATGAAATCGTTTAAATATAGCTAGAATAAAAGGTATAAAACGTCGCTGGTCAATTCTTTCTTTCGGAAAAAATTGGCACTTGATCTTAATTTTTGTCTTTCTAAACCATTGGCACTTTATCTTATACGTGTGTTCTTTGTATTCATCTATTGTTTTAAGGTTTTAAGGTTTTATGTAATTTAACCTTTTTCTTTGTTCATCTTTATACTTGTCTCTATTTATATTTCAATACACTTATTTTCTATTATTATGTTAACTTGATTTCTTTTAACTGTCTTTTCTTTCACTACATTTGTTTTTATCTTGATCTTTATGTCTTTCAATTTGATAACGACTTTTATTCTCTTTCACAATATTACTAGTTTTGTGTTTCATTGCGCTCTCTCTCTCTCTCTCTCTCACACTATTCTTCCTCTCTTCCTCTGCCTGAGCCACTCTATCCCTCACTGACTGTGGTAGACTGTAGTGCCACGCGATCCACACATACACACACACGTACACACATTGGGGGGGCCAAGCTAACAACTGGCACTAACCCCCCTCCCCTTCCCCTCCTTCTCACTCTCTTATTCCTTCCCCTCTTAACCCTCCCCCCCCCCCTTTCCCTCTCTCAGACCCCATCCTCTTCCCTCTCTCACTCCCTATCACCATCACTCCCCCTTCCTTTCCCCTCTCACTCCCTCCCACTCCCTATCACCATCACTCCCCCTTTCCTTCCCCCTCTCAGACCCAACTCCCTTCCCTCTCTTACTCCCTATCACCATCACTCCCCCTTTCTTTCCCCTCTCACTCCCTCCCACTCCCTCTCTTACTCCCTATCACCATTACTCCCTATCACCATCACTCCCCCTTTCCTTCCCCCTCTCAGACCCAACTCCCTTCCCTCTCTTACTCCCTATCACCATCACTCCCCCTTTCTTTCCCCTCTCACTCCCTCCCACTCCCTCTCTTACTCCCTATCACCATTACTCCCTATCACCATCACTCCCCCTTTCCTTCCCCCTCTCAGACCCAACTCCCTTCCCTCTCTTACTCCCTATCACCATCACTCCCCCTTTCTTTCCCCTCTCACTCCCTCCCACTCCCTCTCTGACTCCCTATCACCATCACTCCCCCTTTCTTTCCCCTCTCACTCCCTCCCACTCCCTCTCTTACTCCCTATCACCATTACTCCCTATCACCATTACTCCCTATCACCATCACTCCCCCTTTCCTTCCCCCTCTCAGACCCAACTCCCTTCCCTCTCTTACTCCCTATCACCATCACTCCCCCTTTCTTTCCCCTCTCACTCCCTCCCACTCCCTCTCTTACTCCCTATCACCATTACTCCCTATCACCATCACTCCCCCTTTCCTTCCCCCTCTCAGACCCAACTCCCTTCCCTCTCTTACTCCCTATCACCATCACTCCCCCTTTCTTTCCCCTCTCACTCCCTCCCACTCCCTCTCTGACTCCCTATCACCATTACTCCCTATCACCATCACTCCCCCTTTCCTTCCCCCTCTCAGACCCAACTCCCTTCCCTCTCTTACTCCCTATCACCATCACTCCCCCTTTCTTTCCCCTCTCACTCCCTCCCACTCCCTCTCTGACTCCCTATCATTACCCTCTCCCTCCACCTCCCTCTTTCACTCACTGACTTCTCTTCTCGACTGTTCTCCCTCTCCCTCTCCCTCTCCCTCTCCCTCAACTCTCTCTATGCACTAACTCCCCACCACCCCTCACTCTATCACTCCCCCATCCACTCTTTCCCCTTCCATTCTTATTTCCTCCTCCCTTCTCTATCTTTCTCACTCACTCTTTTATTTTAACTTATATACTCCCCTCTTTCTACTCCCCCCCCCCTCTCTCTCTCTCTCTCTCTCTCCCTCCCTCCCTCCTCCCTCCCCCCTCCCCCCTCTCCCTCCCCTACTGTCTCCACACATGGTATTCACCCCTCACTCCTTTCCCTTCCCTCTGTATTCCCCCCCCCCCCTCACTCTCCCCCCCCCCCTCACTCTCCCCCCCCCTCCCTTCACCTCGCCTGTCTTTCTCTCTCACTCTCTCATATGATACTCAACCCTCACCCTCCCTCTCTCTTTTTTTTTTTTTTTTTTTTTTTTTTTAAAGAGACAATGAACGGAGGAAGGAAAAACACAGATAAAACAAAAAGGTCCATGTTCCTAAAGGCATCCTCCATTCATAAAATGTTTATAACAACTGGATTTAAACATTTGTAGATTGTAAGTTTGTGGAAAGCAATTCGAGGGAAGTGAATTCCAGAGTAGTAGTTCTAGGGATAAATTAATTTTGATAAGCAGAAGTTCTGCATTGTGGAGGAGGAAGTGTAAATTCATGGGCGCTCTCAGCTGCCCTAGTTCTACGGGGAAAGATGTGGAGAGACGGCACAATTGAAGCAAGTTCCTCGGAACAATTGCTGTGAAAATATCTGTAGAATAATGCAAGGGATGCAACGTTTCTTCGTATGGATAATGTAGGAAGGCCCTGTGTGATTGCAGGGTTATTGATTAATCTAATAGCTTTATTTTGAATTTTGTCCAACTGCCTCAATGCAACCACTCCACTTCCACTCCACAGAGGTGAACAGTAATCCATCTGAGAACGCACATGACTTTTATATACTACGGCCAACTGCTCGTCAGTGAAGAATTCTCGAACTCTGTACAGGAGTCCCAGTTTTTTAGAGGCATTCTTAGCAATGCTTCTAACATAATGTGTCCAGCTCAAGTTAGTAGTTAATGTTACACCGAGAATGTCAATACTAGGGGAAGTGGGAATATTTACATCATTAAAAAATATATGGGAGTCAGTGAGATTCTGTCGGTTAGAAAATTGAATGTACTTGGCTTTCTGTGCATTAAAGGACACTAGATTCTTTTGTCCCCATTCTTCAATTCTAGAAAGGTCCTGGTTCAGAGAAATTGCAGTGTTTATTTTTGAATTTATAAGATCGGGTTGGGTGAAAGAATTGGTAAATGTGAAGGAACTGTGGAGTGTTGAGTCATCTGCGTAGGAATGTATTGGATTATGAGTGGTAGATATGAGATCATTGATATGAATGAGGAACAGAGTTGGGGCCAAAACTGATCCCTGGGGAACACCAGCATTTATTGAGTGAAATTGAGAATAAAGGCCATCTACCATTACACGTATTTTTCTGTTCTGAAGATAAGACGAAATTAGTGGAACTAATGATGCAAGGCCGTAGTGTGACATCTTCGACAATAAGGATTGATGCCAGACTCTATCAAATGCCTTTGATATATCCAGTGCTATTGTATGTGTTTCACCATGTTGGTCTGTAGCTTGGTTGATTTGATTCGTAAGAAGGCAAAGAATGTCTGCAGTTGATCAACATCGTCTAAAACCATATTGCCTATCACTGATTAATTTATTATTCTCAAGATGCTTAATTATGTGATTATTTAATATAATTTCAAAGACTTTACCAAGAGTGGAAGTTATAGCTATTGGTCTGTAGTTTGATGGATCTGAAGAGGCACCTTTTTTAGGAACTGGATGGATGTTTGCTTTTTTCCAGGGTACTGGGAAGCATGAGGTATGAGTACATAGACGGAACATTTTGCCAATACAGGAGCGAGCACCAAGGAGCAATTCTTAAGTACTATTGGAGGAATTTCATCTGGACCAGGAGCCTTGTCTACTGAGAGATTCTGCAAAATAGTTTTGACATGTCTGGTGTGGATCTTAAGTGAGGGAATTTCAGGCGAATTAAAATTAAGTACAGGGACATCTTGATTTTATTTCATCTAAGGTTGAGTTGGTGGAGAAAATATCCGCAAGAAGGTTAGCTTTACCTCGTGGGTCACTTACAAGATTGCCAGTCGGAGATTTTAATGGTGGAATGGATGAAGCAGTAGTGAAGTTGGATTTGAATGAGTTAAGAGTAGACCAAAATATTTTGTTATCATTTGGATTATTTAGAAGTTTATTTGCCTGCTTGTGGAGAAAGTTTGATTTAGTTAGGTTTAATACAGTTTTGGCATGATTTCTGAGGTTTCTAAAGTAATTAAAGGCTTCATGTGTTTTTGATCTTGTGTATGCATTGTAGGCTATTGCTTTTTGTTCAGTTACTCTAGCACAATTATGGTCAAACCATTTAGGTGAATTAGATCTTTTACTGTACTTTTGATGAGGAATAAAAGTTTCCATTCCAATTTTTACAAAATCTTGTATGTGGCTCAAGGTGGAGTGTGCATCATTAGAAAAGAAATAGGTCCAGGGAATATCAATAAAGACACCTTGAAGACCCTCCCAGTCTGCCCTATCGTAATGCCATTTAGTCACCAAAACAGGTTCAGAGTGGGAAGGTGTGGTAGGTGATAGCCAGGTGGCCTGTATCAGACAGTGATCAGAAGATCCAAGCGGGGACCTCACTGTAACATCATAATTTTCTGAATTGGTTGTTAAAAATAAGTCCAGTAGGTGGGAATTATGATTAGGATTATCTGGTACACGGGTGGGTTGGTTGACTAGTTGAGTGAGATTAAATGAGTCTGCAAATAGCTCACATTCAAGACCAGCATCATCAGTCCTGGCTGAATGAGTGAGCCATTCAACATTATGGACATTAAAATCACCCAACACAGTGATTTCAGAAGAAGCATTTAAGTTGAGGACACTGAGTTGTGAGGACAGAGAATCAAAAAGACTTTGCTCTGGAGGAGTATTTGGGGAACGGTAGATGCAACATATGTATTTAAATTTACCAGCAGAAATTAATTTGTATATAGAATAATCAAAATAGGGACAATTGAAACTAGTAACCTCCTCCAGGGCAATTTCAGATTTTGCGAAGCAACATACACCTCCTTTAGCTCTGAAATTTTGGAGCAGTTGATAACCTGGAAAATTAATTCTAGACGTGTCAGATGTGGATATTACTTGAGTCTCTGTCAAAAAAAGGAGAGTAGGGGATTCTGCTTGAAGAAATTGGTGTACAGAATTGATGTTAGAGTGAAGTCCCCTTATATTGCTAAAGAAAAAGCTGCACCGACGAGCAGCTTTGGGACGTTGCAATGCTCTTGACACAGTCGCATGATGACGACCGCGAGGCATATAGCCCAACTGTATTATGGTTTGGCACCACTGGTGAGAACAGTTCCGCGCGGCCTATTTAATGGCTAACTCAGCTAAACTCGCGCATATTTTACCGTACCGTATGGCGCGGCAAAGAGAAGACAGAATGAGACCACAGTTTTAAATCTTATATATTTTATTAGTTAAAAATAACATTTACAATAGTATACATATCGTTATATATATATATATATATATATATATATATATATATATATATATATATATATATATATATATATATATATATATATATATAATGTATATGTATATATATATATATATGTATATGTATATGTATATATATATATATATATATATATATATATATATATATATATATATATATATTTCAATCTATCTAAACAGGATGTATACCATTTAACCTAACCTAACTTAACCTAACCTCATTCTGTCTTCTCTTTGCCGCGCCATACGGTACGGAAAAATATGCGCGAGTTTAGCTGAGTTAGCCATTAAATAGGCCGCGCGGAACCGTTCTCACCAGTGGTGCCGAACCATAATACAGTTGGGCTATATGCGACCGGGAGGGCCCTGTGTCAATGACCCAACCCTGCCGGGGGTGGATATCCGAGGGACCACCAGGTTTGCTCTTAACAATTGTACTGCCATATTTATTGGGTAAGGTGTATGGTGTTACATGTATGATATGTAGTGGGAAGAGTAGTGTTTTATGGATAGAGGATAGCGATGTAGGGCAATGTCGTGAAGTTGGATGTGTATGTTATATAAAGAGGGTTTTCCTGATACCCCTGATGTGTGAGGCAGATAGATATGTATCCAGCTACCAAGGCCTGGGAGAGAAAGTGAAATTCAGGCTATTCCCTGAGTCTCCCGAAACCTTGGCGGTAGTACTTCCCTGGGCGGGGCTGCCTACCCCTACTACTCTAAAATTATCTTCTAGCCCCCTTCCCCTCACCCCTTCACTCTCTCTCTCTCTCTTTTCTTCTAACTCCCTTCCCCTCACCCCTTCGCTCTCTCAAATTCTACGACAAGGCCTTCAGCACAAATAGCCGACTAAAATATTTGTGTCTGAGGGAAGAAGTTGAATTCATCAACCTCTGGGACAACTTCTACAACCAGCCTACTCTGTTCCGCAAGGATGGCACTCATCTAAACCCTGTGGGTTCAGCACGCATGGGTCGTCTCCTACACGAAGCAGTCCGCAGCCATGGATAAAAAAAAACGCCATCCGAGAAGAAGCAGCAGTGACATAAATCATCCAACGCCAAGAAAAAAACAGAGGCAACCGAGGACCACCAGCGATAAGGACCGAAGACAGCGAGGACCGAGGACAGCCATGAACATAAATGTAGATCCGACAAGAACCAAAAATATTATTAAAGAGCGTTCCGTGAGTTCTAAAATAACAAATTTAAAGGTTTTCTATGCAAACGCTCGTAGCATACGCAATACATTTTTAGATTTAGAGGAGCTAGTGTTTACAGAAAATTATGATGTGATTGGCATAACAGAATCTTGGCTCAATACAGAAGATAGAGACTTTTTAGCAGAGTATTCACTTCCCGGTTATGTAATGTTTGAGAAAAGCCGAATAAATCGAAATGGAGGTGGCGTTTTACTTTATATCAAAGAAAGTCTTAACCCTACCCTCTTGTCAAAACCTCAAATTGTGAATGTCGACGCATCTTTTGTGCTAATAAAGAATAATAAAGGTACAAAAATAATACTTGCATTAATATACAGACCTCCAGCTCAATCAGTGCAAACTGACCGAGAAATTTACGAACAAATTGCAGATGTAAGTAACTCACAAGATACCGTAATTTTTGGCGACTTTAATTTACCTGTGACCAAGTGGGGCGATACTCTTACTTCACACTCCGGACATGACTTGTATACGAACTTGCAAGAGAGTTCGCTTTATCAATTTGTTCGAACGCCAACCCGTGGTAATAACGTTCTTGACATTGTACTTGCAACAAAAGAAGAATTAATAGAGAATTTGAATGTTGGTGATGAATTCAGTAACAGCGACCATCGTACGATAACTTTCACTTTAAAGTTTACTAGTAACGAACCAAATAGTAGCATCGAAAAAGTCCCTAATTTCAAGAAAGCAAACTTCCATAAACTTAGAGCTATGTTTAAAGAAACTGACTGGAGCTTTTTAATTCACAATAACAACATAAATACATCTTGGAAGTTATTCGAAGCCACTTACCTAAAAGCAGTGCAAAACTGCATACCATCGAAAATACGGCGTCCAGGCCATAATAATAAGCCCAAATGGTGGAATAAAGATATTTCAAACTGCCTGCTTGCTAAAAAAATTGCTAATGATAGATTAAAATCCTCACAAAATGACGAAGAACGGCTGAAATTTGTAGAGCTACGACGCAAAGCCAAAAAGTTAATTAAGCAAAGTAAAAAGACCTTAGAGTTACATATTGCGAATCAAAGTAAAACAAACCCGAAAGAATTCTATAGTTATATCAGAAAGAAAAAAGTAGTTACTTCAACTGTTGGACCGTTAGTCGATGAAAATGGAGAATACACCAAAGACGAAGTACAAATGAGTAATGCCCTCAATACCTTCTTTGCATCAGTTTTTACAACAGAAGACCTCAGTGATATCCCTACACCATCGCCGATTCAGATTGATATTTCAGATGTTCTAAGCAATATCACCGTTACAGAGAGAGAAGTATTGAATTGTTTAGATAAACTCAAGGTAAATAAAACGCCTGGACCTGATAAAATCTCGCCTAGAGTTCTAAAGGAAGCTAAGGATGAGCTCTCCAAACCACTGACATTACTATTCAATAAATCCTTGCAGTCTGGAACTATGCCCGATCAGTGGAAGCTAGCCAACGTAACACCGATATTCAAAAAAGGCAGCAAATCCCTACCCAGTAACTATCGTCCAATTAGCTTAACCTCAGTTGTATGTAAAATGCTAGAAACGGTCATACGAGACAGACTCGTAAATCACTTAGAGGAAAATAACATACTTAAAGATACTCAACACGGCTTTCGTAAAAAACGTTCCTGTTTAACAAACCTCTTAGACTTCTTCCACGATATCCTCAACCTCTACGATGAGAGTAAAGCTGTAGATATTATATACCTTGATTTTCAAAAGGCCTTTGGCAAAGTTCCCCACAAACGTTTACTGCTAAAACTAAAAGCGCATGGAATACAAGACGGTGTGTTGAAATGGATAGAAAATTGGCTCAGCGACAGAAAGCAAAGAGTAGTCATAAACGGTAAGGCATCTAAATGGACCAATGTAAGTAGCGGGGTACCCCAGGGATCGGTACTAGGACCAATTCTCTTTCTAATTTACATCAACGACATAGATGAGGGTCTCACCTGTACAATCTCAAAATTTGCTGACGATACAAAAATTGCAAATAGCGTACTCTCAAAAGAACAAGTTGACGCTATGCAACACAATCTAGATAAATTGTCATGTTGGGCCCAAATTTGGCAAATGAGTTTCAATGCGGATAAATGTAAAGTACTACATATCGGATACCTAAATGAGAAAGCAAACTATTCGATGAATGGCACTCAGCTTAAGAATGTAAACAGAGAAACCGATCTGGGAGTAACAATATCGAGTAACCTAAAACCGAGTCAACAATGTTCAGAAGTTGTTAAGAAGGCAAACAAAATAATTGGCTTTATAGGCAGGTCATTTGAGCATAAATCCAAAGAAGTTATCCTAACCCTTTACAATTCCTTAGTCCGCCCTCTTCTGGAATACTGCGTTCAATCCTGGTGCCCTTATTACCAAAAAGATATAAACAAGCTAGAACGAGTTCAACGTAGAGTTACCAAAATGATACCTAGCCTAAAGAACAAACCATACGAAGAGCGTCTTAGAGAATTAAATCTATTTCCTTTAACCCAGCGCAGATTAAGAGGTGACTTAATTCAAGTGTTCAAAATCATCAAAGGCATCGACAATATGAACTGTAGTAAGTACTTCACTATCGACCAAGCTAATTACACGCGGGGAAACGGTTTGCAAAATTATTGGTAAATCTTTTAACTCACACGAATCTAAGAATTTCTTCTTCAATCGAGTTGTCAACTTGTGGAATGGGCTTCCCCGAAACGTTATAGACTGCATCACCGTTGATTCATTTAAACTCCGCCTAGACAAATATCTCGCATCAAACCCGCGACTGACTGCATTTGTAAATGAATAACTTTATTTTATCCTCCCCTCAGTTACTAACCCATCTGTCCCCTACTAACTTCCTAATCCTGCCACGGACATTAGTTCCAGGGCAGTAATTCGCTTTCCAATGTTCCCTTACCCACTCTAAACCACTGTTTGGACACTTGATCCTCAGTGTTTTGGAGGACAAGCAACCTAGAAGGGTCACTAGATCTGTTGTTGCTTGATTTCCTTTGTACTCCTTTGTACTCCTTTGTACTCTTATCTTCTAGCTCCCTTCCCCTCAACCCTCCCCTCTCTTTATCTTATCTTCTAGCCCCCTTCCCCTCACCCCCTCCCTCTCTTACCCTCTAGTCCCTCCCCCCCTCCTTCCTCTTCCCCCATATTTGTTGTGTGTTATTATCCCCCCCGGCCCCCCCTGGTCTTCCCCCTCGTTTGTCTGCCCTCCCCCTCTTCCCCCTCCCCTACCTCCCCTCCTTGTTCTTTTCTCTATTTCCATTTTCTCTTTTCCTCTTTCTATTCCTTCCTTCTACTTCCTTCCAGACTTCTCCGTCTTCCTTCCTCCTTCCATCTCCCTTAGTCCTTTCCTACGTCTTCCCTTTCCTTCATGTTTCCTTTTTTCGTTACTCTGCCCCTATTCCCTTTTCTCCTCCTTTATTCCCCTTCTTCCTTCCTTCTTCTTCCTCCCCTCACCTCTTCCATCCTTCCTATCCCTTGTTTTTTCTCCTTCATCCTCCTCTTCCATCACCCTCCTCCTTTCTTCTCCTCCCTTCTCCCGCCTTTCGCCCCCTTCCGGCCCCCCCCCTTCCGCCCCCCCCCCCTTCCGCCCCCTCCCTTCCTCCTTTCCTGTCATTACCCCCTCCCCCCTACCTCCCTTCCTATACCGTTCCCCTTACAACTTCTCATTCATTGATAATTATTGTACTAGCCCCTCCCCACTGCTCTCTCTCTCTCTCTCTCTCTCTCTCTCTCTCTCTCTCTCTCTCTCTCTCTCTCTCTCTCTCTTGCCTTTATATAATTTTTGTTTTGTTTTATTTGCTTTTGTAATTTATTATTTTATTATCATCATCATCAATAGTAGTAGTAGTACGTTAACTGAATATAATTATATCTTTCTTGGCGCTGGCGGATTCGTCAAGCATGATTGAATTTATAAGTATATTAGGTAAATGGCAAGGATAGTGTGAACTGTTTAATTATTTACATGAATTAGGGATCCCGCAAAAGAAACTATAAATATTTTGGTACCTTGTTGGTTAAAACCTTATCAGTTTCCCAAGGTTAGCTGGTAAGTGACAAGGGGAAAGGTTGGTCGTGGTCCATCTTCTTATTCTCTATTCTTCACGTTACACGCTGGTGTGTGTACTGTAGGTGCGGTTGGGATGCCTATCAAGGCTTTGGTTGTCTCGGGCTGCAGACTGCTACCTTACCTGAATTACAGTTAAAGTTAAGTTGGATTGGTATGCAAACACATTCGGTTGGAATACAGACCAATTCGGCATTCGGCTGGTATCACAGGCCAACGTGACAGGTATGCAGGTCGTTAATCTTGACATGGTACGGCTGGTATCACAAACCAATGAGACTTGTATGCAGGTCACTAAGATTAGTGTTCAGATTTTGGTTTCCAGCTGGGACAGCTGCCGAATATTTATTTCATCCAGTCTACTTTCCCCTATCCTCCTGCTGGTCTTGGGGGTGAGGGTAAGAAAGTCTCTTTCACCTGGCTTGTTAATGAGGCCTTTGTGTCCTTGTTGTTTTGGCTCGGCGGGCTCAGGTAGGTGAGGTCTGGATGGCAGAGGGTGGCGGGCAGGCGAGGTCTTAACCCTTGTCTAGCGGGGGTTTTTGGGCTTATTTGGGCATATTCAGGCCCTCCTGCATGGTAAATCAAGTATCTGCATGAAAAAAAACATATTTAGCAAAAAACTAGGCGCTAAAAGCTTCAAAATGAGACCAGAACGAGCTACATAGCACTCGTGGTTCTCATACAGTGATACCAGTAACATGGGAGTTTAGCGTATAGCGGCATATTTTTCCCAGCTATGCTCACTACTGGCTACACTGCCGGCCTCTCGAGAACACAGGGAACATGAGTTAATGGGCGGCGGTAAGCCCTGGGAGTCTGCTGTCTGGCCCGCTGCGCTCCCGGCTATTTGCACTCTATTTTAACCCTTTAAAAGCCTTAATAATGCTCCTAACTTGCTGCAAATTGGAACCGGACTTAAGTCCGACCCCTATCTTTAAGGGTTAAAGGATAGGTGTGTAGCTGCAGTTTTCCATGGTTGTGAGAGAAAACTTTGTTTGAGGGTGAACTCTTCTATATGTCTCAGGAACGACGATGAGGGAGACCAGTATCTCTTCTCTTCCTCCTATTTTCTCTTCTCTTCCTCCTATTTTCTCTTCTCTTCGTCCCCTCCCCCCCCCCCCCCCCATACTGTTTCCTTTTGTAAATTGTCTTCTTCCTCTTTTACCCTCCTATTTTCTCGCATACCTTTTTTCCTCCTTCTCCTTCCTGCTTTTCCTTCTCCTATTTTTACCTCTTCATCCTATTTTTACTTTTCTTACTCCTATTGTCCTTCTTTACTCCACCTTCTTCCATATCCTGTAATATTCCTCCTTCCTCCTTTACTTTCCTCCTCCTCCTCCTCCTCGTATCATATTTTCTTGTGTTCCCCTCTTCTCCTCCTCCCCCCCCCCTCCCCCCTTTGCCATGTGCAGACTATTGGTTATTGGACTGAGTATCTGAACCTCTACGTGCCAGTGTTTTTTATTTACTGTTTCTCTCATATACCGGTATATATATATATATATGGAATATCTTTAAAGAGTATATAAATTATAGACAGCAACGTGTTACACTTGATGGTATGTTTAGTCCATTTACTAATGTTAAATCAGGTGTGCCCCAAGGAAGTGTACTTGGGCCCCTATTCTTGTCAGCAGATCTTGTACTTTTGTCCCTTGTCATCCAACATTTATTATTGACAATTTTGGCATAAATTATTGTACTAAGCTTAAATTATTAGGTGTAACTTATGATCCTAAGCTCACACTTGAGTTCCATATTCGCTCTTTGGCCTCTTCTAATTTTCAAAAACTTGAAATCCTGCATAAATACCTAAGGGGGAATGGGCGTATTTATTTCCTCATTTATGTATCTTTTTATAATGTTTTTAGTTTCCTCCCTTGACCTCCATCGAGATTAAGAAAACATCCCCCAAGATCCTCCTTGAAGATGATTTTGTACATTTTTTGATAGAAAAATGTCCCGGCCGAAGGCCAATTTATCTTAAATTACAGGCTCGCTATCGCTCGCCAGGAAAAAATCGACACAAATGACACGAAAAGTCCTAATATTGACAAGTAAATGGGGTAAAAAGTCTTTAAATCTCCAAACTAATGAGCCGAACGACTTAAAATCTGAAAACTAATGGGGCTCAGCATGAGGGAGAAGGGTGACCAAAAAAGTGATAATGCACTTGTGTGCAAGAGTTTATATATATTCATTCTGCATGGTGTCATAAAATATCTCTGCTTATTATTTCTGCTCTTCTTGTTTTCGTTTACTATATGCTCGTTTCTTGTCTCCTCTCTCTTATTATTATTATTATTATTATTATTATTATTATTATTACTCGACGTTGTTAATATCATACCCCTGTTTTGACAGCCGTAACTGTACCTCTCCCACCTTTTACCTTCACTGTTAAAAGTATTCCATTGTTTCAAGGCCACAGGACAGGCAGCAGTATTGCCAACATAATTCCGTAATCTTAACGGTCACAAACGTATGTACCCAACCATCAACATTACTAGCTCTTTAATGTGTTAATTTAGAGTTATAGTAATGTTAAGAAGCCGTGATGTTGAATACGATTTTTGAATGTCAATATGTAATGTTGATTTTATGAATACTTTTGTTTTTGTTTACAGTGCAACACATTAACCCTATTTGGTCCAGGGGAGGTCTTCTTTTGAACTTCCCTTGCTTCGCTCCATCAGTGCGGAAGATTATATAACGTTTCACCCCATTAGTTTGCCGATAATAAGAGTTTCACCCCCATTCAATTATTTGTTTTCTGTGCAAGCGACAGCGAGCCTGTAACTAAGAACAAATCGATGTTCAGCCGGGACATATTTATATCGATAAATGTATAAATTTAGTTTCTCGCTCTCTCTCTCTCTCTTCTCTCGTCTAGTCTCCTCTCCCCTTCTCTCCTTTCGTCCCCTTGTCTCCTCTTCCCTCCTCTCCTTTCTCCACCTCTCCTTTCTCCTCCTCTCCTTTCTCCTCCTCTCCTCTCCTCTCCTCTCCTGTCCCCTTCTCTCCCCTTCCCTCCTCTCCCCTTATCTCCCCTCCCCTCCTCTCCTCTCCTCTCCTCTCCTCTCCTCTCCTCTCCTCCTCTCCTCTCCTCTCCTCTCCTCTCTCTTCTCCTCTCCTCTCCTCTCCTCTCCTCTCCTCTCCTCTCCTCTCCTCTCCTCTCCTGTCCCCTTCTCTCCCCTTCCCTCCTCTCCCCTTATCTCTCCTCTCCTCTCCTCTCCTCTAAGGATATTTATTAAAGGTGGAATTAATGGCGTGGATTGTGGGTTGTCTGGGTGATATTAGAGTGGGGTTGTGGGTGGAAGAGTTAGTTTGTGGATGGGGGGTATCCAGAGAAGGGCTGTGGGTGGGTGGGTGGTTGGGCATCCGTGTACATGCGGGCATTAGGGTAAGGTAAATGGGTATGAGAGAATGTGTATATACTCATGCCGGCACATACCCCATAGCTGGCGGTCTCCGACTTGAGACAGAGCCCAAACAGAAACAATATTTTAGTTCCAATTCTTAGGGTCCGTGACAACCACCGCGTTTCCTCGCCCCTGTATCTTTCTCCTTTAGTAGGTGAATTTTACAAGGGGAGGAGGCTTCCTAGCCACCCGCCCCGAGAAGGAAAGGTAGGACAGTAAAAGGGCTATGGTTGGGTAGAGGATGAAAAAAAACAAAAAAAACACACACACACACTCTGGATAGGACCAGCTCTCATTGCTTTAAATATTATATCCAGCATTTGATGACGCATGTTTACACTTCATTGTGGTTATCAGTGGATATTTACACTTCATTGTGGTTATCAGTGGATATTTACACTTCATTGTGGTTATCAGTGGATATTTACACTTCATTGTGGTTATCAGTGGATATTTACACTTCATTGTGGTTATCAGTGGATATTTACACTTCATTGTGGTTATCAGTGGATATTTACACTTCATTGTGGTTATCAGTGGATGTTTACACTTCATTGTGGTTATCAGTGGATGTTTACACTTCATTGTGGTTATCAGTGGATGTTTACACTTCATTGTGGTTATCAGTGGATGTTTACACTTCATTGTGGTTATCAGTGGATGTTTACACTTCATTGTGGTTATCAGTGGATAGTTAATACAACTTAGGAAGGATCTTTTGGAATTTAATACAACTTAAGAAGGATCTTTTGGAATTTAATACAACTTAGGAAGGATCTTTTGGATATTTAATACAACTTAGGAAGGATCTTTTGGAATTTAATACAACTTAGGAAGGATCTTTTGGAATTGAATGTGTCAACATTATCTCAATTAACTCTGCAGTTCCCACAGGTATTTCCTAAAACTAATAAATTCGTCTAATAATAACCAGAATAAACTGTCAAAACACTTCATATTCCTCAAGGGGTTAAGGGGAGGTTTCTAGTTTGTGTCGTACTCCTCCAGCAATCTTAAAATGTCACCCCCTTGACCCCCTTTCAAGATAAATTTGTACATTTTTCGGTAGAAAAATTTCCCGGCCAAAGGCCGGTTCCTCTTAAATTACAGGCTCGCTATCACTCGCCAGGAAAAAATCGACACCTAAATGGCACAAAAAGTCTTAAAATTGACAGAAATGGGGCGAAAGTTCTTAAAATCGCCAAACTAATGGTGCGAACGTCTTATAATATCAAAAGCAATGGGGCTAACCATGAGGGAGAAAGGAGTCAAGAAAAGAAATCTCAAGTGGAAATCTCCCCTTAACCATCGTTTAGCGGGGGAGGGGGGAGGGGGGGTTTGGGCTATTTTGGGCATATTCAGGCCCTCCTGAATGATCAATCAAGTATCTGCATGAAAAGAAATGTATTCAGCAAAAAACTAGGCGCTACAAGCTTCAAAATGAGATCAGAACGAGCTACGTAGCGCTCGTCGTTTTGATGCAGTGGTACCACCAACATGGGAGTTTAGCGTATAGCGGCATATTTTTTCCAGCTACGCTCACTACTGGCTACACTGCCGGCCTCTCGAGAACAGAGGGAGCGTGAGTCAGTGGGCGGCGGTAAGCCCTGGGTGTCGGCCGTGTGGCCTGCTGCGCTCCCGGCCATTTGCACTCGATTTTAACCCTTTAAAAGCCTTAATAATGCTCCTAACTTGCTGCTTTTGAGATGCGGACTTAAGTCGGGCCCCGCTCTTTAAGTGTTAAAGTATGTGACAAAATCGAATGTCACCAGTACTGCCTATATAGCATACAGAGGACAATGGTGTACATATATTTATCTATACAAAGCCATTATGATGTCTATGTTTTATGCATAATGATAATTTAATCTCTTATTAATATTCTCGGTGATATACAGTATATTGCCGGAATTCAAAACCTTAGCTATGTCAATTTATGCGCATAATACAAAATTTCAGGTTTCTAATATTAACAGGAAGTGGTTCTCTCACATGATTGTTAATTCGTGTGTGTGTGTGTGTGTGTGTGTGTGTGTGTGTGTGTGTGTGTGTGTGTGTGTGTGTGTGTGTGTGTGTGTGTGTGTGTGTGTGTGTGTGTGTGTGTGTGAACTTGTCCGTCTGTGTGCGCATACTTGAGTGTACGTGCATTGGTCGTGTGTGATGTGAAATACGTGTACACGCGTGTGGTGTGTACATGGGTGTAGTTTGACCTCTCCATCATCATCATTACCGAACCTTTCTCCCCTCCCCTTCTCCTTGCACATATTTTCTCGGACTATCTATCTAACATATCTATCTAATATATATATATAGACTAAACTATATCTATTTCACTACCTCCAACTTATCTATCAAATATCTAACTATTTATTGATTTCAATATTCTCCCTTCTAACACGCACACACCTACCTGTCTTAGCAACCGGTAAACACACCTGGTGTATATTGATTGGTAGACATGAGAGAGAGAGAGAGAGAGAGATAATGAGCGAAAAAGTTAGGATTCTGTGTAATGAAAAATTAGCACAATTTCAAATTACAAAACTTTTTAGCCTGGCCATTTGATACCACGCTAAAATTAATTCTTAGTCCAAATATTATGTTCGTTTGGTTCTCTCTCTCTTGTTCTCGCTCTCTCTCTCTCTCGCTTTCGCTCTCTCTCTCTCTCTCTCTCTCTCTCTCTCTCTCTCTCTCTCTCTCTCTCTCTCTCTCTCTCTCTCTCTCTCTCTCTCTCTCTCTCTCTCTCAGTATATATATATATATTAGCGCTTCAGGCTTCGACACACTACACCAGTTGGTTAACAAAAATCTTGCAAATTACTGTTATTTTCAGAAAGTAGTTATTTCCAGCATGATGACATGATTACAAGCCACCACGCACTTGTAGACCAAAGTGCATATATAGATATTATATTCTGACGCTGACCCAACTCCACCTAAGTATCTAATTTAATCAATCCATGCAAACACACGTGTCTATATGTTATGCTAGACATGACTAAGTATGTGGATTCACTAAACGGGAAGAAGCAATACATCCATGATACTCATACAACAATAGAATAAGGTAATTCATACAATCAGAAACAACATAATGGTTTATTTATACACAATAGGAACATAATTATAACATACTCGGTAAGTACAAACAGAAATAAGTAATATTTATATTAAGATCGTCTAAATAATATTACAAGGCAGTTATGGAGCAATCTAGTTATGTGACGCTTGATTCTGTATAAAGGTATGATCGGTATCTATATTATTAATCTACAAGAATATACTTCATGGAAATGGTCTTGCTGTCTCAAAAGGATTTATTTAGTAAAGAGGTTTGACAGAAAGCTAAAATATCGCAATCTGCCCTAACTCTGACTCGGTGAATATGAATATGTATCGCTAGTGTTCTTCGACACCCGCGTAAGTTTTTCTAGTCACTTATTAAAAACTCACAATTGCAAAAAGAGTGTCAGTAGTGGTGTTGGTTTTGAGTTTAAGGTATTAAATATACATTAAGTATTATGATCGGAGTGACCAGTAATAACAAGATATATTTTTTACGATACACTAGGATAGTGTGTGTTTTGTATTTCGTAAAGGGAAGTTAAGAAGGAACTGAAAAACACAAGACTGAATATTACTCTAGCTTTGCAAGGGTTTTTCCAGATATAGTTGGAGGACTCAATGACTCTCTGAGATTACGAGAACTAAGAGGAGACTGCTGCTTGTTGTTATTGGCCGGTTCTTTGGTGATCTTGCAGGAGGTGTTGGTATCCAGGGACTTGGATTTCGCAGTTCTCTGGGAAGTCTTCTCACTTCTGTGGCTTCGTTTGTTGTTGGGTAGCGTCGAACCTATCTCTGCCAGTCTCAAACCTGGTTGTGCCTTTGGTAGCGTCGAGCCTATCTTTACTGATCTCAAAACCAGCTGTGCTTTATGTAGCTTCGAGCCTACCTCTTCCAGTTTCAAACCTGGTAGCGTGGAACCAACCTCTACCGATTTTTCATCTGGCTGTGCTTTTGATAGTGCTGAGCCTACCTCACATCTGGTGTAGTCGTTTTGTTGGTGACTGTGCCGGGTTGATGGACGTTCCAGGTGGGAGGAGCGCATAGTGGCTTGTCTTGTTTTGGACATAGGTCTTTGTTGTGCTGGAGCTGGAGCGGTGATGGGGTTGTATAGATTTATTTCCTGCATCTTACCATATATTCATGTTTTTTTGTTCTTCTGTAGTTATCTTTCATTTTACCTATCTATCCATCACACACTCGCTCACTCACACACACCCACATACACACACACACCTACACACACACAGCACTTGAGGCTAACCATTATTACCTTGTATTTCCAGACATATGATAGCCACACCGAGGTAAAGTGAAGTTTGACGTGACTCTCTGTTCCCACCTAACTCCCCCCCCCCCTCCTCTCTCTCTCTCTCTCTCTCTCTCTCTCTCTCTCTCTCTCTCTCTCTCTCTCTCTCTCTCTCTCGACGACGACGACACGACTCTGACATATTAAGGACCAATGGTACCACAGAAGCCAACTTTTTTAGGAAGTTTCTACAGTTTGGAGAGGAAGAGGGGAAAGGAGGAGGTGGTGGAGGGGAAGAAGAAGAAGAAAAATATGAAGAAAAAAAATAGTAATTTTAATACTTTGGTGAAGATGAAGAAGTAGAATAAAGGATAATTATAATAGTAATTGTGCAAGTAAAAAAGGCACACCTCAACACTTACCCAAAATTCCTCTTTCACTTTCCACTTTATCCTCTGTAGGAGCATACACACACACAACCACCCATGTCTGTATTGCCATTTTCAATCTCACCCACACAATCTTTGCATCCACAGAACCATATTCCCTTACACGCTCCTTCCACTTGTTACTTTAAAAAAAACACACACCTTTCGCTTTTTCATTCTCATTCACTCCAGCACACACACCCATTCCACACTCCCATTCTTTCACACAAGTAACCTTCCATTCGGTCTCAGTCATTCTGCATGCATCCAGCCTGGCATTCGCTAGTACTCCCAGAACCACTGTCTTTTTGTACCATCATTCATGCCTCTAACATTCCAAGTTGCCATCCAAAAACAAAGCTTGGTCGGTCGGTGGTCGTCAACAGTTAGTCCGTCAGTGTCCGAGGCTATTCTGTTGTTGTTAGTTGAATGTTTTTCTCGGGTGGAGGTTCACAAGCCCAACCACCCAACCTCTTTAGTCACCTTTTACAACACGCACGAGGCATGTGAGGTGTATTCTAAACCCCTTACTCCCAGGGGGGTAAGGGGGTCTATTATCCACCTATAATTAAGTAATTATTGTTATATGATTACTCAATAATAATAATAATAGTAATTGTGATGCCCGCATCTCCAGGAAATGCACCCACCAGAATAGCATCCATAATAGTAAAGCCAAAGACTACAGCTCCAAGAATAGCAGACTACCACTCACCATTTTCTACAACTCTGAAGACTGTCTCACACTCTGTCTCACCTCACCTGCTTAGCTCCGCCCCCGAACCGCCCCTCGCTGATGTCACCACTCCTCGTCAGTACCTCGCCTATAGCTTGGCCTGCTCTTCACACCTGAGCCAACCTATTCTAAGAAGAAAGGACACAACTCCACCCTCATACGCCAAGGTGAGAGTGACCTTCTGGCTGAAAGACTAAGCCAAGGAAGAAAGACAAGAAATTTCATACCAGCTGGCAGAGTTGTTCAGTAGCTCACCTCTTTGCAGTTCATCGACGCTAACCAAGGTCAATTACCAGGTGCTTACCAAGACCAACCCAGTGCTTACTAAAAACCAACTCTCTCGATGATTTACAAGCCCACCTCGCAGCCAAGTCAGTGTGACCAGAGCCAGCAGCCACCCCCAGCTGATGCCAAAGAAAGAAGAGGAGACGAGACTGATAGATGACCTCAGCAATCACTCGCCTGCAGCCAAGATAGATAGACGCAATCCTGACCTCCCTGTTACACCTGGGCAACATATTGCTTAATAATTGAAGTTACCATACCGCTTGGGAGAGAGGTATTCTGACCATGATTCGAACCCACTCACTCAGGTATATTTGGGATAGTTGGGGACCATAACCACTTGACCATGAGCGGCCGAGTGCTTACGGTGCCCAAATCTCCCAATAGTGGGTTCGAATCATGGTCAGAATACCTCTCTCCCAAGCGGTATGGTAACTTCAATTATTATCTCAACCTGTCCAACATTATCATTGAACTATACCGCTTGTTTGCTCCCTGTTTATGGATTCCTTATTAATCTATTTTTTATTAATTTCACCACAACACCAAACACCTCCAATGAAATTAATGAAAGCATATATGTGATCCACCAGGATATTTTTATTACAACCCACATGCTATCCTCTTTGCCATCTTACCTATGTTATTTATACCTTTAATCATCCTAGACAACTCTGCCCTTAACGATCGAGATATAATTATCTTCTAGATTGATGTTACACCTCCACAACACCTGCAGAATACGTCCCCTAACTCATTCCCCCACATTACAATAGCTCACTCATAGGTTATATTATGTATAATATGTACAGTCATTAATGTACATGCAATTTTAAGTTAAAGTCTATCTTGTATCGTCATCCTGAATTTATCGTCATCCTGAATTATCGTCATCCTGAATTATCGTCATCCTGAATTATCGTCATCCTGAATTATCGTCATCCTGAATGTATTATATGTTATTATTTTACCATTTGTAACTTGTATACAAACTTGTCTACCAATTGTGACTTGTAAATATACTTAAGGGGGGTCACAGGCTTTTTTTCTCTCCTTTTCTCTCTGTCTCTGGCTTGTATCCATTCGGCCCCATTCAGCCTACTGTTTTAAGACGTATACCCGCATCCAGGTGTCAATATTTTCCTGGCGAGCGGTAGCGAGTCAGCATATATATATTTTAGTTTTGACAGCAAACTAAATTTGTACAATTTTCGATATAAAAATTTCTCCGGCAAAGCCGGATTTCTCCATACAATGCTTGGTCGCTATTGCTCGCCAGGAAGAAATCGACACCTGGATGGGGATAAACGTCATAAAACAGTTGGCTGAATGGGGCCAAATGGATACAAGTCAGAGAAAGAGAGAAAAGGAGAGAAAGATAAAAAAAAAAATGTGACCCCCCCCTTAAATAAGCGGTGTATGTTCATCTGTTCTAATATACGTACCTCCATCAGAGATAACACCCTCCTGATACCATAATACTTGACTCTATAAATAATTATCACGAAGACACTTTGAGCTTCACATTTTAATAAGAAGAAAAATAATAAGAAGAATAGGAAGAATTAGAAGAAAAGGAATAATAAATGAGAGGAGGAAGGAAAAGGAGGAAGAGGATGGGAGGATGGAAAAGGAGGAGAAATGAGGAAAATAGGAAGAGTTAGGCACGCACGAAGGAGAGAGAGAGCGAAAGAGGGAGAGAGAATAGGACCCTAGGCGAAAATCGAAATGTCATCTAGTGTCTGGGATCCGGTTGTTTACGTGTTTGCTGGAGAGCCGTGTGTATTATATACTGTATATATATATTTTTTTTTTTATTGATTTTATATATACAAGTATATACTGTATATATATTTATTTATTTTTCTATGTGAGTGAGGGAGGCAAAAAGTAGCCTGTAGCGAATGCCTCCCCCAGAGTTGAAAGAGTGACAGGGCCAAAATCAAGGGACGTTCGAGCCAAAATAGCAATTTAAGTCATAGGAAGAGGGAAAGACTGATTCTGGGAGAGTGTTCCAGAGCTCAGCAGTTGAATAGAAGAAAGACTGAGAATAACATTTCACTCGTGGGTTGGAGAGTTGCACAGAGTAGGGGTGGGATTGTGTAGCATGACGGGTACTACGTACCCTATGTAGAAGTGGTATACACTGGGAAAGCTCTGAGGAACTTTGATTATTGTAGTAGGGATAGAATAGCGAGAGAGATGCAACATTGCGGCGAAGAGAGGGATATTGCAGCGAGTTGGTGAGTGGACGGGAGTTAATGATGCAAAAGGCTTTCCTTTCTACTTTGTCTAGGAGTGCGGTGTTAGTGTTACATGGGGGCACAATACTCAATACAAGGATGCACTGTGCCCCTGTACAGAGCAAGAAGCTGTGCACAGGTAAAGAACCCCTTGAGGCGGTTGAGCACACCCAGCTTCTGGAGGCTGCCTTAGCAAGACTGGTAATATGGTTCTTCCAAGTGAGAGCAGAATAAAAAGAGACACTGAGAATATTGAGAGAAGATGAAGGATTGATATTGTATTGTTAAGGTGTAAGGTATAGTCCTCTGGGATTTCCGAACGGGTAGTAAGATAAAGAAATTGGGTTTTGGAAGCATTGAAGGCAATAAGGTTTACTCTGCCCCAATTGGTAATAGTAGTTAGATCAGAAGGTAAGGGTTGCATGGCTTCATTGCGTTTGTTTTTGAGGGATTGCTGGCTGGGGCGTTCAGGTAAACGAATTGAGTAGTTTAAGGTAGAGTCATATCTGCGTATGAATGGATGGGACTGGAGGTACAGTTGAGATCATTTATGAACATTAGAAAGAGAATGGGAGATAGGACAGAGCCCTGAGGAACACCGGAGTTTATAGGATGAGGAAGTGAGCTATGGCCGTCCACAACCGCAGCTATGGAACGGCCGGAAAGGAAATTAGAGACAAAGGCGCAGATGGAGGGATAGAAACCGAAGGAGGGTAGTTTAGAAATTAAAGATTTGTGCCAGACTCTATCAAAGGCCTTCGATATGTCTAGTGCAATAGAAAAGGTCTCACCGAAGTCCCGAAAGGAGGATGACCAAGCGTTGGTAAAATAAGAAAGAAGATCACCAGTAGTGGAGTGTGAGCAGAGCGAGTTCTTTGACCTGAATGTTGGTTTGAAACAGGGGTGTGTGATGTCCCCGTGGTTGTTTACTGTATATATGGATGGAGTTATGAAAGAAATACTATCAAGAGCAGTGGATGTTGGTGTATCGCTGAAAAGGGAGGGAATTGAGTGGAAGCTACCTATACTGCTGTTTGCGGATGATACAGTTCTGATGAGTGATAATGAATGGGAGTTGCAGGGTCTGGTAAATGAGTTTGGAACAGTGTGCGAAAAACGGAATTTGAAGGTAAATACGGGGAAGAGCAAGGTTATGGTCTTCGAAAGGGGTGAAGTCACAGAGTGTGAGGTGAAGCTGAACGGTCAGGCTATGGAGATCGTCAACTCTTTTAAGTATCTGGGCAGTGTGTTGAGTAAAGATGGGACTATGGATGAAGAGGTGCGGGAGAGGGTACAACAGGGGAAGAGGGTTGTAGGAACGCTAAAAGCAGTAACAAGAAATAGGGTGGTCAGTATGGAAGTGAAGAAGTCCTTGCATGACAGTGTGGTAATCCCGACACTGACTTACGGAAGCGAAGCATCCAGTTGGTTGAGAGACTCAGACCAAGAGTGAGAGCAGTGGAAATGAATTACTTAAGGAGTGCGTGCGGAGTTACATGGAGGGATAGACAGACTAATGAGGAAGTAAGAAGGAGGTGTGGTGTGGAGGTAGATGTGCTGGAAAGTGTGAAAAGGAACAACTTGAGATGGTTCGGCCATATGGAACGTATGGAAAGCGAGAGAATGACTAAGAGGGTGTACGAGAGCGAGGTGGAGGGACAGAGGGGGAGAGGTAGACCGAATATGAGGTGGAAGGATGGAGTGAGGAACTACATGAACGAAGGCGGTGCTGGTTGGGGGGAGGGGCGTCGACTGACTGGGGACAGAGGTGCATGGGGGCGGTTCGTTCGTGGCCACCCCTTCGGGGATCACGGCGTCAGGCAATAGATAGATAGATAGATCACCAGTAGAGCGACACTTAACCCTTAATTAGCGGCTCACCACATAAGTCGAGTTAAATAAAGCTGGACTATGTGGCGGCGCTCGACATAGGTCGAGTGGCAATTTCAGCACGTAATGTTGCTGAGAGAGAGAGACAAGTGGTGGCAGGAGACTAGCGAGCGTATGACTGCTCCAGACCACCGCGGCGAACCTACTGACACGAATCTCAGCTCCCTCCTCCCTCTCTCACTCGCTACATACGAATTATATGGGGAAAGTACCGAATTACATGCTTTTTGCACTCGCGTTGCACGGTTATTGCAAGAAAACTAGCCATCATAAAAGGATCGTTATGGTGTCATTCGAAAGCTCTGTTTATGCCCTTTCAGGGATAGGTACTTGTTTTACGTTCTGGGTCTTATTTAGGCATGAAAATGATCACGTAAACAGCCCTATTTTGGCTAAAAACACCCCGCTGGGCGGTACATATAAATAAACCGCATAGGCCGCTCGTAAGGTGTTAAGGAAGCCATACTGGCGATCTGAGAATAGATTATGAGAAGAGAAATGCCTAAGCAATTTGGAAGCAAGAATAGTTTCAAAGACTTAAGAGATACAAGAGATGAGAGCAATTAGACGATAGTTTGAGGGTGGAGAGCTGTCACCCTTCTTGGGGACAGGTTGAATGAGAGCAAACTTCCAGCAAAACGGGAAGACGTTAGAGGAGAGACAGAGACGAAAGAGTTTGCCTAGGCAGGGAGTCAGCACGGAAGCACAGTTTTTAGTACAACAGGAGGAACATATATATATATATATATATATATATATATATTCTGACATACGGAGCCCTGTATGTTAATTTAAGAGTTAGAATTAGAGTTGAAGGAGTGTCAAACTACCCAAGCGGCGAAGCAGACTAGCGAGCGAACTAGCGAGTGGGAAACCAGCTCGCCCGCATACCAGCAAACAAGCCTTCACACCTGCGTGCGTCATAGGGGACCCTGCAAACTACTTCGATGACCCGACGCTATGACGTATGATCGACGCCAGGAGCTGTGATTGGACCAGGCACCTGCTATGCAACTCGAGGAGCTATGATAGGGGCGCGCACCATCACTCGCCTCCTGATTCGTTCCTACACCATCATTGTTTAGTATATAAGACCCGAGTTGTGGGCATTCAAATCAGTCTCATTTGGAGTTGGGGAAGGTGAACTTGCAGCTGGAGGAAGACGGGGTGAAGTATTATAATGGGATTGTGACTGTCAGTCAGATTATATATGTGTGTGTTAAGTGTGTTCCGTGTAAACACTTACGTTATGTTGGTTAGTGAGATATGTGATTGGGACGTTAACGCTATTATTGTGTACTTAACTATTTGATTGGGAATTAACGTTAACGTTACTATTTATGTACTTCACTATTTGATTGGGAATTAACGTTAACGCTACTATTTATGTACTTAACTATTTGATTGGGAATTAACGTTAACGCTATTATTATGTACTTAACTATTTTAGTTGACTAACTTGTGGACTAAAGCAACTCTTTAAGTAATTGGGTTATGATGAAAGTAATACTATTGTTTTAGATTAATACTTACGAGTTCTTTAATTTTCTTTTAATTAAGCTTACATTGCTTAACGGTGCTTAGTACGGTGATGCTATTGTCTCATATTAGTAATATCGCCTTAGACTAACATGGCTGTGTTAATATTACTTCTAGTGATTTCCTAAGCTGAAGAAAATTCTTTTAGCTTCAAAATATTATTTTTGCTTTTCATATTATTTGAGTGAGACCTGAATCGAATCTATGAAGCGATCCTGTAACTTAATTTACTCATAATCAAACCTCAATGTTACGTGGTTAAGAAATACATTTAACTAATTATTAAATATATATCTAACTTTTTATGTGACTGATATAAATCCTGATGATAATAATAATATAATACTATTAACGTAAGACAAGAACCAAGAATAATTACATTAAATATAAATAAAAGGACATTAAGAAAACTAGCTATTCATTTAAAAAAGGGTAAGAGACAGAAATATTCTTACTTTAATATTTATCTTTCAAGACTTTTTATAGAATTTATAGTCCTTCTTTAGATATAACTTCTTCGGTTCATAACCATAGCCTACTAAGCTTCGGTTAAATAATAATTCTTTATAAATACTACATGACTTTAATTAGTTTCAGTATTTAGTATAATAATAGAGTATCAGTCAATAAAGGATACTAAGTCCTAAGATCCAAAAGGAAAGGAAGCAACAACAGGAAATAATTTTATTAGATTTTACTTTTGTTTTGCCTTCAGCTGACTGATACCTTAATATATATCTCTGTGCTATCTAGATTCATCAAGTTAACCACTTGAGGATCAAGTTTTTTTAGTTTTTTTTTTTTTGAGACAATGAACGGAGGAAGGAAAAACACAGATAAAACAAAAAGGTCCATGTGCCTAAAGGCATCCTCCATTCATAAAATGTTTGTAACAGCTGGATTTAAACATTTGTAGATTGTAAGTTTGTGGAAAGCAATTCGAGGGAAGTGAATTCCAAAGAGTAGTAGTTCTAGGGATAAATTAATTTTGATAAGCAGAAGTTCTGCATTGTGGAGGAGAAAGTGTAAATTCATGGGCGCTCTCAGCTGCCCTAGTTCTACGGGGAAAGATGTGGAGAGGCGGCACAATTGAAGCAAGTTCCTCGGAACAATTGCTGTGAAAATATCTGTAGAATAATGCAAGGGATGCAACGTTTCTTCGTATGGATAATGTAGGAAGGTCCTGTGTGATTGCAGGGTTATTGATTAATCTAATAGCTTTATTTTGAATTTTGTCCAACTGCCTCAATACAACCACTCCACTTCCACTCCACAGAGGTGAACAGTAAGATACGTAACATTATATATATATATATATATATATATATGTATGTAGTAAAACTCGCTAGGAAAATTGAAAAAAAAAGGAACACCAAGCTTTCGTCTATTCTCTCAAGACATCTTCAGGATAATACAAGAAAACGGGGAGAGTGAGGCTTAAATACCCGTCTTAAATCATCTGTGAGTTGCTAACTAGCATATAAATACAAAAAGTGTTGCCATCCTACTGCCTGTTGCCATATTTTTAGGAACATACTTATTTTACATACAAAATTAATGTATTACCAATTATATATACTTATACAGATATGCATATACATTGAAATATGCCTAACAATACAATCTAATCTAATCATATATACAATTTGATCTATCTATCTATCTATCTATATGCTCAGGCCCAATCCCCATTTTGGGGGTAGCCGACTCAAGACAGAGCAAGAACAGGGAAAACACAAAAACAACATAAAACAACAAATAAACACAGATAAAAAACACAAACTCTCACACATCCAGGTCACCCAGGAGAAGACCCAGAGACCAGGGTTACCAAGGTCGCTCCAGCACTCCCCCGGCCCCTGACCACCAGGAGAGGTTCCGATCTCGGCAGGCAGACATGCAGCGGAGCCAAAGCGACAAGCCCTCCCACCACACTTCCAGGCACACCCTTCATATTAATCGTCTCCCCGGGCCAGGCGCCTGATGGACTATTATCTAGTCCAACTTGCGCCCGACCCCTTACTCCAAATGACCACGTGTTCACTCAACTATTCACAAGCATTCTCCATTCACTCCTGTCCACCACCACTTCCCCTGCCTGATCTATAGTCATTCCTCTATCATCCAAAGCCTTTCTTACACAGTCTCTCCATCTCAATGGGGTCTTCCTGCCCTTCTATCTCCCCTTGTACCTGACTCACATATTCTCTTTGTAAGCCTTTCATCTCCCATTCGTTCAACATGACCATACCAGCTCAGCACCCTTCTGTCCACTCTGGCTGACAAATGTTCCTGCTGCCCCACTCTCCTACGTATCTCTTCATTTCTCAATCTGTCTCTACGAGTAACTCCACACATACTCCTCAAGCAGCTCATCTCCATCACATCCAGCCCTCTTTTCTCCTTTTTCTTCAGAGCCCATGTCTCAGCCCCATACATCACTGTTGGCACAACAATTCCTTGATACAGTGCACTTTTTACTTTCACTCCGAGATTTCTCGTCTTCCACATACTTCCCATTGCTCCGAAAACCTTCCTTCCTTCACACACTCTGTTTTACCTCCACTTCCATACCTCCACTCCTGCTTATTGTTCCTCCTAGATATTTAAAACACTCTACTTGTTCCAATATTTCCCCATCCAGCCTCACATCTAGATTCACCCTATGCTCTCCCCTATTACACACCATTACTTTACTTTTATTGACGTTCACCTTCAGTTTCCTCCTTCCACAAACCACACCAAACTCTTTGACTACCCGCTGCAGTTTCTCATCAGAATCCGCCACCAATGCTGTGTCATCAGCGAACAGCAACTGATTCAACTCCCAATCTCTACCATTCTTTCCTACTAAACCCAATCCTCTTCCCATAGTTCTCCTTTTCACCTCCCTCACCACACCATCCATAAACATATTAACCCTCTCCGACATATGACGCAATTTTGAGCCTATTAGGGATACTTTAAAACCTTTGTTACCATCAGGGGTATTTATAAACCTTTAGTTTAGTTACTTCAACCTCTGCAGTTGTCTTTGAGTTAGCTGTGGGCAGAAAACTAATTTTGGAGAGGTAATTATAAGAGTGAGAGAACTCTATTTCTTATTGCTAATCTGGCAACCTCTGCGTCATATGAGTCTGAAGGGGTTAAACAGCCATGGTGACATTACACAACCCTGTCGCAAACCTACCTTTACCTCAAACCATTCACTCAACTCACCATTTCCTACTCTCACACATGCTCTGCTCCCTTCATAAAAACTCTTAACTGCTTCTAACAAATTTCCTCCAATTTCATAAATCCTTAACACTTTCCACATTGCTTCACGGTCCACACGATCATATGCTTTTTCCAAGTCCATAAAAGCCCAAAATATCTCCTTATGCTTCTCTAAATACTTCTCGCATAACTGTCTTACTGCAAACATCTGATCCACGCACCCTCTTCCCCTCCTAAAACCGCACTGTTCTTCTCCTATTGCAACTTCCGTACACTTTATTATCCTCTCTATCAACACCCTGCCATACAGCTTTCCAACCACTGACAATAAACTAATACTTCTATAACTTGAACACTCCTGCCGATCTCCCTTCCCCTTGTACAACGGCACAATACATGCACTCTTCCAGTCTATTGGTACCATTGACACAGCAAAGCACACATTGAAAAGTCTCACCAACCAATCTATTATCACATCTCCACCCTTCTTTATACACTCCACAGCAATACCATCCAAACCTTCTGCTTTTCCCGCTCTCATTTGTTTCACTGCTTCTTTCACCTCATTTTCCTCAATCCTTTCATTCATTCCCTGCCACCTGGGTGGCCTGGGTAACCTATCTCCATCCACCTCTGCTTCAATCACTGCTTCTCTTCCATCTCTTGTATTTAACAAAGATTCAAAATACTCGGCATATCTTTTCCTCACTTCAACTGGTTCCACTAGTAATTCTCCATTTTCATCTTTCACTGACTTCCCTCTTTTGTCCTCCTTTCCTTACTTTATTTACCTCCTTCCAGAACATCTTCTTTCGTTCTTCAAAATTCTCACTCAGCGTTTGGCCCCACCTTTTGTTTGCATCTTTTTTCGCTTCTCTAATTTTCCGTTTTGCCTCTCTCCTTTTCTCCTTGTACCTCTCCCATACCTCAACACTACCATCCTGTAAAACCCTCTCAAAACACTGTCTCAATGTGATACAAATTTGATACAAATTTGATACAAATCAATTTACTTAAGAAAAACAAAATCAGAACAATGCAAAGCATAATATTTAGTATGAACTACAGAATAGCCTATATGAAACTATGACATGATACGCACATATTTCGTACACTGAAACACGAGGCAAGTCTGTCAAAGGTCCTCTCTGTTTACGCACGTATATACAGTATATTATATACCTGGAATTGAATGTGTGTCGTGATTCTGCAAATGTGTTTACGTGTGTGCCATTTGTGTGTATGTGTATGTGTGTTTAAGTGTGTGTGTGTGTGTGGGGGGGGGGGGGGGGGGGAGTATTATGTAGGTGTAGAGTAGGTGTTGGTGTATCAGAGTTGTCATATCAGGGTTGTCATGGGGTACCCATCCGAGCTGGGGTCTTTAAAGTAAAAATCCCAGGCGTATTATTATTATAATATATTGTTATATATTGTTATTATTATTTTTGGCCTGTTCTGTTCTTCATTTTCAAAGGTTTTGAATATTAAAGCAAGGTAGTTCAATACTTACTTGATTTAATTACCATTTACTTTAATGTTCTATGCCTTTGAATCAAAAGGTTACTGTACTTTACGATATGGTCGATTAACTATATTATCCTGCTTGGCCCATTGGCGTACACATTTGTGTTACGCCTACATATAAATAGTTCACATAATGATATACTATACACTGCAGCCATAGAAATATTAAAACAATTATTGCACTGTATTGAAATATGAAATGTTGGACAAAATAAATTAATAATATTAATAAAATAATGTTCCACAATACAGTAGCCTAGTGTATCCAAGGCCGTACACTAGTGGACTCCCCAAACTCGAACTATCTCATCTCGAACCCTCCTTCAAGCTCGCCCCATTCACTAATCTTTAACATATATTACTAATCACAAACTCGAAATCTACAACTACATCTGCTATGCAAAATGCAACTGGTAGTATTGAACAGTGTTAAAGCTTGATTGGCTTGAAGAGAGGGGGTTTATGAGTATGTGTGTGTCCAAGGAGGGTATGGTCCCAAGAATCACATAATGTCCATACGATCTATCATCAGTGCGGATATGTGTGTACCACCTGCAGGAGGTCCGCAGGCAGTCAGTAAATCCAATCTGCATGTCCGACTTATTACCAAGCCACATATTCAGGTTATAATCCATCACATCTTGCTTGAGTACTTAGTCCCTGGTCCTGTGATCAATCTTGTCTGTGTCCACAAGCTCGCTCTTGTGGATGGTGATCATATTCACCTTACATTGGTCATGCCAGTGAATGGCTAGCATGGGATATGGGACTGTGCTGTTAGATGAATATGCCCTTCTTGTCTTTTGAGGGGAACTTTGGCATGTCCTCTCTTCTCTCCCATACTGTGCCAACAGTTTGGATCTGGTTTTGCTGCAGGACCAGTGTGAGGGGGGGGGGGGGGTGAAGTGTAATAGTTGTCAGTGTAGAGGATGTGGCTCTTTGTGAAATACCTGTCCATCAGCACCTTAATCATAGCCCCACCGAAGCCTATTTCTGGTCATGCGGCCGCGAGTATGTCGGGACGGGGGATCATCAGCAGCATTTTCATCACCATCATTGTTGTTGTCAACATCGTTTTCGTCATAGTCTGAGTGACAAAACTTTAAATTATTTTCTTTGTTGACCTTACTTGTATGTATAAGAGTACCAATGAGGACACATATGCCTGATGGCATCAGTTCCTCATTGACATAAAGGTTGTGAATATAGGCAATTTTGTAAATATACTGTATTCAACTTTTGTGTCAATAAAATATTTTGAATTGAATTTGAATTTAATTGAATTGAGGCAGGCCATAATTGTATGTGTCTGGCTCACAAGGCGGGTCCTGGGCACTGTCTGGGGACACATGTGGTCACGAGTCTTCAAGGCGTGGCGGCGGGGAAGGCGAGGTATTTGAGTGGTGAGGGCCTGGGTCCCGTCGTTTTGCTGGGCAATGGGAGGTTGAGGGCATTTCAGTATCTTGGCAAGACAATGCTGCACCATTTGTTCAAGGCTGTGGGGACCTTGGGGTGTGGTTGGATGGACCGCCACTAGTGGAAGGCTATGGGGGTGGAATTATAGTTGTGTGGCACCCTCTGGCAAAGACACAATAGTGAGCACTCTCAGGGCCTCTGGTTGAAATAAAGAGTGATGAGATGCTGTGCCCTTTTTTTTTTTTGTAGCTTTTTTTGTTGTGGGACAAAGCCCCACCACTGAAACCACTTGTTGAAGGCTGTGGGTGATGAAGTGGGACGGAAGATGCCCCCATGCCACTATTTCCTGGTTGCGAGGGTAGGGACCCTCGGGGTATGGGCGCTGCGGGTGAGTCGTGAAACAAAGGGATGCCCACACGTGCGTCATTCTCATCTTCCTCACTACCACCCATATTTCCTCTCCTCTTCTTCCTCCTTATGTGCCCTCTTCCTTACATTGTCCAAGATAGCTTTTTTGTAACAATAACTACCCACTTTGGCATGGGAAGGGGAAGGACTGGAACCAGAGAAAGGGGTATAGAGCATCGTGTCTCGTGATGAGGTTAGTAAAATGTTTAAGATCAATAATAGGATGCATTTCAATATATTCAATAATTGCATCACCTTCAGCAATAGCACAGGGCTCTTTATCGACTTCAACACTATCACTTGTGCTTGAGAAGCCCTCAAACTCACAATCCTCATCCCCCATGTTCACTCTCACTGCCCACAACATTGTCATCATCATGTTTGGACACTTGATCCTCAGTGTTTTGGAGGACAAGCAACCTAGAAGGGTCACTAGATCTGTTGTTGCTTGATTTCCTTTGTACTTTGTACTTTGTACTTTGTACCACTCTCTAGTTCACTTATGTTGGACATATTGTATGTACACCTTCTAGAGCTTCTTATGTTCATGTAACAGCACCGGGACATAGGACGTCTTTCTTTTGCCGTTTTGTCTTTGGTATATGGGTCGCGTTGGAAGTATGCACTGATTTGGACACAGCATTTTTATTGCTTTCCTTCACCTTCCATGATGGCGGCTAGAAATGAATTGATGCTGCTACCTAGTTTGTGCTTGGTGGCACTGCGGTTGCCCCCATATCAAAAACTTTGTGCGTGCACTATTCAAAGGCTCTAAATAGTGCAGTGCCTCCTATGAGGCCAGCCGCGTTGCATGGTGCAAGTACAGTACGGTGTGAATTCATATGAGGCCATCCAGGTTTGGAGGATTAAGCGGAAATTCTCTCTAGTTCTCGCTCCGAGATTCAATAGTGCTCAACATTCTGACATACGGTATAGTAGACTATATTATTGAAAGTTTATTTCCCATTTCCTTGCTCAAGGGAAATTGTACCGGCTACCAGAGTATGCAAAAAAATGTCAAGCCTGAGCGGGGGATTGAATTCGGGTCTCCCAGGTGAAAAACCGAGACGCTTTCCGCTACACTACAGAGCTAATATGGGTTCTTATGGCAGCCTAAGTCAGCCTATTGACTACGTAGGATAAGTTAAGGAATTGTGTATTTTCATCCTCACATATATATATATACTGTATATATATATATATATATATATATATATATATATATATATGTGTGTGTAGTAAAACTCGCTAGGAAAATTGAAACAATGGAACACTAATCTTTCGTCTATTCTCTCAAGACATCTTCAGGGTAATACTTTCAGGGTATTACCCTGAAGATGTCTTGAGAGAATAGACGAAAGCTTGGTGTTCCATTGTTTCAATTTTCCTAGCGAGTTTTACTACATAATTTGATCACACATTTTTGTGATTTAACCTCTCTCTCTCTCTCTCTCTCTATATATATATATATATATATATATATATATATATATATATATATATAAATAATTATGCAGTACATACATACACGAGTATATATCTGTCCATGTATCTATTTATCTATTTATCTATCTATATATGATTATCTATATCATTCTGTAATCCAATCGTCAATCTCTGTCTGTGTTTCTACTCTTGGGTCCTTAATCCCACCCATTCGCTCCTTCCAATTTAACTGTTGTGGGATAAGGAGGATTCTTATTGATACCCTGACGTCCATCCGATTCCTATCATTAAAGTTGTTTTTCAGTGTGTGTTCTCTTAGATGTTGTTTTGGTGTGCAATAGAGTAGAGTATTATTAGAAAATGGTCATGGTGTTGTTGTTGGTGGAGGCGGTGGTGATATTGTTGTTGGTGGTGGTTGTAATGGTGGAGGTGGTGATGATGGTAGTGACAGTGGTGCAGGTGATGGTTGAGGGTGGGATGATGTTGGTGGTGGTGATAGTGATGTTGATGTTGTTGGTGGCGGTGGTAGTTGACGGTGGTTATGTTTTTGCCTCCGTTTTGTTTGTCTGTCTGTAAACAATATATCTCACATAGTTATGAACCGATATTGTCGAAATTTAGTGGTTAGATAGATTATACGCCAAGGAATAAGGGATAAGCGCATACCTCCCGTAAGTTTAGGCGGAAGTGTGCGCTTTCCCGAATGCCCCTCTACTTAAATATTGGTTTTGTACTAAATCACTTAATTACTTTTGAGTGTGACTGTACATCTGTGGACATAATGGTGAGGCGTTGTTGTTGTTGTTGTTACTGTTGTTGGAAACGGTGCCTGCTTTGTTGTGAATGCCCGAAGTTGAGCCCCCCACCCTCCCCTATTCTCTCTCTCTCTCTCTCTCTCTCTCTCTCTCTCTCTCTCTCTCTCTGTATTTCGTGCGGCTGTGTGTGTGAGTGAGAGAGGGGGGAGGGGGGGGGGGGGTGTCAGGCAAACAAACAAACAAATGACAGAAACAAATTACCCCGACAATTTTAAGGGCAGACAACATAACCTACATCTGAACTGTCGTATCTAGGTCGGAAATTATACTCTATGAACTGGAAATATAATACACTGTTAAGCCGGTATCACACGAGCGCTTTTTCCCTCAACATTTATGCTCAACACTGGTCTGGCAGCTTATGAGGTTAACATTTAACATATTTCGTTTACCTAAATTCATCTATCATCAGTCTAGTTTCCGATACCAGTGCAAAATATTCCAGAAATGTTGCCAGAAAAATGTTGATTATAGAACGTTGACTATAAAAGTTCTCGTGTGATACCGGCTTTAACATTAACCCTTTCTGTACCGGTGACGTTTTATATATATTGATTTCAGCTACATTAACCCCTTCTGTACCGGCACCGTCCATTTAATTTTACTATGGCGGTTGTATTCAGTTTAA
>CM064505.1:37016372-37053872 GCA_032716605.1 Paralithodes platypus
TCTTAAAGGATTTTGTGTGAGCTCATAAAGCCCCTTAAGCCCCTTCTGATATAGTAAAATATAAGACCCCATCACCGATGAGAAGCGAAAATTCTTTAAGTCCCCCTCCTACACCCGGGAAGGTACAAGGACAAAATTTGCATAATATTGCTTCTAAATACAGTGATTGAGCTATTAGTGTGTGTAATTCGTCTTATACTCATTATTATTCAAATAAGTTCATTTGTATTGCAACTTTAAAAATATAATTAGCGTCTACTACTACTACTGCGTTTGATAGAATATTATACAAGGCAATGTATGTAATGGCTGTGAAGATAATGTTCGTCATAATAAAATATGTATAGTAAGGTTAACCAATCTACTGAGTGGCTATACAAATGTATGGAAAGGCAGCGTTGCCAATATCTGCCAGTGGGTAAACGAATTCCGCACCACCCTGTACTACCATTATCACACAACCATCACCACCATTATGCCATTATAACCCTCAACACCACCACCACTAACACCCTCCTCCCTCCCTCCCTCCCCACCTACACCACCACCACCATTATAACCCTCAACAACACCACCACTATCACCCTCACCACCCCTTCCCTCCCTCCCCCCTCACTACCATTAAAACCCACAACACCATCACCACTAATACCACCTTACCACCCCTTCCCTCCCCACCCTCACCCCCACCCGCCCACCCCACCCCACCCCACCCCACCCCACCCAACCACCACCACCACCACCACCAGTATAACCCTCAACAACACCACCACTATCACCCTCCCCCCCCCCCTCCCCCCCTCCCCCCTCACTACCATAACTACCATTATAACCCACAACACCATCACCACTAATACCACCTTACCACCCCTTCCCACCCCGCCCCGCCCCACCCCACCCCACCCCACCCACCCCACCCCACCCCACCCCCACCCCACCCCACCCACCCCACCCACCCCACCCCACCCCACCCAACCACCACCACCACCACCACCAGTATAACCCTCAACAACACCACCACTATCACCCTCACCACCCCCTTCCCTCCCTCCCCCCACACTACCATAACTACCATTATAACCCACAACACCATCACCACTAATACCACCTTACCACCCCTTCCCTCCCCACCCTCACCCCACCCCGCCCCACCCCGCCCCACCCCACCCCACCCCACCCCACCCCACCACCACTACCACCACCACCACCATTATAACCCTCAACAACACCACCACTATCACCCTCACCACCCCCTTCCCCCCCTCCCCCCCCCCTCCCATAACTACCACTATAAACCACAACACCATCACCACTAATACCACCCTCCCCTCCCCTCCCACCCCACCCCACCCCACCCCACCCCACCCCACCCCACCCCACCCCACCCCACCCCACCACCACCACCACCATTATAACCCTCAACAACACCACCACCACTACTAACACCTTCACCACCCCTTCCCTCTCTCCCTCCCCACCCTGTACTACCACTCTCAGACTACCATCACCACATTTAATACCCCCAGCTCCCCCACTACTAACACCCTCACCACCCTCTTCCTTCCCTCCCCACCCTGTACTACCACTATCACCCTACCATCACCACCATTATAACCCTCAACACGACCACTATCACCTTCACCACCCCCTTCCCTCCCTCCTCCCCCCTCACCCCACCCCCTCCACTACCATCACCACCATTATAACCCTCACCAACCCCTTCCCTCCCTCCTCCCCATCACCCCACCCCCTCCACTACCATCACCACCATTATAACCCTCAACACGACCACTATCACCCTCACCACCCCCTTCCCTCCCTCCTCCCCCCTCACCCCTCCACTACCATCACCACCATTATAACCCTCATCTCCACCACCACCACCACTAACGCCCTCACCACCCCCTTCCCTCCCTCAACCACCATCACCACCATCTTTCACCATCTCCAACATAAATTTGTCAAGAGAAAAGTTAATTAGTTAGAAATTAGAACGAACATCTCTGAAAAATCGCTCCATCCTTTAAAAGATCGTGCTGGGAATTATCTTCATTTTCCTGAATGCTTGAGGCAAATTTAACCCCTTCTGTACCGGCGACTGTTTTTTTTTTTTATGCTAACTATATTTAGAGGATTTTGTGCAGTTTAAGAAGGATCTGTGGTAGTAAAAAGGGTTAAGTGAGATAGTTCGAAGCCTGTTAATTGCTGGAGGTCCTTTTGCAATTGAATAAAATCGTCAAATATTTTCAAGAATATAATGAAAAGGACGTCACTGGTACTGAATGGGTTAATAACGTTTATCCCTATCTGGTGCGAGGCAGGTCTTTTTGATCCCTACCAGTTGTACTCCATTTACAATTGTATTATTATTATCTATCTATCTATCTATCTATCTATCTATCTATCTATCTATCTATCTATCTATCTATCTATCTATCTATCTATCTATCTATCTATCTATCTATCTATCTATCTATCTATCTCTCTCTCTCTCTCTCTCTCTCTCTCTCTCTCTCTCTCTCTCTCTCTCTCTCTCTCTCTCTACTTTTTTTTTAGCGATTATAAGACACTTTACCCAATTCAGGTGTCATTTATTTCTGGGTGTGGGATAAAAAGTCGGAAATTTAGAATAACCGGCTTTTGGCCAAGATGTAATTTTACCGAAATTTTTTTGAACATTTAGCTTGAAGGGGGTCTGGGAAGGCGTTAATTTTTAGTCTAGGTGGCAAACTAAAAACACATTGCTCAAACATGGCAAAAAAACAAACAAAATCCTCATTATTAATTAAAGTCATAATAACCCCCAAAGCGTCGCACCAGAGAGTGTTAAGTATGATAGATGTATGCAAGTTTAATTTCGTGGTTGTGTAATGAATTATAGGTTTAATTTTGGCGCTTTCAGAATGTGTCCAATTTCTCTCTCCCTCTCTCTCTCTCTCTCTCTCTCTTTCTCTCTTTCTCTCTTTCTCTCTCTCTCTCTCTCAAATTACATACTTTTTGATGTTTCATTCTCATAAAATACTGATTAAGAACATTAAGATGAAGACTCGTAATCTCTCAAAGGAAATAAAACTATAGATCATAAAAGGAAACATGAGAGAGAGAAGGGTGTGTGTGTGTGTGTGTGATAAAATTGGGATTTAGTAATGTAGCTGTAATTGGATTACAGTGGAGGAAGGAAAAGTTTATTGCAGAGAGAGAGAGAGAGAGCGTTACATACATTTCCATAGAAGTAAAAGGATACATTGACAACGCAGACCTGACGATGTATACAGAGAGAGAGAGAGAATTATGAAACTGCCTCCCCCGTTAATAATGAATCTCTATTCTATAATGAATGAGATGTTAATAATGGTGAGATTGTGCCTACTATTTCGTGTATAATTTATGAGAGAGAGAGAGAGAGAGAGAGAGAGAGAGAGAGAGAGAGAGAGATATGTGAGGTGAGACACGAGCCAGAGGAAACAATTAAGTGATTATAACCAATATAGGTCAAGGGATATAAAGGTAACTAAACAGGTAATGATAGGGTCACAACGTAATCATTAGTAAGTGTACAGTCGCAAGCAGAAGTTTATGGACAATTTGTGAAGGCACTGTTAATGATACACTGGCGAACTATTTTGATAAACTGTACAAGCCTCAAAGGTTAAGAGGGGTGACCTCCTTTTTTTCTCTCTCTCTGGGTTGTCTCCATTCGGCCCATTCAGCCTACTGTATTAAGACGTTTATCGTCATCCAGGTGTCAATTTATACCTGGCAAGCGACAACGAGCCACCATATGTTGGATTATGTGTTAGACAGCTGGCTAAATTTGTAAATTTTTCTCCATAAAATGCTGGTTAGCTATCGCTCGCTAGGAAGAAAATCGACACGTGGACGTGGATAAACGTCTTAAAACAGTGGGCTGAATGGGGCCGAATGGATACAACCAAGCGAGAGAAAAAAAGCAGGTCACCCCCCTTAACCTTTACAGTGCTAGTATTGGTATGGAAAGGCATATGCCCTATGCATCAGATTGTCTATTTTGATGGGGGTTGCAGAATTGCATGAAAATACCCTTAACGTCTTTGAAATACCCTTAACGTCTTTGAAATACCCTTAACGTCTTTGAAATACCCTTAACGTCTTTGAAATAGAAGTACGCATCTACCCTTAACATTGTACCGTTCTAGACAATCTTGTTTTCTCGTGGCAGTGGTTAGAAGTTGTGTGTTTGGCCCACGATAGCACATCCCTGTAGCTCCGCTTACATGCATATTTGCTTTATAACACCTCATTAGAGTCATTACAATGCTTTTCCGAGGGACATATACTACCTGTGGAGCATTATAAAGTAGGGGTGGATATGTCTCTCTCTCTCTCTTACTTCTACTATGGGAGGTGTTCAAGTATTACTGACCATGACTGAACATGGGTAGAACATAACATAATATAGGAATAATTGTAATATTCATTCATGAACAGCTTTACAAATACAATAATCATATTATACTAACAAACTGCATCATAATGGCTGAGCCTTCTGAGAGAATAATCTGTATTAACACTATCTGGCCCTACGTCTTGTGGGTTAGTATATTTTGTTTAATTTTTGAGGATTTTGCTTGTTTTTGCCATTTCAAGCAATGTATGTTAGTTTGTTCCCTACTAACACAAACGCCTCTCCAAACTTTTTTCTTTCCTTAAAAAAAAAAAAAAAAAAAAAAAAAGAGAAAACAAAATGCCCACCCAGACCTCTTTCAAGGTAAATGTGTACATTTTTCGATAGAAAAATGTCCTGACCGATTCTACTATGTTACAGGCTCGTTATCGCTCGACCAGAAAAATATCGACACCTGAATAAGGTGCCTTATCATCGCCAAACTGATAGTGCAGCGACTTAAAAATTCCAAACTAGTGGAGCGAAACAGGGGATGTAAAAAAAAAAGACCCCCTCGGACCAAACTGGGTTAAGAGAGCACCTTGATAAGCTAAACCTGGAATAACTGTGTCAGTATTAACCCTTTCTGTACCGCTGACATTCTTTTCATTATAGTCTGGCATTTATTATACGATGATTTTATTTAGCTTAGAAATAATGTCTACCAATTAAAAGCCTACAGAATATTTCAATTAATTATTTTAGCTACCATATATCCTTCCTAAGCTTCATAAAATCGTCTAAACGTAGCTAGAATAAAATTAAATTGAAGTCGCTGTGTGCATGTCTGTGTATCTGTATGCGAGAGGGTGTGTGTGTGTGTGTGTGTGTGTGTGTGTGTGTGTGTGTGTGTGTGTGTGTGTGTTCAAGAGTGTAGATGTGTGTTTTACTTATGTGCGTGTGTATGTGTGTAATTATGTGTGACTGCTCCCGCGTGTGTGTGTGTGTGTGTGTGTGCGTGGCTATATCAGTTTTTGCATTCATTTGGTAACGCTAATATGTGTATTGTGTACGGAAAAAAACCTGTGTGTGTGGGTGTTCCCTTATATGTGTGTGTGTGTGTGTGTGTGTGTGTGTGTACAGTCAAAAGCATAAAAAATTGATGTGTAGAAAATGATATTCATAAATTCGGTTCCAAAGATGTACTTCCATAATTAGAAATAGATAAAATCTACGAATATGTATGAGTGGGCCACGATATATACATACATACAATATATATATATATATATATATATATAGAGAGAGAGAGAGAGAGAGAGAGAGAGAGAGAGAGAGAGATCGTGAAGTGAGGTACATACTATGGCATCCGAGTGTACCACAGCATTATTTTAGCCCAGATGCTTCGGAACTTGGCTATAAAGGTTCAAAGGTTCGAATTGGTGTAACTATATTTGTGTTCACGACTGTGCATATACAGTATACGGTTGTTATTCAGGTCATTAGGAATTATTTGAGGGGGGTCACCGGATTTTTTTTTTGTTTATCTTTCTCTCATTTTCTCTCTTTCCCTGGCTTGTATCCATTCAGCCAACTATTGTAAGACGTTTATCCCCATCCAGGTGTCGATTTCTTCCTGGCGAGCGATAGCGAGCCAGCATTGTATGGAGAAATCCGGCTTCGCCGGAGAAATTTTTCTATCGAAATATGTACAAATTTAACTTGCTATCAAAACAAAAATATATATATGCTGGCTCGCTACCGCTCGCCAGGAAAATATTGACACCTGGATGGGGTTAAACGTCTTAAGAAAGTAGACTGAATGGGGCCGAATGGATACAAGCCAAAGAGAGAGGGAGAGAAAGAGAAAACAAAACGCGAGATGGGCTCCCTTAAGTACTCACGCTTATACTAATAATGTAATGTTTATTTATTCATATATAGATAAAGATGAATTAGATATTAGGCAATAAAGATATATCAGAGTTTGAGTTATTTTCTTTAGCTAATCTGGATGTTTTTTTTGTTTTTTTTTGTTATATTGTTTGAAGGGGAATGGGAAGGCATTTTATTTTATCTCTATTATTATTATTAGTAGTAGTAGTAGTAGTAGTAGTAGTATTATGATAAGCATTATTATATTTATATATATACTGGTATATATATACCGGTATATATATATATATATATATTTTTTTTTTTTTTTTTTGAAGGGGGTCTAGGGGATATGGTAGATAACATAATTCCCGTACTTGAAATAATTACACTAATGTTGAACAATTAAAAGTATAATGACAACGAAGAGGGCGAGATTAAAACGAATGACTTTAAACTAAGCAAATATAGATGGAGTAGGTGAAATTAGGAGGAGTACGTGTGTGTGTGTGTGTGTGTGTGTTTGTGTGTGAGTGTGTGTTTGTTTTTACTGTGTGTGTGTGTTTACTGTGGGTGTGTGTGTGTGTGTGTGTGTGTGTGTGTGTGGACAAGCATTAGTGGGTTCATGGGTATAAATTAAATAATATTTGTATGTTTGTATTAAAGTAGATTGAGCCAATTAACAGGTTAAGTGTACACGCATGTTTTTAATACATAGTGTGTTAGGTTAGGCTTGGTTAAGTATGCTAGTTCAGGGTAGGTTAGGGTAGGAATGATCTGGGTAACTTGATTTCGGTTTAAAACACGAAACATGTACTCGTAAGTATATGCGTTTGTACTGATACACATCTTCACTTACATGTGTGTGTGTGTGTGTGTGTTCGCGCGCTTGAGAGAAGAATAGTAAATATTTAGGTATACTGTACATATATGCCACCATTTAGGTCAATACCCCCCTAATAGTAGAAACTTACTAATTATATACAACAATGTGATGAATCCTATTACAATAATGCAAATATGAACGTAAATCCATCTCTTACTAAACGTTACTTTTAATATGAACCTTATGGCTTCTTGTGGACAAGGTTATCATCTGTCTCCAATTCAGGTACCTCGATAATTATGTCATATGACCCATATATCATTCCTATATATGTCATTACCATCGGACATTTAAAATATTTAATTAGACTTAGTGGGTTAAATAAGGGTGGAACCAAGAGGCGGCCATCTTGAATTAGTGGAGATCTATTTTTATGTTTATTTTTTCATTTTCCACCGTATGTTTAGTATTTTGTGAACCTTTACGCCAGCGGGGGTCTGGGGGCGGCAACCCCCAGGTTAGGTTAGGTTGTTAAGTTAGGGTTAATGACAATGTTTTTTTGGGTGGCATATCTTAACATTGTTGGATATTGGGTAAGTACTAATTTCCGATGGTAGTGCCATATATAGGAATGATGTATGGGTCATAAAGATTATATATATGGCATATTTATCGAGGTACCTGAGTTGGAGAAGCATGATAACCTTCGCCCTACTTTTATTAGGTACTACTATAGTCTGTTTTGTTTTTTCCAGCTGAGGGTATATTTAATCACTCGGGAGCTGATTTTTCGATACTTAATGTTCAAATATGAAAGTACTTTGTCTCTGCATCATATAAATATCAAGTTTGTTTAATAGTTAACAACATATTTCGCTACATCTTCGTAACAACAGTGTAATAAAGGTTAGGCCATGGCAATTTACCCTCAGCGGAAAATAAACCGAGTATAGTCCTAAGTGTCCTTTATATTTGTAGGGGTTTATTTCGTAACACTCTCTGATTCGATGTCATGCGGGTTATTATGACATTTTGTTTTGATTTTGACAATTTTACGTGATTTGACCATATTCGGGGTTTCAGTTTGTCCACTAGGCTATCAGAAACGGCTTCCCAGGCTACCTTCAAGCTAAAAAAAAAAAAAAAAAAAAAAAAAAAAAAAAAAAAAAAAACATACATACATACATACATACATACATACTGACCCCTTTAAGCTGATTTTGTATAGTGTTTGATAGAAAAATGTCGTGGCCGAAGCCCAATTTCTTTTTTCCAAGTTACAGTCTTGCTATTTCTCCCCAAGACAAAAATCGACGCCTGCTTGGGGTGAAGCGTCTTATCATCGCCAAACTAATGAGGGGAAATATCTTTTAACATCTCCAAACAAATGGAGGGAAGCCTGACTCTCCCTAGGATCAAGTCGGGTTAATGTTGAATATATTGCTACATTTATTATGCAATTCTCGTTCTACTAGTCTAAATGGGCCGGAAAGTGGTTATTATACTCTAATTAAATGGGCTTGTTTATTATAATGGATTAGAGGGCGTAAAGTTGATCATTGTCGGTGTTATATCCGCTCACGGTAACTTGAATTCCTGATCCACTTTTGTATTTATTTATTTTTTCTATGTGAATGAAGGAGACAAGAAGGTAAAGCTACCTGTAACAAGTGTCTCTCCAAAAATTCAAAGAGTGACAGAGCCAAAATCAAGGTACATTAGAGTCAAAATATCTGGATACACGGAGCCTGAAGTAGTTTGAGGGAAAGACAGATTGAGGGGGAGAGTTCCAAAGCTTGCTTGTTGAGTAGAAGACTGGGATTTTTTTTTCAAACTTGTGTTTGAGAGTTGGACAGAATAGGGGTGGGAGTGTGTTGAAAGGCGGGTGCCCCCCGCTCTCCGTAAGGGAGGGGTATACACTGAGAAAGCTTTGAAGAACATTGCTAATTGTATTAGCGGTAGAAGAGTGAGAGAGATGCAACATTGCGGCGTGTAGAAAGAGATTCTAGGGAATTAGTCAGAGGAGGCGAGTTGATGAGACAAAATGCTTTTTACTCCTCCCTTCCGAGAAGATCAGTATGGGTTGAACCTCACCACACATGTGAACAATATTCGATACATGGGAACACTGGTCCCCTATATAGAGCAAGAAGCTGTGCGATGGTTAAAATATATATTTGAAACTGTTATATTCTTACATGTTTTATGAACAAAGTTTTCACAAATACCAATGCATTTCGCTACAAAATCTTCAAAATAGCCGAGTAAACAAGATGAGGACATGGCAATTTACCGTCACCTGGAAACAAAAAATACAGTCAGAGTGAGACGAGGGGAAATGGCTCTGTGTTAGTTCCTGCAGTATTCTGTTACCATGGATTTATTGATTTATATTATTTTATTATTTTGTAACGTTCGTTACAAGAATTTTTATATACAGTATATATATATATATATATATATATATATATATATATATATATATATATAATTAGGAAGATAATTATATTCAATCCGAAACTGTTTCAAAAATTTACCGTATGGTATGTATCACCATAAATTACCGCGACTGTACGGAAATTTGTGTATGTGGTTTTCATTACGCGCGTGTGTGTGTGTGTGTGTGTGTGTTACTCAGTTACTTGTTCGTCAAGGGGAATCCACGCAATGCGAGCTAAGCTCATTATTATCGCGCCTCCTTAATTAACTGGGAATGTATTGCGTGAAATGCATGTTAAGTGTTTTATGTACTGTTGGAATGGCTGTGGATGTGTGTGTAGTCTGTATTTTAGCCAATTGGCGACATCGGAAACGAAGGCTTAGGGTGGATCTGTATGGTACCATTCTCACTATAGACAGTACCGTCTCGCCCGAAGGCTTAGGTAGCCATCAGCTTAGGTGAACCATATGATAACCATCTCGCCTTGTACCATTTTTGCCAACCCCAGATGGGACGTCACAACGTGTGTGTGTGTGTGTTGTCAACTTGGATATATAAATTAATAGGTTGAACACACACAACAGTTAATGTTTTTTTTTTTCATCATCGTATTTATTTCTACGAGGGTTCATTATGTTGTAGTTTTTCACTGTACTGAATACAATATATATTGCTCTATAGACCAACAGGGACCTTAAGGGGAGATTTCCACCTGGAGGATTTTTTTTTTTGAACCTCTCTCCCTCATGTTTAGCCCCATTGCTTGTGAGATTTAAAGACGCTTGCCCCATTAGTTTGGCGATTTTAACAACCTTCGCCCCATTTCTGTCAATTTTAAGACCATTCGTGCCATTTAGGTGTCGATTTTTTCCTGGTGAGCGATAGCGAGCCTGTAATTTAAGGGGAACCGGCCTTCGGCCGGGAAATTTTTCTACCGAAAAATGTACAAATTTATCTTGAAAGGGGGTCAAGGGGGAGTAATTTTAAGCTTGATGGAAGTCTAGGGAATCAACTAAAAACCTCTCCTTAATAAGATCAGAGAGAGAGAGAGAGAGAGATTTACATAAACACACTGACCACACTAGCAGAGAGACAGGTAATTAGACTGGCAGACAGACAGACAAAACACACACACACATAATGAAACTATAATCGGTGAGGTCAAATTTAAATATATTGGAAAAAAAAAGAGAATGAGGGTTGTTGATTCCCGTACACCCGTCAACCGTAACCAATTAACCCGTATCACCCGTTTCACCCACCACGCAATAACCGCCCTTAACACGCCCGTACATTGAGGCGGTTGTTATTTGGACCCTTCCATTATAACTAGCACACTAAATCCGCCCCTAAAACACCCGTACATAGAGGCGTTTTTTATTAGGCACCTCCCATTTCACCCAGCACACTAAATCCAACCCTAATATACCCGTACATAGAGGTGTTTTTTATTTGGCCCCTCCCGTTTCACCCAGCACACTAAATCAGCCCCTAACACGCCCGTACATAGAGGCGTTTTTTATTAGGCCCCTCCCATTTTAACTAGCACACTAAATCAGCCCCTAACACGCCCGTACATAGAGGCGTTTTTTATTAGGGCCCTCCCATTTTAACTAGCACACTAAATCCGCCCCTAACACACCCGTACATAGAGGTGTTTTTTATTTGAACCCTCCAATTTTAACTAGCACACTAAATCCGCCCCTCATATACCCGTACACAGTGGCGGTTTTTATTAGGCCCCTCCCATTTTAAATAGCACACTAAATCCGCCCCTAACACGCCCGTACATAGAGGTGTTTTATATGTGGCTACTCCTATATAATAAAGTACGCAATATCCGCCCCTAACACTCCCGTACATACAGGCGGTTTTTATCTGGCCACTCCCACTTCACCCAACACCCAATAACCACCCATATCACGCCCGTACATAGAGGTCGCTTTTATCCCGGTCTCTTCTTTTGGATCATTACTTTCACACGTCGCGTATGCAGACTTGGTGTGAAGAGAAAACGGATAAAATGTTGACATAAACGTAAACTTAGATATTTTGCACCTGACACGTTAATAACGGATGAAAAAGATGGATACCTTTTGGATTTTGCATGAAATATTTATGCATATATTGTAAATTTTTAGTTTCCTCCCTAGACCTTCATCAAGCTTAAACAAACACTCCCTAAACCTCCTTCAAGATAATTTTGTACATTTTTCGATAGTCGGTCTCTCTTAAAATTACAGGCTCGCTTTCGCTCGCCAGGAAAAAATCGACACCTAAATGGCACGAAAGGTCTTGATATTGATATAGAAATGGGGTTAAAGGTTTTAAAATTGACAAACTAATGGGGCGAACATCTTAAAATCTGAAAACTAATGGGGCCAACCATGAGAAAGGAGGGGGGACCAGAAAAATTACCCATCTCCCCTTTACCCTGTCAGGACGATGCCGTAATTTTCGTCTTATTCTGAATAGCATTAGGCGATTTTCCTTGGCTAATAACCTACATCTAGGAATCAAAGGCGTAAATAGTATCTCGATAAACCAACTGAATAACATTGGTTCTTCTTAAACGACATAAAATCTTATAGCTTCAGCCATAATACTAGTGCCAACAAGACGTCATCGTGCTGGAGGGATTAAAGTAATAGATTTTGGCCCTGTCACTCGTTTAACTGTGGGGGAGGCACTCGTCACAGGCAGCTCTGCCTTTTGTCTCCCTCATCAAGATATATATACTGTATATATATATATATATATATATATATATATATATATATATATATATATACAGTATATAGATAGATAGATAGAGGGAGGGAGAGGGGGGATAGTGAGAGAGATACATGTGGGCTAGAGCATATAGATAGATAGATAGATAGAGCTAGTTAGTGAGGAAGGAAGAAAGGGGAGGAAGTGGGAAGGGAGGTGTGTGTGAGAGAGAGAGAGAGAGAGAGAGAGAGAGAGAGAGAGCGGGGGGGGGGGGGTGATGCTGAGGAGTGAAAAAGAGTTCCGTATGTAAGAGAGAAAGCTAGAGTGAGTGAGAGAATCGGTCAGTCAGACAGTCAGGCAATAAGAACATAGGTTTAAAGGGAGGGAAAGGGTTAGAATAGTAGAGAGAGAGAGCGTATGTGTGTGCATTAGTCAGGAAGTAAGGAAGGGGGTGGGCAGGGAGAGGGGGGTAGAAAGGGAGGAGGAGGGAGGGAGGGATGGGGTTAGATCGGACGCCACCGGAAGTGAACGGTGTGTTTCCTGACATAGTTTTACCACCAGTCGGGACAGGTGGGCCAAACAGGGCAGGTGACTAAAAAGGTGAGAGGTGTGTTAGAGGTGAAAAAGGGGTAAGAAGAGAGGTGATAGGGAGAAATATGATGTGAGGTGAGATCAGTGAAGTTACATGAGGTGAGCGAGTTGAAACAGAGGTAAAAAGAGAGGTGTGAGGTGTGATAATTGAAGCTAACATGAGGTGAGAGTGTGTTAGAGAGGAGTGAGCCAGGTAAAAGAGGTAATAAGAGAGGTGTGTGGTGTGATAATTGAAGCTAACATGAGGTGAAAGTGTGTTAGAGAGGAGTGAGCGAGGTAACAATAGGTAATGAGAGAGGTGTGTGGTGTGATAATTGAAGCTAACATGAGGTGAGAGTGTGTTAGAGAGGAGTGAGCGAGGTAAAAGAGGTAATAAGAGAGGTGTGTGGTGTGATAATTGAAGCTAACATGAGGTGAAAGTGTGTTAGAGAGGAGTGAGCGAGGTAACAATAGGTAATGAGAGGTGTGTGGTGTGATAATTGAAGCTAATATGAGGTGAGAGTGTGTTAGAGAGGAGTGAGCGAGGTAAAAGAGGTAACAATAGGTAATAAGAGAGGTGTGTGGTGTGATAATTGAAGCTAACATGAGGTGAAAGTGTGTTAGAGAGGGGTGAGCGAGGTAAAAAAGATGTTAAAAAGGTGACAGCGAGACACATATGTTTGAAGTGAGATTATTGAGGTTACATGAAGTGAGAGTGAGTCATAGAGGTATTAAAGGTGAAAAAAGAGGTGACAGGAAGAACTAAAGTGCGAAGTGTGATAATTGAGGTTACGTGAGGAGCTGTCATGGAGGTGAGAGATAGTTTAGAGAGGTGAAAAAGAGGTGTGAAAGCTGTTGAAAATATTAGTAGGTGGTGAGAAAGAGGTGGGAGTGAAATTGTGAGTGTTTAAAAGAGGTGAGGCGAGAAGCAGAAGTGGTGACAAAGAGGTATGAGGTATGCAGAGAGGTGTGGAAGAGGTGAAAACTGTAGAAAAGAAGTGTGCAGAAGCGAATCATGTGATGTAGAGAGAAGAGAGGTGCTGATGATGTATTTGGAGACGAGAGGTTTGAAAGAGTTGAGAGGAAGAGAGGTATGTGAAAGAGGTAAAGAAGAGGTGATAAGAAGTAGAATCTTGGTTACAGGAGGTGAAAATGAAACAATCAGAGTGGTGAGAGGTAGATTAGAGGTGTGAGCGTGGAACAAGATGTGTGAAAGAGGTGAGAGGGGGAAACGAAGTGTGAGGTGTGACAGTTAAGGTGAGAGGTTGATTGGAGCTGTGAAAGAGGTAGAAAGATAAAAAAAAGAGGCACTTATAGTAAGAAAGAGGTGTGATAGAGGTGGGAGTGGAAATGTGAGTGTTAAGAGGGGTGAAAAGAGGTGATTAAGAGGTGATAAGTAGCAGAAAGGTGACAGCAGGTGTGTGTGAGAGGTTAGAAGCGTGTTAAAGAGGTATGGAAGGGTTAAAAAAGAGGTATGATAGGTAGAGGAATAGTGTCAGAGAAGTGAGAGGTAAAATAGAGGTATGAAAGATGGGAGGCAAAGGAGAAGCGAGATTAACCCTTTCCAGATCCGATCACGCAATTATGTTCTGCTTGCTGGCGATTACTAGACGATTTTATTCAGATTAAGAAGGGGATATGAAAGTCTGAGGGTTAATCGAGATAGTCTTTACCCTTACCATTCCCACCGATCCTTCCTAAACTGCATAAAATCGTTTAATGATAAGCAGAATATACTGTCAAAATGTATCAATATTTAAAGGGTAAAGAAGTGTTACAGAGCAGGAGAGAGGTGACAGGATTGTGAGAGGAGGGAAACTGGCAGAGAGGTGGGAGGTAGATAAGCGAGGTGTGAAAGAGGTGGGGCAAAGGGCGACATTCGAAGTGATTATGTAAGATTGGTGATCGATGAAACGAATAAAAGAGGTAAGAAGTTATAGACGTGGCAAAAGAGGTGAGAGATACAGCTATACGAGAGGTGGGAGGTAAAGAGAGGTGCGGAAAAAGGGAACTAGAAAGAAATATGAAACAGTAGGAGGTGAAGTGATGTGTAAAGAAGGGAGAAAGAGAGGTGAGAATGGATATGCAGACGTTAAAATAAGGTGTTAATTCCTTGATTATATGACGCGTTTTAGCAGGTTATTTTGGCTATCATTAGACAATTGTATGCAGCTTGAAAGAATGTGTGGGAATTAAAAGGGTAAAGACTGCTGCCATCAACCCTCTGCCTTCCATATTGTCTCTTAAAAAATTGTCTCTCACATTGTCTCTTAAAAAAATATATATACCCTAGCTAATCTAAATAAAATCGTCTAATAATAGCCAGAAAAAAAAGTGCGTCATCGATCCTCAGCGGGTTAAGGGGTTAAGATTTCCACTTGAGGGATTTTTTTCTGGACTCCTTTCTCCCTCATGGTTAGCCCCATTGCTTTTCTAATTTTAAGACGTTCGCCCCATTATGTTGACGATTTTAAGAACTTTCGACCCATTTCTGTCAATTTTAAGACCTTTCGTGCCATTTAGGTGTCGATTTTATCCTGGCGAGCGATAGCGAACCTGTAATTTAAGAGGAACCGGCTTTTAGCCGGGAAATTTTTCTACCGAAAAATTTACAAATTTATCTTGAAAGGGGCTCAAGGGGGTGTAATTTTAAGATTGATGGAAGTCTAGGGAATCAACTAAAAACCTCCCCTTAAAGAGGTGGCAGCGATAAGTGAAAGTCAAACAAGTAGTGCGATTTGTAATAGTTAAGGTCGCACGTGAAATGAGAGATATCAAAGAGGTAAGAAAGAGGTGGACAAGTGGAGTGTGAGGTGAAACGGACGAAGGGATGAGGTCAAGAAGTGAGGTAGAACAGATGTTAAAGAAGTTATAAGCACAACTGACTTGACAGGATGACTGTGAGGTTAGAGGTAGAACAGAGGTATACGGTGAAAGAGGGTGAAAAGAGGTGTGAAGTGGAGTGTGAAGAGAGACTTGGAGAAAAACGAAAACATGGATTAAATGAAAGAGGTGTGGGAGAAGTTGATATAGGTGACAGGTGTGAGAGGGGTGATAGGAGATGAGAGAGATGAAGCAGTGAGCGATGAGGAAGGTGAAGCTGTGAGTAAATAAGCTGTGATGTGAAGCTATGGAAGGTGAAGCTCTGTAATGTGAAGCTATGGAAGATGAAATTTTGAGGTGAAGCTATGGAAGGTGAAACTATGAGTGATGAAGCTATGTAACCTGAAACTATGAAGTGAAGCTACGGAAGATGAAATTGAGGCTAAGCTATGTGAATGATGAAGCTATGGAAGATGAAACTATGAGTGATGAAGCTATGTAAGCTGAAACTATGAAGTGAAGCTACGGAAGATGAAATTGAGGCTAAGCTATGTGAATGATGAAGCTATGGAAGGTGAAGCTTTGTAAAGTGAAACTATGAGAAATGAAGCTATGAAAGATGAAACTATGAGGTGTGAAGGTCTGTGAGTGATGAAACAATGTGAGTTGAAGCTACGAGAGGTGAAGCTATTGAAGATGAAATTATGAAGTGAAGCTATGAGAGTGATGAAGCTATGAGCGGTCAAGCTGTATGAGGGGAAGCATTAGATAAATTTGATGAAAGCTTAAATATAACTACATTAATTTCATCATTTGGTATACTCTTTAACAAAGTTGTACTATATTAACCCTTTCACTGCGGGTGATGTACTGGTGTGTCCTATGTAAAAAATGTGTTTGTTGTAGGCAACATTCCCATACATCTTGGTGTTATTGGCTGAATTTTGTAGTACCGAGCCCACTCCGTTTGTTGCCAGACATAAGATATTAAGACTCTAGGCTTCACTCATGTTGCAATACCAGTGTCTTACAAGCCTAGGTAGTGAGAGGGTGTGTGTCCAACCAAGAGGTGTTTTGTGAAGCTGAAATAAAAGAATAAACTGGTCCACTTCCATGTGTATTTATGAGACCTACATAAGAGGTACGAATGTGAGGTATATTTTATGTTACTGGCCAGACCTCGTACAATCTTCCAAATACATTACTTGCTAATATATCTGGTTCTTTCATAAAGCTATCGCGAGTGGAAAAAGACAATACTGTCTGGAAAATTACATTCGGTCTAGGGCCTGCTCAAGCGGGTCAAACACAAATGCTGCCACCGACACTCTGGGGACCACCGAGTACAATCCGCCTTCCCAGAAGTTAGGTGTGCTCAACCGTCTCCAAGGGTTCTTCAACCCCGCACAGCTTCTTGCTCTGAATAGGGGCATAGTGCACCCATGTATCTAGTATTGCTCGCATGTGTGGTGAGGTTCCACCCATATCGCACTTCTCGAAAGAGCAGAGTCAAAGGCATTTCGCCTCATTAACTTGCTTCCTCTTACTAGTTCCTTACAATCCCTTTCTACATGCCGCAATGTTGCATCTCTTTCACTCTGCTATTGCTATTAGAACAATCAGTGTTCTTCAGTATTCTCTTAGTGCATACCTCCTCCCTTGCGGCGAGTGCAAGGCACCCGCCTTTCAACACACTCCCACTCCTATTCTGTCCAGCTCTCCAACCCGAGCATTAGCACATTTTCTGTCTTTCTTCTACTCAATAAGTGAACCCTGGAACCCTCTCCCTCGATCAATCTTTCCTTCATGCTATGACTTAGAATGCTTTAAGCTTCGTGTGTCCAGGAATTTTTACCCCAACATCCCTTGAATTTGGCTCTCTGTCACTCTTTTGGCTTTGGGGGAGACACTCGTTACAGGCAGCCTGCCTTTTGTCTCCTTCATATACATTGGAAAAATGTATATATACTGTAAAACTGTCCGTACTGCGCCCGTGATATATTGTGTAACTCTAGCCATCCATTTTACTCCTACCCTATTAACGAGACACCTGAACCCATTCGATTATACGTCTGATGGTTGGTTATTGTGTTATACAGTATATACCGGTACCGGGTATATATTGTGTTATACAGTATATACCGGTACCGGGTATATATTGTGTTATACAGTATATACGGTACCGGGTATATATTGTGTTATACAGTATATACCGGTACCGGGTATATATTGTGTTATACAGTATATACCGGTACCGGGTATATATTGTGTTATACAGTATATACCGGTACCGGGTATATATTGTGTTATACAGTATATACCGGTACCGGGTATATATTGTGAATAATTATTGTTTATGCTTTGGCAAGTTTCAATGATTTTTTTTTAGTCACACACACACACACACACACACACACACACACACACACACACACACATACATACATACACAACACACACACACACACACACATACACACACACACACACACACACACACACACACACACACACACACACACACACACATACTCACACACACACACACATACTCACACATACACATACTCACACATACACACACACACATACACACACACACACACACACACACACACACACACACATACACACACACACACACACACACACACACACACACACACACACACACACACACACACACACACACACACACACACATACACACCACACACACACACACACACACACACATACACACCACACACACACACACACACACACACACACACACACACACACACACACACACACTATAGCCTCATACCCCTGTTCAAACTAAATGTGTACAATTATTAGGTAGAACAACGTTGGGGCCAAAGGCCAGTCTCTCATTCATTCCAGGATCGCAATCGCTCGTCAACAAAATCGAAGGTCATATGATCAGTAAACTAATGAGACGAAGCAAGCGGGATGATTAATAAAAAAAAACTCTGTAACCATACCGAGATATATTGTTAAATGCTGTTATTATATTTACTGGCTAACTCGGACCATCCATTTTACCCCTCACCGTTAACGAGACAAACGCGCCCACATAAATATACCCAGCTGAATAATAAGCTGTTAAATGGTCGAGGAGTGTTTTATCGGGGTTTATAATTCATTAACCCTTGTAGTGTTCAGGGACGCATTTCTTACTTCTATTTTGGCTATTATTAGATTTGTATTCAGCTTAGGAAGGAATTGTGGGAGGCAGAGCGTTAGTTGAGATTAATAAGATCCCCTTTGATGCCTACAGGGCCTTTCGAAGTTTAGTAAAAATCGTCTAATGTTCGCCAGAATATAGTGATAAAAGCGTCCTCATGTACTGAAAGGTTTATAGGAATTCACCGGTACTGTTTTATTTTATTTATGCATATTGTTGTTATATTGTTAGGAAAAAAAAATACATTATATCACAAACTAGTCTACGTACCATCACCCTGTGTGGACTAAAGAGTAGTCCCGAGATCCCGAGCGGGCTGCACTATGATAATACATCCTACGGGAATCACAACCCCCCACCCCCTCCCAGTAGCCCCGATGTGATAAATTATATTAGGTGGGTTTTCGATTATTTTCTGAAATGTTATACAGTTGAAAACACTTCCATGAAAAAGATAAATATGTCCAGAACACATGGGGTTTTAAAATTATTGTAAGTTTTATATTTGTTAATAATATTAACCTTATAATATAGCCTGCTTTGATAGTGTGTGATATATATAATTATCACGTACTGGAGGGGGTGGGGGGCAGTATGTGAGATTGAATAAGGCTAACAGTTTTTTATAATCCCAATAGGATATCACTTCCCGAGTGCAAATTTACCATGACTTCGTCAGCTTGGGCGGGGACTATGATTGTGTCCAGAGTCTGTGAATAGATAGTCTCCTATTCTTTGAGCTATTTGAATAGATTTATGGGTAGCCTTTGGGGGCACTCTGGGTATTGTTTTCCCGGGCTTCTAGGAGAGCTTAATGGGGTGGTTATTTTTCGCAAATTCGGACAACTTGGAGCTCTAGGGAGTGATTGATGGCAGGGTCCGAATTTAGGTGAATAGGTGTTATTGGAAGTAGAGATAGGGCGTCTGCATTCGTGTTTAATTTGCCTGGTCTATATTGGATGTCAAAATTGAACTCCTTTAGCGTTTCGCTCCATCGAATGATTAGAGAGTTCATGGTTTGGAACTTCCGGAGCTAATACAATGAGTAATGATCTGTGATTATGGTGAGTTTGGCGCCGGCAACATAGGACTTGAAATGTTGCAATGCCCAGATTAACCCTAAATATTCTCGTTTGGTTGCTGAGTAGTTAGCTTCAGAAGGGGTTAATGTCTGGCTGGCACATACAATGATATGTTCTCGGTTATATCAGGTTTGGGCAAGTACAGCGCCAATGCCAACTCGTGACACGTCGTTGTAGCGTCGGAAAGGCTGCTCATAGTTAGGAAACGCGACAATGGGTGCTGATGTGAAAGTGTATTTTAATGTGTGGAATGCATTAATTCTGTCAGGGGTCCACACGAAGGGCACTCCTTGTTGAGTTAGGTAATTTACAGGTTTAGTAATCGTGGAGAACGCTTTTCCAAACCGGCGGCAATAGTTGGCCAAACCAAGGAAGTAGCGACATTTATGAATGTGTGTGTGTGTGGTTACATCTATGTATAGTAGTCTGTGTGTGTGTGTGTGGTTACATCTATGTATAGTAGTCTGTGTGTGTGTGTGTGTGTGGTTACATCTATGTATAGTAGTCTGTGTGTGAGTGTGTGTGTGTGTGGGGTTACATCTATGTATAGTAGTCTGTGTGTGTGGTTACATCTATGTATAGTAGTCTGTGTGTGTGGTTACATCTATGTATAGTAGTCTGTGTGTGAGTGTGTGTGTGTGTGTGGTTACATCTATGTATAGTAGTCTGTGTGTGTGTGTGTGGTTACATCTATGTATAGTAGTTTGTGTGTGTGTGTGTGGTTACATCTATGTATAGTAGTCTGTGTGTGAGTGTGTGTGTGTGGGGTTACATCTATGTATAGTAGTCTGTGTGTGTGTGTGTGGTTACATCTATGTGTAGTAGTCTGTGTGTGAGTGTGTGTGTGTGTGTGTGGTTACATCTATGTATAGTAGTCTGTGTGTGTGTGTGTGGTTACATCTATGTATAGTAGTCTGTGTGTGAGTGTGTGTGTGTGGGGTTACATCTATGTATAGTAGTCTGTGTGTGAGTGTGTGTGTGCGTGGGGTTACATCTATGTATAGTAGTCTGTGTGTGAGTGTGTGAGTGTGTGTGTGTGGGGTTACATCTATGTATAGTAGTCTGTGTGTGTGTGTGGGGTTACATCTATGTATAGTAGTCTGTGTGTGTGTGTGGGGGGGGTTACATCTATGTATAGTAGTCTGTGTGTGTGTGTGTGGGGTTACATCTATGTATAGTAGTCTGTGTGTGAGTGTGTGTGTGTGTGTGGGGTTACATCTATGTATAGTAGCCTGTGTGTGTGGGGTTACATCTATGTATAGTAGTCTGTGTGTGTGTGTGTGGGGTTTCATCTATGTATAGTAGTCTGTGTGTGAGTGTGTGTGTGTGTGTGGGTTACATCTATGCATAGTAGTCTGTGTGTGAGTGTGTGTGTGTGTGTGTGGGGTTACATCTATGTATAGTAGTCTGTGTGTGAGTGTGTGTGTGTGGGGTTACATCTATGTATAGTAGTCTGTGTGTGAGTGTGTGTGTGTGTGGGGTTACATCTATGTATAGTAGTCTGTGTGTGAGTGTGTGTGTGTGTGTGGGGTTACATCTATGTATAGTAGTCTGTGTGTGAGTGTGTGTGTGTGTGGGGTTACATCTATGTATAGTAGTCTGTGTGTGAGTGTGGTGTGTGTGTGTGGGGTTACATCTATGTATAGTAGTCTGTGTGTGAGTGTGTGTGTGTGTGTGGGGTTATATCTATGTATAGTAGTCTGTGTGTGAGTGTGTGTGTGTGTGGGGTTACATCTATGTATAGTAGTCTGTGTGTGAGTGTGTGTGTGTGTGTGGGGTTACATCTATGTATAGTAGTCTGTGAGTGTGTGTGTGTGGGGGGGGGGGTTACATCTATGTATAGTAGTCTGTGTGTGAGTGTGTGTGTGGGGTTACATCTATGTATAGTAGTCTGTGTGAGTGTGTGTGTGTGTGGGGTTACATCTATGTATAGTAGTCTGAGTGTGAGTGTGTGTGTGTGTGTGTGTGGGTTACATCTATGTATAGTAGTCTGTGTGTGTGTGTGTGTGGGGTTACATCTATGTATAGTAGTCTGTGTGTGAGTGTGTGTGTGTGTGTGTGGGGTTACATCTATGTATAGTAGTCTGTGTGTGAGTGTGTGTGTGTGGGGGGTTACATCTATGTATAGTAGTCTGTGTGTGTGTGTGTGGGGTTACATCTATGTATAGTAGTCTGTGTGTGTGAGTGTGTGTGTGTGTGTGGGGTTACATCTATGTATAGTAGTCTGTGTGTGAGTGTGTGTGTGTGGGGGTTACATCTATGTATAGTAGTATGTGTGTGAGTGTGTGTGTGTGGGGTTACATCTATATATAGTAGTCTGTGTGTGAGTGTGTGTGTGGGGTTACATCTATGTATAGTAGTCTGTGTGTGAGTGTGTGTGTGTGTGGGGTTACATCTATGTATAGTAGTATGTGTGTGAGTGAGTGTGTGTGTGTGTGGGGTTACATCTATGTATAGTAGTCTGTGTGTGAGTGTGAGTGTGTGTGTGTGTGGGGTTACATCTATGTATAGTAGTCTGTGTGTGAGTGTGTGTGTGTGTGTGGGGTTACATCTATGTATAGTAGTCTGTGTGTGAGTGTGGTGTGTGTGTGGGGTTACATCTATGTATAGTAGTCTGTGTGTGATTGTGTGTGTGGGGTTACATCTATGTATAGTAGTCTGTGTGTGAGTGTGTGTGTGTGTGTGGGGTTACATCTATGTATAGTAGTCTGTGTGTGAGTGTGTGTGTGTGTGGGGTTACATCTATGTATAGTAGTCTGTGTGTGAGTGTGTGTGTGTGTGTGTGGGGTTACATCTATGTATAGTAGTCTGTGTGTGAGTGTGTGTGTGTGGGGTTACATCTATGTATAGTAGTCTGTGTGTGTGTGTGTGTGTGTGTGGGTTACATCTATGTATTGTAGTCTGTGTACTTACTCTAGTTGTACTTACTCTAGTTGTATTGCGGGAGTGAGCATGCTCGTTATTTCCCGCCTCCTATATGTGTAGGTGTTATATGTATCGTTGGAATGGCTGTGGACGTGTGTGTAGTCTGTATTTTGTTTGGCCAATTGGCGACATCGGAAACGAAGGCTTAGGGTGGATCTGTATGGTACCATTCTCACTATAGACGGTACCGTCTCGCCCAAAGGCTTAGGTAGCCATCAGCTTAGGTGAACCATATGATACCCATCTCGCCTTGTACCATTTTTGCCAACCCCAGATGGGACGTCACAACGTCGTCCACTTATTCCAGGTACCTATTTACAGCTAGGTGAACTGAGGCTAACACATGAAAGGAGACAAGCCCAATTTGTCTCCGCCCGGCCGGGGATTGAACCCCCGACCCCTCGTGTGTGAGACGAGAGCTCTACCTACTAGGCTACGGGCTGTGTGTGTATGTGTGTGTGTGTGTGTGAGTGTGTGTGTGTGTGTGTGTGGGGGGTTACATCTATGTATAGTAGTCTGTGTGTGAATATGTGAGTGTGTGTGTGTGTGGGGTTACATCTATGTATAGTAGTCTGTGTGTGAGTGTGTGTGTGTGTGTGGGGTTACATCTATGTATAGTAGTCTGTGTGTGTGTGGGGTTACATCTATGTATAGTAGTCTGTGTGTGAGTGTGTGTGTGTGTGTGCAGTTATATCTATGTATAGTAGTCTGTGTGTGAGTGTGTGTGTGTGTGGGGTTACATCTATGTATAGTAGTCTGTGTGTGAGTGTGTATGTGTGTGTGGGTTACATATATGTATAGTAGTCTGTGTGTGTGTGGGGTTACATCTATGTATAGTAGTCTGTGTGTGTGTGTGTGTGTGTGTGGGGTTATATCTATGTATAGTAGTCTGTGTGTGTGTGTGGGGTTACATCTATGTATAGTAGTCTGTGTGTGAGTGTGTGTGTGTGTGGGGTTATATCTATGTATAGTAGTCTGTGTGTGAGTGTGTGTGTGTGTGGGGTTACATCTATGTATAGTAGTCTGTGTGTGAGTGTGTGTGTGGGGGGGGTTACATCTATGTATAGTAGTCTGTGTGTGAGTGTGTGTGTGTGTGTGTGGGGTTACATCTATGTATAGTAGTCTGTGTGTGAGTGTGTGTGTGGGGTTACATCTATGTATAGTAGTCTGTGTGTGTGTGAGTGTGTGTGTGTAGGGGGGGGGGGTTACATCTATGTATAGTAGTCTGTGTGTGAGTGTGTGTGTGTGTGTGTGTGGGGTTACATCTATGTATAGTAGTCTCTGTGTGTGTGTGTGTGTGTGGGTTACATCTATGTATAGTAGTCTGTGTGTGTGGGGTTACATCTATGTATAGTAGTCTGTGTGTGAGTGTGTGTTTGAGAGTCTGTGTGAGTGTGTGTATGAGCGTCTGTAAGTGTGTCTGTCTGTCTATCTGTCTGTCAGTGTGTGTTTGAGAGTGCGAGTGTGTCTATGAAGGTATTTTGAGTGTGCGTTTGACAGTGTGTGTGTGTGTATGTGTTTTATATTATTGCACGTGTGTGTGTGTGTGTGTGTGTGTGTGTGTGTGTGTGTGTGTGTGTGAGTTAGCCTGTGAACGTGTCTGTCAGTGTGAATATTCCTGCCAGAACTCCTGAGTGGGAGACTCGGTAATTGTCTACGTTGTCTTGGAGGAAGCTAATGTTACTCCCCTTCAATCATTCCTTCCTTCCTTGCTTCCTTCCTTCCTTCCTTCCTTCCTTCTTTCCCTTTTATTTACTCCCATTCTTTCTTCCTTCCTTCCTTTTGTTTTACTCCCATTCTTTCTTCCTTCCTTCCCTTTGTTTTACTCCCATTCTTTCTTCCTTCCTTCCTTTTGTTTTACTCCCATTCTTTCTTCCTTCTTTCCCTTTTATTTACTCCCATTCTTTCTTTCTTCCTTCCTTTTGTTTTACTCCCATTCTTTCTTCCTTCCTTCCCTTTGTTTTACTCCCATTCGTTCTTACTACCTTCCTTTCTTTTGTTCTTCTTATGGTGTATGTGTTTGCGTGTGAGTCTGTGTATGAATGCTTGTGTGTATGTTTGTGTGTGCCTGTTTGTGTTTGTGTATATGTTTGTGCGTGGTATTACTAATGTTGGCAGGGTCTGTGTAGAACTCCTGAGTGGGGGACTTGGTAATTGTCTACATTGTCTTGGTGGAAGCTAATGTTCCTCCTTACCTTACTTCCCTCCTTCCTTCCTACCTTCCTTCCTTTATCCTTTCCTTAGTTCCTTCTTCCCTTCCTTCCTTACGTTTTTACTTTCTTAACTATTTTCTTATTACCTATTTGCTTGCTTCCATCCCTGCAATGCTTCATTATTCATTCATTCCTTCATTCATCCCCGTATCTTATGCTATCTTCTGTGTCTAATTTTCTATTTTCCCTCCCCCTTCTTCCTCCTCTCCCTTCAACCCCTCCTCCTCGTCCCTCTCGAAATTATCTCCTGTTTATCTTCTAACTTTGTACTTTCTATCACAGACACATTTATACTCCTATTTTTGTTTTCTTCTATATTCCAACTACTCCCTCTTGGGCATAGGCTGAGAGCCTGTACATTCAACCGTTATGAACGGCGAAGCCCGTGAGGTCTCGTTCCAGTCTAGGGGGTGAGACATGTGAAGCACTTTTTAGCTGCAACCAGCCCCTGCCATCTTGCCTTCGCAGGATACATGGAGCTTAGTTGCTCACTCACGGCTCGAAGCAGTCCCATCACTGAAGCTGCCTCGCTCCAGTCCTTCACTGTCTCATCTCCTAGACTCGGACCTTCACTCTCAGAATGCCACCTATTGAGCAATGAACTCACTTGGCACTGTCCCCTGTAGCCTGTTTTGAATATGAGAATATTCATACACTGCTATTTAATCAGGAAACAATTAGGGTATTTTGTTGGCGTTTCGGTGCACTTTGTGGATATGCACTGATACTAGGTACATCTCAAATTGCATCCCAATAATATCTTCCCATTGACATATCGGGATTTGAACCCGGGTCCATTGGATCACCAGTCCAGTGGCAAGACCACTCCACCACACCTCCCCTTAATTTATATTCTCCTTCTCTTTCCAATTTCTCCTCCTCCCTGTTTCTCCTCTTCCAATTCCACCGCCTTCTCCTCCTCTTACTTCTACCTCCTTTTCATTTTCCTCTTTCTCCTTCACCACGTTCTCCCTTTCGTCATTCTCCATCTCCTCTTTATTTTACCCCTCATCTTCCTCCTGCATCTCTTCCTCTTCCTTATCCTTTATTCCTTCTTTTCTGCTACTTTGGAATTTCCTATGGCAGGCTGATTTTTGCTCCTCATCTTCTTCCTACTCCTACCTCTTCCACCTTATTTCCTCCTCCTCCTCCTCTTCCACCTTATTTCCTCCTCCTCCTCCTCTTCCACCTTATTTCCTCCTCCTCCTCCTCCTCCTCCTCCTCCTGCTAATGATAGATTAAAATCCTCACAAAATGACGAAGAACGGGTGAAATTTGTAGAGCTACGACGCAAAGCCAAAAAGTTAATTAAGCAAAGTAAAAAGACCCTAGAGTTACATATTGCGAATCAAAGTAAAACAAACCCGAAAGAATTCTATAGTTATATCAGAAAGAAAAAAGTAGTTACTTCAACTGTTGGACCGTTAGTCGATGAAAATGGAGAATACACCAAAGACGAAGTACAAATGAGTAATGCCCTCAATACCTTATTTGCATCAGTTTTGACAACAGAAGACCTCAGTGATATCCCTACACCATCGCCGATTCAGATTGATAATTCAGATGTTCTAAGCAATATCACCGTTACAGAGAGAGAAGTATTGAATTGTTTAGATAAACTCAAGGTAAATAAAACGCCTGGACCTGATACAATCTCGCCTAGAGTTCTAAAGGAAGCTAAGGATGAGCTCTCCAAACCACTGACATTACTATTCAATAAATCCTTGCAGTCTGGAACTATGCCTGATCAGTGGAAGATAGCCAACGTAACACCGATATTAAAAAAAGGCAGCAAATTCCTACCCAGCAACTATGGTCCAATTAGCTTAACCTCAGTTGTATGTAAAATGCTAGAAATGGTCATACGAGACAGACTCGTAAATCACTTAGAGGAAAATACTTAAAGATACTCAACACGGCTTTCGTAAAAAACGTTCCTGTTTAACAAACCTCTTAGACTTCTTCCACGATATCCTCAACCTCTACGATGAGAGTAAAGCTGTAGATATTATATACCTTGATTTTCAAAAGGCCTTTGACAAAGTTCCCCACAAACGTTTACTGCTAAAACTAAAAGCGCATGGAATACAAGACGGTGTGTTGAAATGGATAGAAAATTGGCTCAGCGACAGAAAGCAAAGAGTAGTCATAAACGGTAAGGCATCTAAATGGACCAATGTAAGTAGCGGGGTACCCCAGGGATCGGTACTAGGACCAATTATCTTTCTAATTTACATCAACGACATAGATGAGGGTTTCACCTGTACAATCTCAAAATTTGCTGACGATACAAAAATTTCAAATAGCGTACTCTCAAAAGATCAAGTTGACGATATGCAACACAATCTAGATAAATTGTCACTTGGGCCCAAATTTGGCAAATGAGTTTCAATGCGGATAAATGTAAAGTACTACATATCGGATGCCTAAATGAGAAAGCAAACTATTCGATGAATGGCACTCAGCTTAAGAATGTAAACAGAGAAACCGATCTGGGAGTAACAATATCGAGTAACCTAAAACCGAGTCAACAATGTTCAGAAGTTGTTAAGAAGGCAAACAAAATAATTGTCTTTATAGGCAGGTAATTTGAGCATAAATCCAAAGACGTTATCCTAACCCTTTACAATTCCTTAGTCCGCCCCCTTCTGGAATACTGCGTTCAATGCTGGTGCCCTTATTACCAAAAAGACATAAACAAGCTAGAACGAGTTCAACGTAGAGTTACCAAAATTATACCTAGCCTAAAGAACAAACCATACGAAGAGCGTCTTAGAGAATTATTTTGCAGAATCTCTCAGTAGATAAGGCTCCTGGTCCAGATGAAATTCCTCCAATAGTACTTAAGAATTGCTCCTTGGTGCTCGCTCCTGTATTGGCAAAATTGTTCCGTCTGTGTACTCATACCTCATGCTTCCCAGTACCCTGGAAAGAAGCAAACATCCATCCAGTTCCTAAAAAAGGTGCCTCTTCAGATCCATCAAACTACAGACCAATAGCTATAACTTCCACTCTTGGCAAAGTTTTTGAAATTATATTAAGTAATCACATAATTAAGCATCTGGAGAATAATAAATTAATCAGTGATAGGCAATATGGTTTTAGACGATGTCGATCAACTGCAGACATTCTTTGCCTTCTTACGCATCAAATCAACCAAGCTACAGACCAACATGGTGAAACACATACAATAGCACTGGATATATCAAAGGCATTTGATAGAGTCTGGCATCAATCCTTATTGTCGAAGATGTCACACTACGGCCTTGCATCATTAGTTCCACTAATTTCTTCTTATCTTCATAACAGAAAAATACGTGTAATGGTAGATGGCCTTTATTCTCAATTTCACTCAATAAATGCTGGTGTTTCCCAGGGATCAGTTTTGGCCCCAACTCTGTTCCTCATTCATATCAATGATCTCATATCTACCACTCATAATCCAATACATTCCTACGCAGATGACTCAACACTCCACAGTTCCTTCACATTTACCAATTCTTTCACCCAACCCGATCTTATAAATTCAAAAATAAACACTGCAATTTCTCTGAACCGGGACCTTTCTAGAATTAATGAATGGGGACAAGAGAATCTAGTTTCCTTTAATGCACAGAAAACCAAGTACATTCAATTTTCTAACCGACAGAATCTCACTGACTCCCATATATTTTTTAATGATGTAAATATTCCCACTTCCCCTAGTATTGACATTCTCGGTGTAACATTAACTACTAACTTGAGCTGGACACATTATGTTAGAAGCATTGCTAAGAATGCCTCTAAAAAACTGGGACTCCTGTACAGAGTTCGAGAATTCTTCACTGACGAGCAGTTGGCCGTAATATATAAAAGTCATGTGCGCTCTCAGATGGATTACTGTTCACCTCTGTGGGGTGGAAGTGGAGTGGTTGCATTGAGGCAGTTGGACAAAATTCAAAATAAAGCTATTAGATTAATCAATAACCCTGCAATCACACAGGACCTTCCTACATTAGCCATACGAAGAAACGTTGCATCCCTTGCATTATTCTACAGATATTTTCACAGCAATTGTTCCGAGGAACTTGCTTCAATTGTGCCGCCTCTCCACATCTTTCCCCGTAGAACTAGGGCAGCTGAGAGCGCCCATGAATTTACACTTTCTCCTCCACAATGCAGAACTTCTGCTTATCAGAATTCATTTATCCCCAGAGCTACTACTCTTTGGAATTCACTTCCCTCGAATTGCTTTCCACAAACTTACAATCAACAAATGTTTAAATCCAGTTGTTACAAACATTTTATGAATGGAGGATGCCTTTAGGCACATGGACCTTTTTGTTTTATCTGTGTTTTTCCTTCCTCCGTTCATTGTCTCTTAAAAAAAAAAAAAAAAAAAAAAAATTAAATCTATTTCCTTTAGCCCAGCGCAGATTAAGAGGTGACTTAATTCAAGTGTTCAAAATCATCAAAGGCATCGACAATATGAACTGTAGTAAGTACTTCACTATCAACCAATCTAATTACACGTGGGGAAACGGTTGCAAAATTATTGGTAAATCTTTTAACTCACACGAATCTAAGAATTTCTTCTTCAATCAAGTTGTCAACTTGTGGAATGGGCTTCCCCGAGACGTTATAGACTGCAGCACCATTGATTCATTTAAACTCCGCCTAGACAAATATCTCGCATCAAACCCGCGACTGACTGCGTTTGTAAATGAATAACTTTATTTTATCCTCCCCTCAGTTACTAACCCATACGTCCCCTACCAACTTCCTAGTCCTGCCACGGACATTAGTTCCAGGGCAGTAGTTCCCTTTCCAATGTTCCCTTACCCACTCTAAACCACTGTTTGGACACTTGATCCTCAGTGTTTTGGAGGACAAGCAGCCTAGAAGGGTCATTAGACCTGTTGTTGCTTGATTTCCTTTGTACTCCTTTGTACTCCTCCACCTCCTCCTTTATTTCTACTTTTCTCTCGTACCTCCACATTTCCCCTCGACAATCTGATGCCTGCTCCAATTTCAGATTACGGATTTGGTTTCATACGGCACGACAGGCGAAGACGACAATGAGCAAGAGAGAGAGAGAGAGAGAAAGAGATGTACATAGATAGTGTGTGTGTTTGTGTGTGTGTGTGTGTGCGTGTACGTGTACGTGTGTGTGTGTGTGTGTGTGTGTGTGTGTGTGTGTGTGTGTGAGAGAGAGAGAGAGAGTTATTACTATGTATGTGAGTGTATGATTTATTAGTATTTTTCTCTGCACGATTCTGCTTGTCCGTATACATAGTTTTGTGTGTGTGAGAGAGAGAGAGAGAGAGAGAGCGAGAGCTAGAGAGAGAGAGTCAAACCTCCATATATCATACCCGCTAAGCCCTCCAACAGTGCATAAATCGTTCCAAAAGCCAGGGGAGATTATTATTTGGTTCGGTATGAAAATCAATAGGTACAGACAGGTGCATTAATGGCGATGCATCCATTGGAAGCTGTATCGAACGCTACGGAACAATACATTAATCTATTATTTTACACTAAGGCCGAAGCAACTCAAGCATGGAAAGAGAGAGAGAGCGAGAGCGAGTGTGTGTGAGAAAGAGATGTACATAGATAGTTTGTGTGTGCGTGTGTGTGTGTGTGAGAGAGAGAGAGAGTGATTACTATGTATGTGAGTGTATGATTATTAGTATTTTTCTCTGCACGATTCTCCTTGTGCGTATACATAGTTTTGTGTGAGAGAGAGAGAGAGAGAGAGAGAGAGAGAGAGAGAGAGAGAGAGAGAGAGAGAGAGAGATGCAAAGTGATGGATAGAAACACAGACAGACAGATAGTTAAGTCCCTCCATAGAATAAGTTGGGTAAAGAGGGACCCACCTCAATGACAAAAGGGCGAAATTCCCGAACCACTCCAATCTCCAAACTATTCCGGCACACGACCCTCTATTGGGAGAGTGAGGGCGTGTTGACAACCATATTACAGTAGTGTCGGTAGGTTCCATGGAGCTATAATTATGGTTATGTAATCATTATAGCTCAATGGTAGGTTCGGCCATCTTGTTGTGTGGATCTGTGAGTTGTGTGAGCAGTGGACATGGCTTAGGATGGACATTTATAGCTTAGGATGGACATTTATAGCTTTGGATGGACATTTATACCCTGACATGTTCTGTGCCGAGTTGATGACGATGTGAGGAATGTTTTCTTGATGGGTAAGTGTAGCCAGGTTAATGTGGAACTATAGCATAACGTTGGGATCACCTCGGATAAACATCAACTTTATTCGTGGTCTTCCTGTCTGCAGTTCGCGACATTATCCATTGAGCTACGTCTGCCCCGGTATACTACGCTTGCTACAGGGACTGTGTAAGTAGGCGCCCTAGTGAATTCATGAAAAAGTTCATTTATTTCGAAATATTTGTACTTTATTTGGGATCTCTTAGGTAAGGTTCAGTATAGCCAAACTTTCTTTTCGAATTCAATAATATAGAAAGATACAAATGAACTTTCAAATATAGGATTAATAAAGTTTATATTTATAATAAATTGACCTTACTTGTCTAAATTTAACGTAACATAACATTTACATCACTTTACATTATAAAATTCAACAATTGCTAGGAACAAAGACTTATAAGCACATATTTCCCGAAATAACTAGGGATTTCGTGTAATCCCTGGTTAAGGGGAGGTATTTAGTTTGTTCCCTAGACCTCCATCAAGCTTAAAAGTACACCTCTACACCCTCTTTCAAGATAAATTTGTACATTTTTCGGTAGAAAAATGTCCCGGCCGAAGGCCGGTTACTACTAAATTACAGGCTCGCTATCGCTCGCCAGTAAAATATCGACACCTGAATGGCACGAAGTTCTTAAAATTGACAGAAATGGGGTGAAAGTTCTTAAAATCGCCAAACTAAAGGGGGCGAGCGTCTTAAAATCTAAAAAGCAATGGGGCTAAACATTTCCCTCCAGTGGAAGTCTCCCCTTAAGTTACACATACTCCCTGTAACATCCCGGTACCAGAACCCCCCTTATAGGGAGCTGCAACCTTCACCAATCACCCTAAAAGCGTATGTGCCCTTCAGAGTTTTACGCAAAAAATTTCCGCGGACAAATGTGAATACCCCGGCGCAGATGAGGTCCCGGTCGGAGGTTTGTTCCAGAGTGTAAAGTTAATGGGGGGGGGGGACCTGTTTTTGTTCTGTCCTTTTCTATCTTTCTCTGGCTTGTATCCATTTGGCCCCATTCAGCCTACTGTTTTAAGACGTTTATCCCCATCCAGGTGTCAATTTGTTACTGGTGGGCGGTAGCGAGCCAGCATATTTTTTATTTTTGTTTGACAGCAGGCTAAATTGGTACATTTTTCGATAGAAAAATGTCTCCGGCGAAGCCGGATTTCTTCATATAATGCTAGCTCGCTATCGCTCGCCAGGAAGAAATTGACACCTAGATGGGGATAAACGTCTTAAAATAGTTGGCTGAATGGGCCCGAATGGATACAAGCCAGAGAAAGAGAGAAAAGGACAGAAATAACAAAAAGCAGGTCACCCCCCTTAAGGGGAGGTCGTTGGGGTTTATGGCCCACCTTCTTCCTCTTGTTTAGCCCCATTTGTTTTCAGATTTGAAGACGTTCGGCCCATTACTTTGGCGATTTTAAGACCTTTCGTCCCATTTTCTTTGTCAATATTAAAACTGTTCGTGTCAATAAGGTGTAATTTTTTTTTCCCGGCAAGCGAGAACGAGCCTGTAATTTAAGAGGGATCGGCCTTCGAGTCGAAAAATATACAACTTTACCTTGAAGGAGGGTTCTAGGGGGGGGGGGGGGGGGTTTAAAGCTTGATGGAGGTCGAGGGAGGAAACTAAAAATAACATACTAAAAAGACAAATAAATTAGCAAATAAATCCACCCGTTCCCCCTACACCGGCATATGTCCATCACCACATAACCAGCTGGGTCCAACCTGTCCTCCATACATTTGGTCTCTGATGTATCGATTGTATTCAGCTTTTGAAGGTACTGTAGGTGTCGGAAGATTAAATAAGTTAGCCATTCCCCCCTTCGGTTTTTTAGAGAGCGTTCCGAAGCTGGGTAAAATTGTATAATGTTAGCCAGAACACAGTGGCTGAATCTTGTCTGCATCTGTGACCGTGCCTATTGCTAGATTATGCTATTAACCCCTTCCGTACCGGCGACGTCTTTTTAGTAATATTCTAGCTATATTTAGACGATTTTGTGCAGTTTAAGAAGGATCTGTGGTAGTAAACAGGGTTAAGGGGGGATGGTTCAGGTTTTGGTCGATTTTTCATTTATTCATTATGTTTCTAGTTTCCTCCCTAAACCTCCATCAAACTTAACAAAAACATCTATTAGATCCCCTTTGTAGATTAATTTATAAATTTTTCGATAGAAAAATGTGCCGGCCGAAGGCCGGTTCTTTCAAAACTTCAGGCTCACTATCGTTCACCAGGAAAAAAATCGACACCTAAATAGCACGAAAGGTCTTAATATTCACAAGGAAATGGGGTGAATAGGTCTTAAAATCGACAAACTAATGGGGCAAACATCTTAAAATCTGAAAACTAATGAGGCTAAACATGAGGAAGAAGGAGGTCTAGAAAAGCGACCCATCTCCCCCTAAAAAGATGTGTAATCGGTTCCATATTCTTCGTAAAATAGAAGAGCTTTTTCTCTCTCTCTCTCTCTCTCTCTTTCTCTCTCTCTCTCTCTCTCTCTCTCTCTCTCTCTCTCTCTCTCTCTCTCTCTCTCTCTCTCTCTCTCTCTCTCTCTCTCTCTCTCTCTCTCTCTCTCTCTCTCTCTCTCTCTCTCTCTCTCTCTCTCTCTCTCTCTCTCTCTCTCTATGCTACTGAACACAACTTGAATATAAGGGTATGTTCGTGTGTCTTAACCTTTTCAGTAGTGGAGGACGCGTTTTTCCCTGTATTTTGGCTACCCTCAGACGATTGTAATTAGCTTGTTAACCCCTTCTGTACCGGCGACGTCTTTTATATTTTATTGTAGTTATATTTAGACGATGTTGTGCCGTTTAAGAAGGATCTGTGGTATTATAAAAGGTTAAGTGAGATGGTTCGAACCCTGTTAACCTTTCACGTTTTTATGACGCAGAGGTTGCCAGATTAGCAATAATAAATAGTTCTCTCACTCTTATAATTACCTCTCCAAAATTAATATTCTGCCCACAGCTAACTCAAAGACAACTGCAGAGGTTTAAGTAACTAAACTAAAGGTTTCTAAATACCTCTGATGGTAACAAAGGCTTTAAAGTATCCCTAATAGGCTCAAAATTGCGTCAAAAACGTGAGAGGGTTAAATTGCTGGAGACTCTTTTTAAATTGAATAAAATCGTGTATTAGTATCTAGAATAAATTTATAAGACGTCGCCGGTAGAGAAGGGGTTAAGGGGAGATTTCCACTTGAGGGATTTTTTTCTTGACTCCTTTCTCCCTCATGTTTAGCCCCATTTCTTTTCTAATTTAAGACGTTCGCCCCATCATTTTGACGATTTTAAGAACTTTTGACCCATTTCTGTCAATTTTAAGACCGTTCGTGCCATTTAGGTGTCGATTTTACCCTGGCGAGCGATAGCGAGCCTGTAATTTAAGAGGAACCGGCTTTCAGCCGGGATATTTTTCTACCGAAAAATGTACAACTTTATCTTGAAAGGGGCTCAAGGGGGTGTAATCTTAAGCCTGACGGATATCTAGAGACCAAACTAAAAACCTCCCCTTAAGGAATTTTGGATGTCCGTGGTTAATAAAGGAAAGTGTTTACCTCTTTGATTCCTAGAAATCATTACTTTAAAGCATAACATCGTCTAATGATAGCCAGAATAAAAGGAAGAAACGAGTCTTCTAATCTTAAAAGGGTTAAGGATATATATATGGTATTAATTAATGGCACTACTGTATTTGGCACACCCTATGTATTTGGTATTAATTAATGGCACTACTGTATTTGACACACCCTATGTATTTGGTATTAATTAATGGCACTACTGTATTTGACACACCCTATGTATTTGGTATTAATTAATGGCACTACTGTATTTGACACACCCTATGTATTTGGTATTAATTAATGGCACTACTGTATTTGACACACCCTATGTATTTGGTATTAATTAATGGAACTACTGTATTTGACACACCACCCTATGTTATTTGGTATTAATTAATGGCACTACTGTATTTGACACACCCTATGTATTTGTTATTAATTAATGGCACTACGTATTGGACACACCCTATGTATTTGGTATTAATTAATGGCACTACTGTATTTGAACACACCCTATGTATTTGGTAATTAATTAATGGCACTACTGTATTTGACACACCTATGTATTTGGTATTAATTAATGGCACTACTGTATTTGACACACACCTATGTATTGGTATTAATTAATGGCACTACTGTATTTGACACAACCCTATGTATTTGGTATTATGGTATTAATTAATGGAACTACTGTATTGACACACCCTATGTATTTGGTATATGGTATAATTAATGGAACTACTGTATTGACACAACATATGTATTTTGGTATATGGTATTAATTAATGGAACTACTGTATTTGACACACCCTATGTATTTGGTATATGGTATTAATTAATGCGAAACTACTGTATTTGACACACCCTATGTATTGGTATATGGTATTAATTAATGGAACTACTGTATTTGGCACACCCTATGTATTTGGTATATGTATTAATTAATGGAAACTACTGTATTTGACACACCCTATGTATTTGGTATATGGTATTAATTAATGGAACTACTGTATTTGACACACCCTATGTATTTGGTATATGGTATTAATTAATGGAACTACTGTATTTGACACACCCTATGTATTTGGTATATGGTATTAATTAATGGAACTACTGTATTTGACACACCCTATGTATTTGGTATATGGTATTAATTAATGGAACTACTGTATTTGACACACCCTATGTATTTGGTATATGGTATTAATTAATGGAACTACTGTATTTGACACACCCTATGTATTTGGTATATGGTATTAATTAATGGAACTACTGTATTTGGCACACCCTATGTATTTGGTATTAATTAATGGCACTACTGTATTTGACACACCCTATGTATTTTATTGTTAACTGTACATCAACATCAGCCATACTGGTGAAAGGGAGAGTAAAATTTGGGACGCCATAATGGTGCATTTCCTGTTTATTATACTGTATACTAGCTGTGTGTGTGTGTGTGTGTGTGTGTGTGTGTGTGTGTGTGTGTGCGGGTGCGTGTATGTGGTGGTGTAATGGTTAGAGTGTTTAATAATCTTGTGTGTGATAACCTAGGTTCGAATCCCGGTGGATCACATATATGCTTTCATTAATTTCGTTGGAGGTGTTTGGTGTTGTGGTGAAATTAATAAATATATAGAATATATATATATATATATATATATATATATATATATATATATATATATATATATATATATATATATATATATATATATATACCTGTATATATATTAATGTGTGTTTGTGTAGGTGTGTAAATCATAGAGAGAGAAGTTAGAATTATATGATAGGTATAAATGTCGATAGTGTTTGGGTCAATATACATATATAGCCTAGTATATTGTGTGTTATATGCAGCTTCTGTGTATGTGAGATTATATAATGAAAAAGTGAGAGTGAGAGTGAGAGTTAATTTTTCATCAGCGTGTCAGAATTGTTCAAGAAAATGTTTACTGTCTTTAACTGTCAGTGATTGTACAGTCACTTAAATGTGTACTGTCTTTAACTGTCAGTGATTGTACAGTCACTTAAATGTGTACTGTCTTTAACTGTCAGTGATTGTACAGTCACTTAAATGTGTACTGTCTTTAACTGTCAGTGATTGTACAGTCACTTAAATGTGTACTGTCTTTAACTGTCTGTGATTGTACAGTCACTTAAATGTGTACCGTCTTTAACTGTCAGTGATTGTACAGTCACTTAAATGTGTACCGTCTTTAACTGTCAGTGATTGTACAGTCACTTAAATGTGTGCCGTCTTTAACTGTCAGTGATTGTACAGTCACTTAAATGTGTAATGTCTTTAACTGTCAGTGATTGTACAGTCACTTAAGGGGAGATATCCACTTGAGGGACTTTTTTCTTGACCCCTTTCTCCCTCATGTTTAGCCCCATTGCTTTTGAGATTTTAAGACGTTTTCCCCATTAGTTTGGTGATTTTTAAGAATTTCCGCCCCATTCTGTCAATTTTAAGACCTTTCGTGCCATTTAGGTGTCGATTTTATCCTGGCGAGCGATAGCGAGCCTGTAATTTAAGAGTAATCGGCCTTCGGCCGGGACATTTTTCTACCGAAAAATGTACAAATTTATCTTGAAAGGGGGTCAAGGGGGTGAAATGTTAAGATTGCTGGAGGAGTAGGAAACAAACTAGAAACCTCCCCTTAAATGCATGTATAACTATCTTGATTTGTGTTCTTACCAAG